>OX155900.1:22157207-22560581 GCA_944588485.1 Phosphuga atrata
GAATGTTTAAACAGAAATGGCTCTCACTTGAGCGGCTTTTTTTTAAATGGCATACTTTACTCATCGAAAATCTGATAATAAATGTTCAATTTAATAAAAATCAAAAAAGTTGGTAGTTTAAATTTTCCAGCTTCACTGGCGGACCCTTTATTTGAGAAAACTACAGCTATATTTGTTAAATATTCATTATGTTTTTTAATCTTTAACTGCTACTATCTGGTCAATTTGACTTTTTCATTGTAGAGTGAGCTTACCTACATCGGCATAGTAGCAGTTACTTGTTAATATTTCAATAAACATCTCAGCTTATGAACTAACACTAATAATGAACATCTTCCGCTGAAGGTTCAAATTTTTCGTTATTAATAACTCCCTCCGTTCTAAAATAAGTTTCCGATTTAGGAATTTTATTTGTTTCAAAATAAGTGGCTAATTGCATAAAAAATATTCAATAACGTGTATTTTCATAACTATTCTATAACATAAAATTGAAAACATTTCAAAATCAACTCTTATAAGTAACATTTAACAAAATAGTAATTATAAACGGTCAAGTTCCTGACGCGCCACTTGAGTTGAGAGCACGGAACAAACAACATTGCGTAACAATGTTCCCTGTAAACGCAGTTTATCCTTGCTCATGTGGGGAAGCTTGTAATCTTTGCCTCCTTTATGAAGCATGGTCAATTCCACTTTTGCAATGTAATGAAGACATTGTCTAGTTTTTCTGCGGTTCATCAATACTGGACGCAGACTCTTGTGTTGTAATGATCGAATGGCGTTAAAGAAACCCAAGTCGAGGATATTGAAATCGGGACTGTTTGGTGCTTGACAAATCATTCTTATTGTCCACCCATCTTCAGTACTAAGCACTAGACATGAGCATGGGTTTCAACACTAGACATGAGCAGTTTCTCGTTCCAGATCCCATCCCGTGGGACGGATCCCCGTCACTGTTCCATCCCATCACATTTTTGTCCCACTGTCCCATCCCACAACCCTAAAATTTTTGTCCCATCCTATTCATTCCATTTATACCATATAGCATACTCTCTTTTTGGTTCAGACTTGCTTAAAGATAATTTATCGCATAAATCTCCTGGGCTGGACATATTATGGAAAACGTGCGTACTGGCACGATAAGCTTTACTTATTAGATTTACTACATTATCAAAATTCGTCCCACTCTGTCCCATACAAATTTGACGTTCCAACCGATCCCATCCCACGCAACGTTCATACCACGCATCGCATCCCATGGGACGATAGGATGGGATAGGTCGTTGGGATCCTTAAGCTCATCTCTACTAGTCACTACTAGCGCGAACAACTTCCCCGTCATCAACATTACAGTGTGGTATAGCATTATCTTGCTGGATGTTAATTGGCATGGTTCTACTACCAATAGATCATTTGTATTTTATCTCGGGAAGTAATTTTCCTGCAACTGTTGGAATATAGACTGATCGAGTAACTTTGATGGTCGTCGTCGAAGTACCACGTTGACGATTTTTTTAGTTTATTTTTGCTGGTTCTTGCAGCACAAAAGGCCAAATACCTAATTTTCCATTAAAATCAGATTTTCGATGAGGATCGTACCGCGATCGTTAAGCAATATCACGAGCAATATAAAAGTTAGTTTTCACTTTCGTTAAGTGAAACCATTTTAAGTCCATATGAATGTCGTCCAACGTTTCTTCATTGAATGACTCGGACAACATACTGGGAGCATAGTTTTTTTTTAATTCTAGCCGGCGTTTGAGGAGATTGAGGAGATTTTCACTCTTTTCGATCGATTTCGATGACCTTGGCTTGATGGGTATCCAGTCTTTGGTTTCTCAGATCTTCTTGTTTCAACTTTCAATCTTATTCTTTCCACTTGTTTCTACTATGTATTCTTTGGCGCGTTTCTTTGTATTCTCCAGTCTGGCGGTTGCTCTCGACAAAAGCGTGGAAGCCGGGTGTTATTGATCCGGCAGACGTGGACAAATCAACGTAGTCTTCGTTTTTGTATTTCTTCTTCGATCGGTGTCTGTATATCGCAGCTTTCTGGAACGTCTCGTTTCGGAGTCAGTCGCGGATAGAAACACGGAGTATTTGTCTCAAGCATCGCATTTGGAAGACCTCTAGCTTGTTTAGGTCCGGTTTGAGCAGTGTCCACGTTTCTACTCCATAAAGAAGAATAGGAAGGATTGACGTTCGGTATAGGCGTATTTTGGTTTTGATGGTGATATTCGTCCTCTTCCATATGCACCACTAGAACGCGGCGAATGTTGCTGTTGCTTGACCGATTCGGCTATGAACATCGGCCGTCGACGCCAATTCCTCCTCTGTCACGAGCATTGAGAGAGCATAGTTTAACCTACACTTCTTGTTCTTATCTTGCAATAAAAGTTTTAAGTTACTGGAAACTCTTTTTACAACATCGTCTTTTAAGACGCGATTAAGACTAGCTACTCGTCAACTTTGGTACACAGACGAAGTGTAGATCTTTGTGATAGTGGAATTTCACGAACTTTATTAAGGATTAATTCCCGATTTTTACATTTTCTTCCTGAATTTCTTTTTTTCTTGGATTCCAAATTAGCTACTGAAAATTCGGAAACATATGTTTTTGCTCTATTCCAAATACGATTAATGGTTTTTGTGGAAACGTGAATATCCGCACTGATGCGCTGAATGGCACCATATTCTAGTTTACCATTGTGGGAGCGCTTGAGCAAGGATTGTAAAACGCTATGCCGCTGGCCACTATTTAAACTTGTTTTTTTCAGTTTTTGACTAGTTTTTGCCATAACGACCGTAATATTTAACCTTAAATAAATTGCTGGCGGGTAAAAAAGTGTTACAAATTTTTTTATTACTCATGCGGGATAAGTACTATCTTGACGCCCGTTTTTTTACTGCGAAAAATGGCTGTTTGTCAATTCAATTATTACCACATAACTTGGGTAACGCACAAAAATATTCAATCTAAATCGCCAAGTTACATTAAAAAAGAATAATTGAATAAATAAAATAGACACAATCAAAACCTCAATATTAAAAAAGTGACGTGAAAGAGACAGAATTTTTTTTTCATTACAAAAGAAAACGTTTTAAAATGAGTGTAAATTCTAAGGTGATACCGGAGTTCTTATGACAAATTCACACCACCGGAGACAATTGAAAAAGCAAATTCTTCATTTTTGATTCTATTTTTTTGGATGGCCCCTGGACCCCAAACTTGGAAGATACGTCCCCTCGGATGAGTAATAAGAAATATTATCTGCAACTCGTGCGTGTCAATTGCCCTTGTCTCGAGCGAATGAGCGAACACTTTGTTCGTGCGCCCAAAATCGCTCTAGTGGGCAATTGACAACTTACCGCCCTAGTTGCACAATATACCATTACCCATTCACTTCAAACACTATTTTGACAAATGTCAAACTTTAACCGGCTACTAGATTCACTGATACATCTGCTGATACATTTAAATGAATTATTTCAATAATCTATTAATAAACACATAAATCGGACACTTATTTTGGAACGGAGGGAGTTTTATTTTTCAGGAGAATAACTTCCACAATTCACGATTGATACAAACAGGAATTCTTGAATTGGCACAAGCTTTTCTATGTAGTATATCATAAGTTTTGCAGTCAAATCGTAGAAATAAAAGTAGGAACAAAAATATTTTCATTCCCATTACAGTTCCTAAAACTTCCATTCTCATTCTTCTTCTATCTCTTTCAATCAATCATGCCATATTCAATGAATCAATTACTATAAATATCGGATTTTCAATTTATTTAATTCAGTTGACGCAAACCAGTATGAAATAGTATATTTTATAGCAAGAGATGAAAGTGACATTTTTTTTTGTGAGGTGGGAGTTTGCTCACGATCGACAGCGAGTTATCAATCACATCGAACCAAAAAAACACTTTCATCTCGAGTAGTAAATGCAATTTTTTCTACTGATTTCGGTTGTAGAATCCATAATTCGACTTTAATAAATCCAATTCGAAGCGAACTGTCAGAACTGTCAATACAAATTTAATTGTTGGTTTGGTCGTTTCCATGGTAACATATTGCATTCTCATAGAAGGTAATACTTTTCAAGTCAAATGACCTAATTTTATTTCGGTTTTTTAAATAGTTTCAGGCTCGTTTTACGTTTGTGCATAAAATATTTCATTTAAATTGATGTACTTAACAAGAAAGTCCATGCAAATTTGCTTTAGTGTTTTAGTCGAGAAAATCATACATTGAAAATGCTCATTTTCGTCTCTAGATGCGAAAATATTTTCATCTCTAGAATGAAAAAATGTTACTTTCATGTAGGGTAAGCCGTGGAAAAAATGCCATTTTCACATATATCAGTAGAAACAGTTTATTATATGCGAGTATTAAAATAAACCATATAAGAAAGTGTATTCACATATTATATTTTACAAAATGTATAGTTTGTAATAAAGCATCATCTTCGGAATATTGCTTAAAATAGTATTTCTTAGACATGTTATATTTTTACATATCTTGGCGATGATGATGCCGTTATTTTATTAAAAGCGTTGATTATGAAAACATTTTGCTTACAAAATTATCCACAGGGTCCTTATCAAGATTGTTCTATGGGTGCCGCTGGATTTCACATTTGTTTCTAACGTTCATATTGAAACGCAGTAGTTGGTTTTTTTAATCCTCTCGTATCTGGGTGATTCAAGTTTTCATAGGTGCAGTTCGTTGTGTTTTCTACACTATGGGTCGCTGCCTTCACCGAAAGAACATTTGTCGTAGTCATATAGCGAAATCTGTGAGATTGTGTCAAACCAAGTCATAGCATGATCTACCGGCAGTTTGTGTAGGTATTCTATTTCAACTAGATGATATGACTATACTCGTACCGTCGAGAGAATGCATCTCGTCTCGACGAGTTTAGCATTGTTCTGCGCATACCCCCACTTTATTTCCAGTGCGACCCACGCACGCGTTTAGTTGTTCGTATTTAAAATACTGACGCATATTTGCTAACTCAAACTAATCTGCGCATACATCGGCGCGTCCCTTGCCCATCATACCTCGGCGCAGTACAGCTGCATTCTCTCGCCGGTTGGAGTATAGATAGTTCATGAAACCACATCACATATCACATATGTTTCTTTATTAATGGGGCTGATAATTAAGACAAATAGAAAAACACTTGAAAATGTCCGTCAAACGTCGAAACTCGAGTCGTGATATGTGTAGAAATTTATATAACTGTGAATAATAAGTTATATAATATTTTTACATAATATAAGTGTGGTAAAAAACAAAGTGAATTTTTCAATTCAATGTAAGTATGGATTACCACGTAGTAACTGTCGCAACCATCCTATTCATAAGACAAATAGCTTTATACTATCAGATGACTGCACTTAGGTATTTCTTAAAACTTCAAATCGGTAAGTAGGTAAGATTCTAAGTCTAAATCGAAGTTATACAAGTACCTCATAAAATCGGCGATTTCATAACCTACACGAACTAACGAAAAACGAGCTGCCGACAGATGCAATGGCTCATTTTTACACAATCTGACATATTTCACTATATTACTACGACATGTATTTATGGCAAAACTATCAAAGTCTGCGTTTTTGGATTAACTCGCCAGTGGCTGATTGTTGTTCACATTTCGCCAGGACGGTTTTATTGATGATACGATCACTAATTGTAATTCTTAGAATTTGTCTTTGGAACCGCATATTTAGCTACATTTGAAGTTCGGTCCATGTATTGACAGTATTACTGTCCCGATGAACCGTATTTGTGTTTTTGTGGATATGATGTTCTTTTTCCAGAGACACTATTTTAGTTCTAAGTTCTCTTAGACACAGTTCGTTTTATATTCTATCCTATGGGTCGCTGCCCCAAAAGTATTGGAGTTGTGCTCAAACATGGCCAAATCATCGAAGTCTGCATTTTTTTTTATTAACTCACCAATGGTTGATTGTTGTTCGCATTGCGCCAGGGCAGTTTCATTGGTGAATTAAAATTCACGATTATTAATTGAAGTTCTTAGGATTTTATCTGCTTTAGGCACCGCATTTGGAATATTTACAGTTAAGTTCGGTCCTTATTTCTTCCCTTACAGGAGTATTGGCAGGATTAGTGTCCTGAAGAGGTAGATTGCGTTTTTGTTTTGATAGATGCTGTTCTTTTTCCACTGGCACTACTTTAGAGAATGCCATGGTTACCCTCTCAATCTCTGTTGTTGACGCCACCTTATTTTCTGTACCAGTGACTTTCTGTACCTAGGTACTTGAATTCTCGCACTTGCACAATCTGAGCTCTTTGGTTCAAATTTTAACATCCTTTTATACTAGTCGCTATACTAGACATATAGATATTTATATGTCCAAAAATGTCTTCTTTGTTAGTTAATTTGCTGTATAGGTTCAAATAGTTGAATTCCTACTTGATTGTTATTTTTTTCAATCTGGAGCAACGTGCGAACAATTATTGTGCTGTGTAAAAGAGGGAATTAAAATATGAAAACAGAGAGAGGGTTGTTACGGGTGGCGTGTATGTAAATTATGAAATGCCGTTCTGCGACCCTTTTGTTTTACCTACCAGGTAAATGTGTGACTCATGTAGATTGTAGGGCTCGATAGAATTAAAAAAATAAGGGAGAAATAAAGAGTGCGTTGGGGTTGTTTGACTTTTCGAAACGAAACCGATTTTCCATATGCTGCTTATAAATAATATTTTATAAAGGTTTTACGTATTTATGAAATTAAAACGAAACATGATTAAGTATTAAATTTGTTATTGGGATTGGAAAATTATTTTCCTACAACATTAGTATTTATTTGCCTAACAAGTAAAACCACCGGAACTTGTCAGGCAAATACATACTAATGTTATAAAAACCGTTTAATAATTTCCCATACCCACCAACAAAATAAATAATAATTAAGTATGTAGCTGGAAAATTATGCATGTATTAGTTTGTGAACATTTATGTAAATGTTGGTATAATTTGTGCCTTTAGATTAACATAGCAAAGTAAATAATTCGATGTACAATCCGAGCGTAAATATAATTTAATAAACTGTTTATAATACTACACTTAATAACATACTATATATCTGTTTAGAACCTACAGGCCTCTTGAACAAATAGACACACGCAACAAATATTTAACTAATTGCTTCCACGGAAAGAATCGAGGAATGCGCTAACGCTGAATAAGTTAAAAATGGATTCCGAATTAAATACGACTGTACAAAATACAACAATGTAATTCATGTCTAAACTTAATATTATTATAATTCATTTTATCTATTTTTAGTATTCGCAAGGAAGATTAAAACACAATCAAACTTATTATGTTTAGATATAGTATTTAGTTTTGTAATGTAGTTTATCTCCATTTAGAATAAATAAAGTTAACCTTGAGCACTGATCAAGTTTATTGAAAGCAAACAACAATTTTATCTGTCAAGCGATTTTGCCATTTATTTTCGTTTCTCAATATTACAACCATTTTAAAATTGTAATACATCTAAAAAATTTATGTTTTATTAAAAAAATATTCTTCCTTGAGGTTCAATAATTACCGAACAATAACGTTAACTACCTTTCAAATTGAACGACGTTTTTTTCCCTGTTTTCGTAATTATTATACTTGAAGTTGTTTGGTATCCCCTCTACGTGCAGGTTCTTAAAACGCTGTTCGTAAAGATGAAGTTACAAAAAAAGTTTTTAGCGGAGAGAAAAATGGATCTGCGGCGCGTTTAAATTACCGCGCGTTTAAATTATTTTTTGTTGTTGCTTAATTCCATGCAGTAATTTATGTTGCTAGTGCAGGATGTGGAGACCTTGATGTACATTTGAATAATTACATCGTATTAAACGGCAGGTGGTCCTACCAAACCATTTCGGTACTTATTATATTTATACTTTTTTTTTATTTATTACGTCGAAATTTTATTTTTATTTTCAAATTAAAAAAAAAACATGTTATTTCCTTAAACGTCGAGAAATATGTTTGCAAATATAATGCGGAATATCCGAGATACATCAATATATAATTAACCCTGGAAATGCGACTAGGTTGCATTCCTTACCCGTTTATTATGTGGAAGTAGATTATATTAGATTTTTTTTTAGGTTTCGGTGGTAACTTGTACTGCGACCTTCATGGATCTATTATACCTCACCCTCTTCCTCGAATCGTTGGTATATTTACCCATTTAGAGCGCCTCCTCTAGTTCTGATTCCTTTAGGAATTTCAGGATCTGGCAGGTATTCAAGCATTGCAACTCTTCTGTGTTCAAGCAGTAGGCCCCAAGGTACTTTTGTCTCGTGCGGAACAGTGCAGCTGCAGTCTTTGAACAGATCTATGGGGGTTTGCTGAGCCACAAAATCTGCATTTGTCATCTTCTTCTAGGCCTAGGGCCTTGAGTTGTTTCTAAGTCTGCTGTGTCCCGTCAGGACTCCTGTTAGAATTCTAAGCTTGTACCTGTTTAGTTTGAGACAAACTTATTTTTTTTTGGTTAAAAGATCCCAGCATTACTTTGGATTGTCTTAGCCCTGGAATTCTTTTATTTCATCTAAAGTTTTGTGGATAGTGTTCATACTCATGCTACAAAAGGGTTCTGGACCTATACAGGGATTACTCGATCTCTTGTTTGTTAGGTGATTGGCTTCTTCGTTTCCATATATACCAGTGTGTCCTGGTAACCAGTATGGCGCTACTTTATTTTCACTGCCGAGCTTGTTTAGCTTTCCCACACAGTCCCATATCTGATGATGTACATCTAATGATGTATGAGCTAATTACCTTGATCGCTGCTTGGCTAACTGACAGGATAGCAATCATTTTTTTGCGTAAGTTCCTGGCGAAGTTGAATTGTGCACATCTTTCGATTGCATCTACCTCTGCTCGGAAGATACTTGGGTAGATTCCCATGGATTCGAAGTATTTGGTATGAGGTCCAAATACTCCTTCACCAGTACCTTCCTTTGTCTTCGAATCGTCCGTATACCACTTGATAGCACTTTGCTCTATGTGCAATTCTGAGGATTTGTCGCTACAATCGGCGACATTGCTGTGTAGTTTTTCTCGAATTATTCGGTATTTGTATACCATTTCGTCTTTTGGTACTTCCATCCAGGGGATCTTGGCATCAAGGCTGTTCCGGTCTCTGCTCCTGATTATTTTACCTCTGTCTATTCCTTCCCTGTTGAACCTTGCCATTGCCGGTCGGGCGGCCCTCTCCGCGACAAAGTGCAACATAGTCAGGTCCAGCAGCAGCTCCATTGGTGCTATACGACATTAACCCATCGCCCCCGCGATGCAGATATACGCCAGTCTTTGAATCTTCTCAACCTGCTTCTTCATAGAGACCAGCTTGGTTCTACTTCCCTACGCAACTGTCCCGTAAGTGAGCGCAGGTCTCGATATCATGGTGTACATCCATCGTAGGATTGCGGGGTTACAACACCTCGTTTTCCCTGCCATATTTCTACACATAAGTCTTTGTGAGGAATAAAGATGACCAGGAACTCAAATTTAGAACATTTTTTTTCAATATATTTGGCAAATTGGATAAAGAATGAACAATATTCACTTTCGAAATTAGAGAAGATTATGAACATTTATAATAACTTGCGGCCTTTAGGTTCTTGTATTATTGCTCTAAAGAAAACGCAAAGCACGAAACCAAGGAAATTTATTTCGGTAGTTAATAGCAGATGCATTCGGTCTGCATTTAATTGCATTTAAAGTGTTTTCACCTCCAAGTGAAGTTAGTACGACTTACAAATGTGAAGAATTGGATCTGATCATTGTTGTTTGATAGAGGCAATAAATGTACACTTTCATAGAAAATAATTTGAATTTGAATTGGAAATTTGGATGAACTAGACCGGGCCTTGGTCGATCGACCAGGGTCAAAATTTTATGCGGTTCGCAAAGCATTTTACTTTTGTCCAGCATCAACTTCTGTCACGATCCCTAAAAAATCAAGGCATAGAAGTGCAATGACTATCGCACAATCAGATTAATGAGCCATGTTGTAACAATATTCCTTCGACTAATTCACGGAAGAATACACCAAAAAGTAGAGAAGCAGTTTGGCGACACTCAGTTCGGATTCCGAAATGGTCTGGGAACACGTGAAGCGCTGTTTGGTGTTAGGTTAGGTTAGTTTTAATCCAACCATGTCGAGATGTCAGCTGCAATGTGTATGCATGCTTAATAGACTTTGAAAAAGCATTTTATAAAGTGAGACATGACAAACTGCCCGAAACTGAAAAAACTCGAATCGACAATAAAGACATTCGTATAATAAGAAACTTGTATTGGCATCAAAGAGCATCGGTTAGAGTGGAACAAGAGCTAACTGAGGAAGTTGAAATGAAGAGAGGCGTACATCAAGGATGCATACTTTTACAAGTACTCTTCAATCTACAACATGGCAATGTATCTCGGATGTAATATCAAAGAAAACTGATTCTGATTTGTCGCTACAATCGGCTTTATTACTACACATTGCTGTGTAGTTTTTCTCGAATTATTCGGTATTTGTATACCATTTCGTCTTTTGGTACTTCCATCCAGGGGATCTTATCATCGAGGCTGTTTCATCGAGGCAGGTCTCTGCTCCCGATTATTTTACTTCTGTCTATTCCTTCCCTGCTGAACCTTACCATTGCCGGTCTGGAGGCCCTCTCCACGTCAAGGTGCAACGGAGTCAGGTCTAGCAGCAGCTTAATTGCTGCTATTTGAATCTTCTCAAGCTGCTTTTTCATAGAGACCAGCTGGGTTCTACTTCCCCACGTAACTGTCCCGTAAGTGAGGGCAGGTCTCACTATCATGGTGTACATCCATCGCAAGATTGCAGGGTTAAAACACCACATTTTCCCTGCCAGATTTCTGCACAGAAGTCTTTGTGAGGAAGTATAAAGATGACCAGGAACTCAAATTTAGAACAATTTCAATCAATATATTTGGCAAATTGGATAAAGAATGAACAATATTCACTTTCTAAATAAGTGAAGTTAGTACGACTAAGTACCATCTTCTTGTAAGCTTGTTTACCGAGAGCGATGAGTTACAACAATCATTGGATCTGATCATTGTTGTTTTATAGAGGCAATAAATGTACAATTTCATAGGAAATAATTTGAATTTAAATTAAAAATTTGGTTGAACTAAACCAGGCCTGGGCAAATGGCGGCCCGCGGGCCTCGTGCGACCCGCGCCGAAATTTTATGCGACCCGGGATGCATTTTACTTTTGTCTAGCATCAACTTTTGTAACGATCCCTAAAAAAAGGCAAAGAAGTGCAATGACTATCGCACAATCAGATTAATGAGCCATGTTGTAAAAATATTCCTTCGACTAATCCACGGAAGAATACACCAAAAAGTAGAGAAGGAAGGAGATTGGCGACACTCAGTTCGGATTCCGAAATGGCTTGGGAACACGTGAAGCTCTGTTTGGTGTTAGGTTAGGTTAGTTCTAATCCAACCATGTCGAGATGTCAGCTGCAATCTGTATGCATGCTTAATAGACTTTGAAAAAGCATTTTATAAAGTGATACATGACAAACTGCCCGAAACTCTGAAAAGAACTCGAATCAACGATAAGGACATTCGTATAATAAGAAAATTGTATTGGCATCAAAGAGCATCAGTTAGAGTGGAACAAGAGCTAACCGATGAAGCTGAAATGAAGAGAGGCGTACGTCAAGGATGCATACTTTCACCATTACTCTTCATCTACCTTTCGAAGGCAATGTATCTCGGATGTAATATTAACGAAAACTGGGACTCACCCATCCATTGAGATTAAAATTCGAATAGAGAGAGAGCTCGCGCAGCATTCATTCGCAACAAAAAGATATTTCTTATCCACGACTTCATGTTTTATGTTTTTCCTGTTCTGCTATACGGGATATCCGGTCTAGACCCTCACAGAGGCAATGTTAAAACTGTTTGGCAATGTTTAAAAATGTTAAAATTGTTTTATCTGAGCGCATATGAGATTTGGGTGTACAGACGAATGCTCAAAATCAGTTGGACGCACAGGAAGGTACTACGTTAATAAAAAAAAACGAAAATGGAGTACTTCGACCATATTATGAGAGATAGTGATAAATATGAATTACTAAACTTTATAATAGAAGGAAAGATAGATAGCAGAAGAGGCCCTGGAAGACGTACCTCCTGGCTAACTTTAAATAGTGGTGCGGAGTTTAAACAGTGCATATTTTCCGGGCTGCTGCAGACAAAATTATCATTAACAACGTGGTTGCCATCATGCTCGCCAACGTTCGTTGGGCGGTCACGGTACCCATAGAAGAAGAAGAACATAAACAAAGTTACATAAACATGGAATCTCTAAAACATGCCTATGACATGCTTATTGTATTTACCAGTCCTGATTTTACATTACTATCTAACTGCCACTATTTCATAAATATTGCACATTTACATTAGGGTGTTCTCTAATATATCGTGTACAAATATATCGTTTTACAAACAGCATATATTGTCCACTATGAGAAAACCTAACAATATTGTTATGTCTAGGCAAGTATATATGCAACGGTCGTGGTATACAAATAGAAAAATGTTTAATGCGGCCCGCGCGCGGTCAAATTTTCATACGTAAATTGCCCACCCCTGAACTTGACTGTTCTTCGAAGAACAAAAGGACATATTCTATAACTGAAATATTTCGTCGTTTGGTTTTTATATTTCACGTATGCAAACGGGGGATGAAAATAACTCCTAAACTTGAAAATAATTCAGTTTTAAGCATAACATTGTTTTTGTTAAAACCACTAGCTTATGCTAAATATGTTTTGAAAGTTTAGTGTTACTACCAAAAGTACAACGAAAATAAAAATCTGAATATTGTAACCAAAGTATCCAAATGTGTCTTTTTTATTCTCTAACTTACGGCTGGTGCTGATATTTGACCAAGCAACTAGTACGCTGCATTAGGTGAGGCAGGATATCTATCAGTTAACACAATGTTACAATTTTCCTGTGGAAATTATCTTTACCTCATTCAGAACGAATCACCTGTTCCTCAGATTTTGTTTATTTTTAATCGTCCACGTTTTCCTCGGTGTTGCTGTATTGGTTTTCAATGAAACGGTCACTGCCTCCATAGGAGTTCAGGAGTCTTCGTGATATTTGCCTTTCATTCGTTCAATATACGTGACCGAACCATCTCAGTTTGCGCTGTTCTTTGTCAATTGTCTGTTCTTGGCAATGCGATCACAAAGCGATACCACTAATATTTGCCATAGGTATTTCGTTTAGAACTTCAAACTTCAAGTCCAAATTAAACATCTTGGTGTAGAGTTCCGTTTCATAGTGGACTACTGCTATGATCTGGGTTCGTAAAAGTGCAGTTTTGTCTTTATGAATATATTCTTTAGCTTCCACAATCACCACTATAATGACGCAAATGCTGCGAATGCTCGACTATTTCAGATGTTTATCTTCACAGTGGATGCTATTTTTTTTTGTCCTGATCTCGAGATATCTCGACCTCAATTTAGACATCTTTTATGTAGACTGTAGATTGCGACCTATCCGTTGTTGGCAATTTTTAGTGCTACTATTGTAGAATTGCTATTATTACTTGTGTTGTTTATATTATTTTGTAAACGAGAAACGTTATTTGTGTGTGAAACTTTAAATTTAGTTTAAAATAATGTTGTGTGAAATAACTGATAAACTATTTTTTTTAAAATTTTGATTTCCGAACTTTCAGACCACTTATAATTATGGCACATTTATGGTTTACCTAGTTTCAGCACCATCATTTATAAAATTGGTAAAATAACGTACACCGAAGAATATGTAGTACGGATATTCTTAGAGAAAACTTTTCTAATAGTAGCATCGAAAACTATGTTATACAGGGGGAAGGGTCACATCTTCTTTAAAATCTCTTAATTTCTCTAGTATGTGGAATCCGTACCTGGTTAAATCAGCACAGTGATTTGTGGGCATGATGACTTTTGGGGAATTGTGTTCGGTGACCAAAGGCTAGACCAAAGGATAGATATGGACAGTAGATACAGTTAAATGTAGACTTTTCAATATAATGGTACTTCACTGCCCACACCGGGTTCTCTCATCTATACATTATTCTTTAATAGTGTAGATTTGAACTAGTGATTCATTCTTCGTGAAGGAACGGGTTAAATTGAACGATGATTGCATTTTGTAAATGACCTTCGTTCACCTTTACATTTTTGGATCAAACATTTTTTACAAGCTTGAGTCATTTTTTCTCCGCTGTTTAAATCGATATTTGTTTTCTTAGACGGCGGTTCTCAAACTTGGCACTTCGCGACACCCTTAAAATAATGGCAGTACAGCTACTTTTAAAGCGGTTTGAATATTTTGATAAAGAAGAAAAAAAAAAGTCCAAATTTAATGCTCAGTTGTCTTTAATGCGACAAATGAAACTGTTTGGATAAATATTTTATTATTTTATACAGTCGCGACACTCAATTTGAAAACTGTTCTAAAGTACCAAAAAGAATAGGACTAAAAGAACGGGTTCGAAATATTCTTAAATGATCCGATCATGCAAAGGTTTATTTATAATGTTTGCTAGAAGTTTTTTGTTTCGTTACGGCCAGCTTAAGACCACGTTATTTCAACTGTTTCCTTCCTTCGACTTTAATGTTAACACAGTACTGTCGCATTCGTTCTCGATTCTTCAGTCCAGATCTTGCCTGTTTTGAGCTTGGGCTTTTCCTGGAAACTCTGGAATGATTTCAGCTTCATCTTAAGAGATTTACGTTCTTGAATATCTGCCTATATGATCCCCACTTCTTTCAAGTCTTTGTCCAGTTCTGTGAACTATGCTCCCTTGATCTTCTTTCCTAGGAGATAGCTAAAGATTCTGTTTGTCAATCTCGTTGGGTTCATACGTGCCATGTGACCATAAAATGTTCCTCTTCCGAATAATGTCGGTTCTTTTTTCCTTGTGCACGTAGAGTTCATGATTATGCCGTTTTCTGTATTCACCATTTTCCTTTCCTGGACCCAAAATTTTCCTCAGCATCCTTCCTTCCCCAATTTTCAGGGTTTCCCTCCTCATCATTCCTTTCCAGTTCATTGTAAGGCATTCTGTGGCATATATGGCTTCCGACCGAATAACCTTTCCGTTTGATAGTGTTTGAGCTTGGCATTTAGGGATGCCGAATTCTCCTTGTAGATGCTCTTGGTCAGTTGATATGTAGTTTCCATTTTCCTGATACGTGAAGTGAAGGCTTCTTTCTCTGAGATGTTGGGCTCTATCCATTCACCTAGATATTTGAATTTGTCGGCTCGCTTAATTTTTCCTGATTCCATGACAAGTACTTTGGCTGCTGGTTTGATGTTTGTAATAGGTCTCTGTTTTGTCAAAGGAAATCTGAAGGCCTGTCTTAGCTGCTTGTGTTTGTAGTAGGTTGATTTGCTCTATCCAGGGAATCTGAAAAAATCGCGAAATTATCTGCGAAGGCTAGGCAGTCAACTGGTAGTTCCATGTTTCTGTATCCCAATCTGACCCCATTTTCCACTCCTTTGTTATTTATTTCCTTGCGCCACTCACGGATGACTTTCTCTAGTACGCAGCTGAAAAGCGGAGGTGAGAGCCCACCTCCCTGACTTACGCCTTTTTTTTATTGTGGTTTGGGGGAGCTCTGCCAGCTTGTGTGTGGGGCTCACACCCACTAAACCCCTTCTTCCACTTGACTTAGTTATGCGCCACCCCGGTATCGCTTGCGCATTCCATCAGGGTGGGCAGCTCGGACGGTTATTACCGCCCTAGTTTTAAAAGAGTTTCTGGTCTTTTTTCTCTCTTCCTCTCATCTTCTGTTTTTTGTTGCATTATATTGTGGAGCATGCTCATAATCGCCACCCAGTTTTCCTCTGTTTCTAGTAGCCGTTCGGCGACATTCTTTATTTTATGGGTCCACACGCGGCTTCCCTCCTCAAATTATTCCATTTCATGCATTGGAAGATTGTGTGTTCTGGTGAATCCGTTTCATCGCAATACCAGCAGCTTTCATTTTCTTGTTTGCCTATTCTATGTAGGTACGTGCCAAAGACGCCGTGTCGGGATATTGCCTGCGTGGCGCAAAAGTCAACCTCGCCCCACTTCCTTTCGTGCATTTTGCCACGTCGGGTATGAATGTTTTTGCCCAGCCTTGATATCTTACCCATTGAGTCTGCCACTTTTCGAGCGTCGCGCCCCTGATCTCCGTTTTGTGTTTAACTCCTTTGATGTACAGCTCTATTCTTTCCTCTACCTGTAGTATGATTGGGGGTAGCGCGGCGATAGCAAGTGCCGCCTCCGTTGCGATGGTTCTGTACCCGGAGATAATGCGCAGGGCCATGGTACTATTTATCCTCTCCATCATATTATGGTATCTTTTGTATCTTAACGCTGTCACCCATACCGGTGCTGCATACAGTATTATTGACCTAACTGCTGTGGTTAGGATCCTTCTTTTGTTTGCACTCGGTCCTCCCACGTTGGGGGTTATACGCGTTAAGAGCATGAAGGCCTTGTGTGCCTTTGCGCAGGTTTGGCGGATGCGCGTGGTCATTCTGAGGTCCTTATCTAGGTATACCCCCATGTATTTGGAGCTAGTTTACTGTCGATAATAGTGCCTTCTACGTGGACCTGCATATTTTTTATTTTTCTTCTTCCTGCCAGGAGGACGAAATCTGTCTTTGCTGGAGCTATATTGATCTCCATTTTCTTCAGCTGGTTTATAACTCTATTTGCTGCATACTGTGAGGCTTCCTCTAATAACGCTGGGGTCCTTGCCTTGATGACAATGGCGAGGTCATCTGCGAAGGCTACAAGTTTGGCTTCAGCTCCTATGTCCAGACGTAATATCTCATCATAGTAGATATTCCACAGTGTCGGTCCCAGGACTGAACCCTGCGGAACCCCTCTTGTGACTTCGATTTTATCCCCCTGTGGGGTCACTATGTATCTACTACTGATTGTGAGATATTTTTATTATCTGTGTAAGATATGCGCTTACTTTGCCCTTTTCCAGTGCTTGTATTATTTTTTTTCCACGGAGCCGAGTTAAATGCGTTTTCTATGTCTATAAGTATTACTACGCAGAATTCTCTGTTTTTGAATGCCTTTTTTGCTATGTTGTTATGTGTTTCCATGACTTTCTTTATGGCATCTAGCGTGGATCTCCCTTTTCGGAAGCCAAACTGGTTCTAATGTATCGCATTTTTGTTTTTTGTCTTCTAATTCAATTTCCAGCCGATTTTTTACTAGGGCTTCTAGTAATTTTACTCCTGAGTCTAAAAGGCATATTGGCCTGTATGCCACCGGTTTGGTTGTATCTTTTCTCGGTTTCTCTATCAAGATTAATCGTGCGATTTTCCATTTATCTGGGAACGTGCCAGATGTCAGGCATTTATTTATTACTGTAGCTGCGATATCCGGGCGGGCGATTGCTACGTATTTCACGACCTCCGGTGGGATGTGGTTCATCCCTGGTGCCTTTTTTCTTTCATTTTCTTGGCAATTGCTACTATTTCTTCTTCTGTGGCTTTTGGTACGTTTTCCAGTTTATTGGTAGGTCAGATGATTTTTTCGCTCTCCGGGAATTTTGTGACCAATAAGCTCGAAGTATATGTTGTTGTGATCGCTGGAATTTTCCTCATGTTCATCTACCCTCCAATTAATTATACTTCCTATTTCTTCCGAGGCTAGTGTGATGTCTATCACCGATGTGCCTCCTCGAGCTGCGTATGTCGGTTTGGTGCCCACGTTTATGGCAACTAGGTCCATTGCGCTCACCCAGTCTTACAGGATTTGTCCTCTTTTGTCTGTCCTCGCCGAGCCGAACATCTGCGATTTCGCATTCATGTCATAGTTCAGCAAAAATTGACCCCTCACCTGGTACCTTGTTGTTTTTAAGCGCCTGATCATCCAGGCGCTTAAAAACAACAAGGTACCAGGTGAGGATTGTTTGATTTCTTCCTATTCGAAGAAATCAAAGTTAGGAATTTATTTTTACAAATATATAAAACCTGTACCCGCGTTATACGATTACTACATCTGTCACTATTTACTAATTAGTTTTACGTATTCTATGATGCCACTTTGTTAAGATTAAATTCCACGATGCGGTTCTAGGGTTATGCCTTGTATAGAAAACTTATGTACATATATGGTTTTCGCGTATAAAAACATTCCGCCTTAGGTGTTATACATCCGACTCGGTTGAGTATAAAACTTTTATCTACGTTTTAAATGTATAAATTTTTAAATACTTCAATGATTGAGCTTTGTCAAGGCAGAGAGATTATTGACTTTTAATACCAGAACCTTGAAACTACATTTCTCTGTCAATTACCATAATTAACTGTGCCTCGTCTTAAATGCCATTAAACCAAGTTGCGCGAGCCGTATTTATGAAATTGTTGTTTTCTGTAATTATTTATCCCGGCCCGAAGCGACAAGTTCATTCTGCGTTTCACTTTTGATAACTTTTTTCCTTACATACAAAACGATAATATTTAACGATCACTGAATTAACATAAAGATTTTTTTGTAGAATTATAGTCACGATAATCGACTTTTAATCTATAAATTGGATAACAAGAAATCAATCTAAATAAACAGTTTTAATTAAATTATATTACACCAAAAGAATATGAAATTGTTTTGATTTTCTTGAGATTGAGGGATATTATTTATTCTGTTTTGCATCTCTCGATCGTAATCAAATCACGAATCTTGTTGGTATTGGACGGTGTTTACACAAACTTTTTATTTCGTATTTTAAAACCTTGGATATTTGACCTTTTATTCAAGTATAAAAAAATCCCTCGCGAAAATCGCATCTACCTTACAGGAACTTTTAACTAATAACTCTTAAAGATTTTTTATTTATTTTGATGGGGGTTTTATTCGATTTGTAAAGCTGCAATTCGTATTCAATGCTCGTCGCGTGAAAGCTCTCGTGGAGCGACTGAGAGCCTTTTAGTTGATATTAGATTATTATACATACAGTACTAAATGTTGCTACATAAAACCTTTTTCGTCGTGCTTTTATTGCGTCATAGAGCGACATTTTTATTTTCGTTGCAATAACTTACACTGTTACTGGTTTTCTGTTGGCTGTCTGTTAATATCGAGACAAGCCACTATAAAAAGATCTTCACGAAATGTGAGAATATTTCAATTATTTGATTGGTTGTTAATCATTATTGAAAGTTTATTAAAGTGACAAGCACGAGTAAAAAATGTTTTGAACAAATATATTCGTTCATTAAATGTTTTATTCATTAACGGATTTAATAGTTCTTGCAAAATATTTCTTATACACAAATATGTTATTTAATTATTACACTATAAGAAGTTTGTGAATTTTTGGTTTTTGCTAACAAGTATATTTTGTCTTTAACTCTTTCTTTATTAGAAACTTCTTCTTTTTCTATGCATTTTCCTATATCATGTAGGGTCGGCGTGCTTTGTTGGATTCTTCTCCATGAATATCTATCCAATGCGTCCTCACTTTTCCAACCTTTTTCTCTCAACTCCTCTGCTACCTTGTCTTTCCATCTCATTTTTAGTCTTCCTTTCTTCCTTGACCCTCCTATTTCCAGCTTTTCAACTCTTTTTTCCACGTAGTCCTCCTCTCTTC
This sequence comes from Phosphuga atrata, assembly GCA_944588485.1. Lineage (NCBI taxonomy): Eukaryota > Metazoa > Arthropoda > Insecta > Coleoptera > Silphidae > Phosphuga > Phosphuga atrata. Next base: position 22,176,896 of record OX155900.1, read on the forward strand.
TCTGTACATGTCCAAACCACCTTAACCTGTTTTCTTGAACCTTCTTTCCTATGGGTCCCTCTTTCACTGTTCCTCTGATGTGATCATTCTTTATTCTATCCTTTCTTGTTACCCCGCTCATTCACCTCAACATTCTCATTTCTGCCACTTCTATCTTTCTCGGCCAAGTTTCCGCACAATAGAGCATAGTAGGCCTCACCACAGATTTGTAGAGCTTAACCTTTCCTCCTGTAGCTGATCTTCTTGTCACACAGTACTCTACTAAATTTCTTCCAGTTCATCCATCCAATATTTACCCTGTGAATTTCATACGCCAGCCCTCCATCACTTTGAATATATGACCCCAGATATTTAAACTTCTTGGTCGGGGGCAGTTCTTCTTCCTGTAGGTTAATACATAGATCTTGAGCTTCCTTCACATATATTCAGTTTTCACCCTGCTGATCCTCATTTCCCTTTCTCCTAGGACTTTCCTCCACTCTTCAAGCCTCTCTTGAAGTTTCTCTCGAGTCAGTTCACAGAGTACAACGTCGTCGACGAACATCATGCTCCATGGCGCTGGTTTGCTCACATCCTTGACTAGCATATCCATTACCAGGGCAAAGAGATATGGGCTGAGAGCAGATCCCTTTTGTAGCTCTACACTAACTGGGAATTCCGTTGTTGTACCCACACTGCTCTTAACTTGTGTCATCACACCTTCGTATATTTCTTTCTCCAGTCTCACATACTTTTCTGGTACACCTTTACTTCTCATACATCTACATATCTCTTGCCTGGGCACTCTGTCATACGCCTTCTCCAGATTAATGAAGGCCTGTCCCATGTCTTCATTGTGTGAGACATCAGCTTTATACCTCTATAATTGTCACAATTTTGGATATCACCTTCCCCTTTGTATATGGGGACAAGAATACTACTTCTACACGCATGTGGCATTGTTTCTCCGTTCCAAATCTTCTTCATTAAATCCCAGAGGATATCAATACTCCGGTCTCCCAGGCTTCTGTTGGGATTTGGTCTGGACCTACTGCTTTCCCATTTTTCATTTTCTTTAGCGCATATCCTACTTCTTCCCTACTTAATGCTTGGGTCACACCTTCGTTTACCTCTCCATGCTCGTACTTTTCTCTCAGATTTTCTTTATTCAATAGTGTTTCAAAGTACTCCAGCCATCCTTCCAGTATTTTCACTTAATCGTGTAGCACTACACCTGACTCATCCTTCATGTGCTTCATTGATGTTATGTCCTAGGACGCTTTATCTCTGGCTTTTGCGATTCTTTTGAGTTGTCTGGCATCCTGGTTTCTCTACATCTCTTCATATACCTCCTCCACTGCCTCAGTCTTCGCTTTTGCCACAGCTCATTTTGTCTTCTTCTTTGCAATCTTATAGGCTTCCCTTTCTTCCTGTCTTCCTGTTAAATCCCATTGTTTCTTAGCATCTTTCTTCACTTTAACCTCTTTTTGGATCTCCTCATTCCACCACCATGCTTCCTTACCTTCTGGCGGTCCCTTTCCTGATGTTACACCTCCTAGCACGTCTTCACCAGCTTTCTTTATAACACTGCTATTGATACTCCACCACTCCTGTATGTCCTCCGGTAATCTCAGGTCCCTTAACACTGTTTCCTTGAATTCTTTTGGCAGCCCTTCTTACAGTTTCCACCACTTTATTCTTTGTTCCCTTTGTATGACACATTTACGTGTTTTTCCCACAACCATCTCATCAGCCACCACGAGTTTGTGTTGTGCTGCTACACTTTCATTGTATATGATTTTGGGGTTCGTTATTTCCATTAAGTATTTCCTTCTGTACAATAAGTAATAAACTGACTATTTTGGTCTCCGCTTTTATAAGTTATAAGTTGTTCATTTCTTGGGATGAAGTTGGTATTGGTAATCGTTAAGTCGAAGGCTACTGCATATTCTACAATCTTATCCCCTTCTGTATTTCTTTCACCGTAACTCCATCTACCATATACTCTCTTTCTCTCCACCCTCTTCTCCTCTCACCAATATGTCATTTAGATCTCCACCAATTATCACCCTTTCGTTGTCTGGTATTTCCATTCTGACTGCATCTAAGATCTCTCAAGATTGGTTCTTCTCTTCCTCTGAACATCTTGTCTGAGGTGCATATACACTTAAAACTGTGATGAGGTCTTCTCCAACTACCAGCTAGCCTCTTATGATTCTGTCGTTAATTCTGTTGACTTCACAGACTTCTTCCTTAAGATCCTTATCCACGATAACCCCGACTCCATTTCTCGACTCTTTGTCGGCACTGCTATAGAACAACTTGTATCCTCCTGCCAGTACTTTCGCTTTATCGCCCCTCTAGCTAGTCTCTTGTTTGCACAAGATATTCACGTTTCTTCACTCCGTCATGTCAACAATCTCTCTGCTCTTTCCCTTCATTGTCCCTATATTTAAAGTTCCAACTCTGATTTTGACTTTACACTTCGCTCGTACTTCCTCATTTTCTGGATTGCTCACAATACGCCTCCCTCGGGGAACCGATTGGGAGACTATTACTCTGGAACATTTAATCTGAGAAGTATCCATCCTTCGTTTTGGCAGTAATTTTTACGACCGGATGCCCTTCCTGCCGTCAAAAGTCCTCTAGAAGGGAGAGCAAAAAAATACGTGTATATCACTTTGACAATTATGATGAGTCTTTCTTTATTAGAAACATATTAATTTATTTCTCATAGCAGCAAGGCTGCACTGATGAGAGATAAATCTCGAAACACGTCTGCAGATGGATGATTCACTTAATTTAAATAGAAAGAAATGATCTTAAAAACAATGTTATTTATCTAATACTCGTGACATGAAAATGTACTGTGGCTGGTAATAACATGCTATGCCAGTTGTATAATTCAATATCGTGCGTGGCATTAACCAGGGAAGTGGTTGTTTTGTAGTCATAATAAGACTAAATATTATAGAGCTACGAACAGGTTAATAAGCTTAAACGTTTTATTAGTTCGTAAGATTTATTCAATATAAAAAAAAAAGTTTTATAATTATTAAACTATAAGAAGTTGTTTTAAAAATCGGAAGCACCATAACATATTGGATTTTGGTCCTCCTGAAGTTAATTTAATAATTAATGATTTTTTTTATGAAATAATCAATCAGGTGTCGATGTGGGTGGACATGCAGCCGTAAACCTAATCGAGTCCGATTTATTAATAATTGACAGGACATCGGTATTGTTGCGATTAATGGTTTCAGGGCGCTAATTGCGTCCGGTAGTAATTCTGTAAATTAATTTCTAGATTCGCAACCATTAGTCGGACAACGATCGATGTTTTCAATGCTGAAACTTTCCATACAATTGCACCGGTTTCATGAAACTGTCGCATTTCCATTATTTAAGGACCCGCTCTTCCATTCAATTTTACTGTTTCAATTATTTTAAATGTTGTGTGTTTTATTACATGAAATATTTGAATTGAATTATTTCAAAATGCGCTATAAAAGTATGCACGAATAAAACATAAAACTTAACAATTATTATTTTCGTAGCATGATTTTGTAAAATCATAGACGATATGATACATAATATAGAAACTATGGTAAAATGCATTTATGTTAAGTTGTATACGAGTTATGTAGGAAACATACTACATATTACGTGCCGTTCTATATCTCACTAATCGTGCCGATGTAAATCATAGCTGGACCGCTCTCGTCTCCTTTTACCATTCCGCATCGGGAAATATTATTACTCCTAGAGCGCCGTACAAATGGAGTAACTGCAGGAATGTTATACTAACGACATAATAAACTACCTTGTTCTCTCTCTCTCTCTCTCAATGTTTTCCTAATGTTCTGATTTACATATACGACATGCGCTTAACTATACACAAACTGTTTTCCCAAGAGTTTACAAATTCCTAATGATGCGAAATAAAATGTTCATGTGAAAAAATATAAGTAAACCCTTAACAGGAATTTAATCTATTCAAATGCGTATCTGCCATTTCCTCTTGGTATAATACAATTATCTCTTATGCAGTCAGTTGCAGCAATAAACTTGAAAACGTGAAATTGTATCAGGTTATACTTAACTGGATTTACAACAGTTCTTAAATGATTATCAAACATGTTTTATTTGTAGTGTAAAAAAAAACCTAATAATTTACGACAAATATATCTTTTGATATTTTACCGTATAATATGCGAATAGAAAGGAATGCTATATTTTTATGATACCTATATACGCCGAATTAAATACGAGCTGTTACGTCCAGACAAGGAGCAAAAAGCGTCCCCAAGATAAAAGGGGATCGTATGCTCTCCTTTCAATGCCCTTAAATGACCTTTCTGTCTGGGTATAATGACGAACAAAAAAAACTCGTGAACCTTAAACACTGTTTTAAAACGTGAATTCTGCTACATAAAATCGTTTTTTTTTTCTTTTCTTTATGAAACCACTATACATATTTATACGACCAAGAAAGACTCTTTATAACTGAACGTCAATGGATAATGCGTTGATCCAATAAAAATATAATCATTATCGACTTTTTTAATCCTTTTAACTTTTTTTTTGATTTTGAATGATACCGATGGAAATGGTGAAGGTGAACTGAGCAAATATTTGTTCCCGTTTTTTTTTTTGTATAAGCTTCATAAGCGGATTTTACTTTTTAATGAAAAATGCGGACTGCAATTAATTTTAATTACACTTCTGCGAAACTCTGTATAGAGAATGAAAATTGAATTCAAACGGAATAAAATCGCCTTGCTTGTTTGATATGCAAACCGAAAAGAGGAAAAAAACAAATTGGACGGTTTATGCAGAATTTCCTATATAAAGAAAAATCTTTCAGAAATAAAAAGCTTTAATAAAACATTTATCCTCAATTAAGGTTTCAAAGTTAAAAGGTATAAAGTAATAAATCGATAGATATATTTTCGGTTCTATTAAACTTAACCCGCAACATACAACCTTTTTGTTATGAGTTATATAGCTGCTTATTACAATATTATAGCTTTCGAGCCAGGAGTTAAACGCTTAGGAATCTCAACTCAACGTTATTTTTCATTGTTCTTGTTGTTTAATTTGTTCTAATTTTCAAGTATTCGACCAACATAATGGTGAATTTATATAAAATGGTTTTTGTAAAACCTGCAATAGAATTATTATATAAAATTACAGAAATGTAAAACGTATGTAATAGTTTCCAGGCTGAGAAAAAAGTTTCACCTTTTATACATTTGATAGACATTGACTATCATAATTAGCGATCTGTCGGTTAGATTGCCAACAAAGCGGGAATTTGCAATCAAACATATTTTCTAACGCTAATTAAATCAATTATAGTAGCAGGCAAATTGCTACGAATCGCTTGTATTTCACGCAAGTAACGAACTTATATTTTTGACGTAACTACGTTTTATTGAGATTTATCTAATTGATTTTTTGTGGATGAATAAGAAAGATGAAATGAGGGGAAGAATAAAAATGTTTTCTTGAAGCGCAGTTAAATTGAATCTACCTACTATTAGAATCTCCCCTATGCTCCTATTAAAACGACGCCCTACTATTTAAATTGCGAATTCAAGAAGATTTCAAACGTTAATCGATAGCAATTCTTCTAATGTAAATCCAGCTTTTAATAGATTCAGAGATATTTTTATGATTAATGATGATAACTATGTAAATAAAGTGTAGATAATTAGATAATACTGAATAAATAGATAAAATAAAAAGTAAATACTTTGCATGAATAACCTTTTACAAGTAGGTATTAAAAAATTATGTAATCATAAGAATCTGTCAGTTCGTTTATTGTTGCTTTTAATAGAAACTATTTTTAAATAAAACGTTTTAAATGAATATAATTAAACAAAGGAGTTGGAAGAAGTTGCCAATAGAATTGAAATCGTGTAAATGAAGCTGTTATATCCACGACTATTTTATTTCTAAAGTAATTTGATTTGAGTATAATAAAAGCCGCCTTTATGCTAGCCCAACTTTATATAAAGTGAAATATTTGTGAACGTGAAAAGTGCTCCTCCATATGTGTAAACCCGCTTGGAAAAATTAATTTAAAATATATAGTCGAAAGATATAATCCCACGTATTACAGAATGTGGAACAAGACGCTGTATATATGTATAACAAATATATAACAAACACACACATAAAAATCAATAAGAAGCTTATATTATATATATAAAAGGCGGAAGGTCTTTCTCTCTCTCTTTCTCTATACGTTTCCATAGCCGTTTTCTGTTCTTTTGTTGCTGTACACATATTACGAGCTACGGCATATTCAGCGCAGTAAATCTGGGTCACGGCATAAACAGAAAACTTTTGTGTATACACTACCAATCAAAAATCGCGAAATCATTTCTTTAATACATATTTTGTTAAGTATATTTATATTAATTTTGTTAAGCATTTAAATATATAATTATATTTATAAAAAAAAAATGAGAATAATAATATGTGATAAATTTAGTTTATGTTAACTAGTTAATATTTAATGAAAATGAGGTTGCGACCGTTACTTGACTGCGTGGTAATCCATACTTACTCTGAATTGACAAATTCACTTTGGTTTTACCACTAATTTCTGTGAAAATATTATATAACATGTGAAGTTATTTAAATCTACACACTTCACACGAGTCGACTCTACTGTTGAAGGTCATATAGAGATTAATCTCGTAGACTCTAGGACCTAGAGCATCGGTGGCGAACCTATGGCACGCGTGTCACAGCTGACACGTTGTAAATTTTTATTGGCACGCGGGAGAAGGAGGGCAGCGTAAATATTGTGCTTGATGAACAAAGACCGTCTGGACTGAAGAGAATGTACATTGAACATCGCTCGTAATATCTTTTTGTGCATTTTAAATACCGCTTCAATATTGGCTGCTGACCCCAAAATAGCAGAACCGTTTCACGAGCTAGATTGAACTATGGCGTGGTAAAATATTTGCAGAATATCATCTTTTACACATTCCCTGAGGTTTCTAATCAGATATCACACAGTACTTAATGTCGAACATGTTAGTTCAATATGACAATATGATGATGTCACATTTTAGCTTTTGATCAAGTGTTACTCCTAGAAATTTTATTGATTCGGCCCCTTTGGTTGATTTTTGATCAAATCTTAGAAGCTCTATAATCATGAAGTATGTTTTGCGTAAAGTCCATTAACACGTTGACGCCGGCGCTGTATTATCGTGATTATTTTATCGGGCGGCGTTTTGCCGATGTTTTTAACATTTTTTGTGCGGACGCCCATGGGAACAAATGGCATCTAGTGGCTACGGTAAATGTGCCACATGCACTAAGGCTATATGCGCTATATGCATTCATTGATTATAAAATGATCCCTATGAAACTCAATGCCTGATCTCTGACGCTAATCATGGAAAATAACATGCAAATCGAAAACATCAACAAACGTGTAGAGCAGTATCATTGCAATAAATACGCAAGCTTCTAGTGATTATGCGTATTACAGGAATATCACAGTTGCCTGAAATTCGTTTGTATTACCCAAAAACTAAAATGTGTTCGAATATATAAATTGAACAAACGTTGGCACGAGATCGTTTCCTGCGAATCCTAAAATACCTGCATTTCAGCAACAATTACACAGCAACAATTTATAAACATAATGAACGAAATTGTTTACAATTAAAAAAAGCAGTCAAACCTGGGAAAGATATTGTTATTAAAATGAAATGGCAGCGCAGCATGTACCACCGGTGGTTCTGCGGCCCGACGTAGCGGACATGCGTATACCACCGGTGGTACATGCCAGCGTCACCGTGTTAATATGTATAGATCATCCTCCTAACGATTCTGATTTTAAATTGCTACTTTTAATTAAATCGTTTAATGTCCGGTTTAGATATTAAAATGTTGCTATCCTCAGCGTACAACATATAATTGCATTGAACATTATTTGTTTGCGCCAGATCATTAATAAATATCAAGAATAGAGTTGGTCCCATTTGAGAGCCTTGGGGTATCACACACTTCTTTAATTCACTTTCAGATTTTCAAGTATTTACGATCACCTTTCGGTCTCTTTGATGCAAAAAAAATTTTACCCAGTTCTTGGAGACGCCTCTAACTCTTGAAATAAAAATATGTAGTAAGAGCTGCTGGTTTAACCTAGGTTAGACTGTGTTGCATGCCGCGAAGCGGCTGATAATGCAAGAACGCACGACTTCTCGATCTAAAATAGGTTGATGTGGTCAAACAAGGACTGTTGGTCTGTGACAAGGACTAAATATATTCAATTTTTTGAGGAAGGAGCTTGTTATCAAAAGAGTCAAATCCTTTACTTAGGTCATAATTATAAAATTAACACTATCCAACGGAGCAGTATCAGTTGTGCTACTTTTCCAGAAACCTTATTGACGGTTTGCCAGCATGTTATTGCTTTCCAAGAAACTTGATAATCGAATCGGAAAAGCTGTCTTAAATTTTTTTGCAAATTGGCTTTGAATACAGATTGATCTGTAATTAAAGGGATAACACTGTGACCCTTTATTTCGGGATGGACTTTGATACATTCAAACATCATATTCAGGCTAATACGGTATTATATTATATTCAGACTAATACGGTAACTAATAATCAGACAAAGTTATCTGGCACTTCAGTATTTTATAATGTAAAAACTCAAGAAAAAGTGCACGCGGTCATAAAAAGGTTTACGCCACCCCTGTCCTAGAGTAATTAGAAATTTTCAAACAAAGACGCATCCATCAGTAATTCTCCTTTACGAGCAAACCGACATAATCTTTTAATAACATTTTATGCTCTAATGCAATCGTCACCAGATAATCCCCCAACTGCAAAACACTTCACCTCCCCACCAAAACTCCTAGTATAAATTTCTTCCTAGTATAAATCTCATCAAGAGTTGATTTATTTAAATTCAGAGGTTATATAATATTTACACAAAATGCTATGATTCAGTAGACAGGAAGACCTTGATCTCCACCTTTCGAGAATTGGGCCTGGATGAGAAGACAAACAGACTAATCCAGGCTACTCTGAGAAACACCACCTCCAAAGTCAAGTTTAGAGGTGAGCTCTCTGAGAGCTTTCCCATTCAAACGTGAGTTAGACAGAGTGATGGTCTGTCTTGCATACAATTCAACACTGTTTGTCAACACAATTGTACACTGCTTAGCCTTTGCTGATGACGTTATCCTGTTATCAAACGATATAGAAGAGGCTACTTACCAGAAACTGAGCCTCTCCAGCATAGCAGCTATGGCCGGTTTGAGAGTCAGCATGCAAAAATTTGTGTCCATGACTAACACAAAGGACGCCCTATCTACAATTGCACTAGAAGGCACTACCATTCGTAAAGTCGTTGCAGTCAAGTATTTACGAGAGTGCATTTCAGCAAACGAGAGTGAGAACTTGGCTATCGATACCAGATGTACTAAGTTGGAGAGGGTCGACCATTGCTGAAAGAGCATTTACATCTCTAAAAATCAACTTGATACAATACAACTTGAGTGGTAAGACCCTCCGTACTCTATGTCTCAGAAAGCTTCTTGATGAACAGCAAAGGTCCACTCAGGAAACTAGAGCTTAAAGAACGAAAAATCCTGAGGAGAATACTAGGGCCAATACGAGAAGAGGATGGCACATACAGGATCAGACATAATAGTGAGCTGTACCACCTGCAAGAAGACATAATCCCATCTATGAGGAAAAGGCGCCTAACCCTCTATGGACATTTAACCCGCATGAATCCACCACGACAGGTAGAGGGATAGCCTCCAAAAACTAATGGATCACCACAGTGAAATTAGACCTGAAGCAACTTAAAATTCCACCAGAAACCATAGAGGATCGGACCATTCGACAAGGAGTATTCTCAGTGGCCCTTGCCAGCAAAAACAGCACATAAACGAACAGACCAAAGTAGACAGAGGAGAGGAAGCTTGCCCACAGCCAGAAAATGAAACCTTTCTGTGCTAAGAAGGAACAGCAGATACATATAAAGAGTCAAAACAAGCCCCGTGGTCCTAGTAGGTCCAAACGAGAAGAAAAAAAAAATACACAAAAAATTAGTGGTAAAAACATAGTGAGTTTTAAAATCAGAGTAAGTATGGATTACCACAGTCGCAACCACCCTTTTCATTGATTCAACTTGTACGGCAGCACAGACCAAATTTGATTTTTAGCTGTGAAAAATTCAGTTGCCCTGAACTCTTAAAATGAAAAACAACCCCAATAAACTCAAAGCTTGAATCCTTTGACATTAGTAATATGTTTATTAATAAACGTAAATATATTCAGATACAGTAACAACTTCATCTGAAATTTGCAATGTATTGAATGACTAATGTTCAAAATGTATTTTCTGAAAAAAGAAATTGATTGGGGAAAATGTCTAGGAATATTTACAGACGGTGCTGCAAGTATGACCGGGCATCGATCTGGAGTAGTTAAAAAAATAATAGATGTTGGACACATAGATATAATTTGTACTCATTGTATTTTACATCGTGTGCAACTTGTCGCGAAAAGATTATCTCCAGAATTACATGAAGTTCTGTCGGATGTAGTTAAAATTGTAAATGAAATTCGACACAAAGCTCTCAATTCTAGAATATTTTATTCACGTTGTGATGAAATGGGCTCACATCTTCATGCTGAGGTGCGTTGGCTGTGAAGGGGTAAAGTTTTTTGATATACGACCAGAACTAAAGTTATTCTTTCAACAACAAAATAATGCTAAATTCAAAAATTTCTTCTTTGATAATTGGGCAGCAAAGTTTGCTTATTTAGCAGATATTTTTTCTTTGTTAAATGAGTTGAACAAATCAATTTATTGGACAGAATTCAGACGTTTTTATTTTGCGAAGTAATATGGACGCATTTCAGAAGAAAATATTATTTTGGCAAACACTACTAATCGATGAAAATTTGCAAATGCTTCCAAATCTGGAAGAGTACAAGAATGAAAAAGACGTCAACCGACAGATAACAGGTCTTGTTCAAGGGCACTTGCAGTCACTCAATGAGTCTTTTGAACGTTATTACCCCTAAGAAGAGGATCGCAGAAATGGAAATATTTGGATAGTAAATCAATCCATTTTCTTCAAATATTGAGGAAAGGAATGTAAATGTGCAAGAAAGAGAAAATTTAATTGAATTATCGTCGGATGGCAGTTCAATTCAACTTCAAACAAACAAACTTCAATTCAACTCATATTTAAGAAGTAATTTTTGGCTTTGTCTTAAAAACGAATATCCAATGTTAAGTGAAAAAACCTTAAAAATTTTGACTCCATTCACTACAACTTACTTATGTGAAAAACTTTTTCGTCTGCTATTAAAACCAAGTATCGCTTGCGGCTTGAAATAGAGGCTTCTTTACGTGATGCAGTGACATCATTGGAGCCAAGGATAGATTAAATTATTTTAAACCAAGAGCAGCAAATTTCGAACTAATTTTTAATGGAGAAAACACAATCATTCGAAGCTGTTAATTTTCATTGCAAATTTTGTACACAGTAAAAGAAAGCTAACTTTCAATTTAAACACATTTGATCTGGATAATTTTCAAAAAATTGCCTGCGGCGCTGATTGGGGTCCTTGAAAGTTTCAGTTGTGAATTGAGTGGTCCGCAATACAAACGGTTGCCGACCACTTCACTAGAGAATGTCTCCTAATAACAAATATATAAAATAAACTCGATAAAGCAAACTGCAACTACCTTAAAAAACAGTGCTTTATGAGTATCTGGAAAACCTGGGTAAACCAAAATTACAACAACAAGTTTAACAATGGGATCTCCATTAAGCTTACTTCTAACCGATTTATTTACGTCACATATTGAAGAAAACATTTTCAAATTAGATTTTACAAGAAAACATATTTTATTTTGGTACAGATAGGTCGATGGCGTAACAAATAGCGTGTTTCAATGGCACAGCACCTCAATTGGATCGATTTATAAATTTTATCCAAAACATTCATCCCGAAATTAAATTTACTCACGAGGTAGAAATCAACAAAAAAATAATCTTTATTCATAAAAATAACAAAATTGTGTTTGATATACAATATAATATATAGTTCTGCTTATCGTAAGATACATGAGTCTTTTCCATCCCTTTTACCGCGGACAAAAGAACTAAAGAATTAAACACTATCATGTCAGTAGCCACAGAGAATGGTTTCCCAATTACACTGATTCAAAAGTTAATAAATGAAAACGGCACCAAATCACAATGACCAAATATACTCGAAAACACGGAATTCAGATAAAACTTTCATTTCACTCGCATATTTTGGCAAACAAGCCAACAAACGTTTTGCGAAAACAAGATTTTCAAGTAGAATTTAAAACTTCTTTAAAATTTTCTCACATATTATTTAATGCTAAAGATAAAATCGACCTCCCAAAAAAAAAAAAAAAAAACTGTGTATATGAAATTCATTGTTGGGAATGCAATAACGTGTACGTAGGTCAGACAGGACGAATAAGTCTCATTTATCAGAACATTTTTGTGCCTTTCGTCTCAAAAGACAAAAGTTCATTTATGCTAACCTAACTTAACCTTTATCTAGAATGTAATCATAAATTCCCCGAAATAGATAATCTAAAAATCTTGCATAATTACAAGAAAGACCCGAAGCTTAATCATCTGGAGTCATTACAAATTTTGAAACAAAGCCGTAATCCAACAATAAATTTCCTTAACGAGCAAACCGATCTAATCTTTTCAAAACTCTTTAATCTATCGCTATTGTCTCCAGATAAGTCCCCAACTACACACAGATGCCCCCCTCCACGCAAAACACACGGATCTCCTTAATATTTATAATATTTGACTTTTTAAAAACCCTCTTATAAAATAAACGGTCCATATATCTGATCCATTACATACTATCTTATTCACAACCTGATATATGACTCGTAACATAAGTCCGTTACCTACCGAGTTTGTGTCATTTATTGCACTTATCTCACTGAAAGAATCCAACAGATAAATCATTTCAACTGTATTTCAAGTGGGTCGCAACAAAATGTCAACAAAAATCTCACTAAATAGAAACGCTGCAGAAAGTGAAGCAAATAGATCTTTTTACGGTTAGTTAAGCGTATGCGCGTCCGCCTTGTTTCAAAGGCTGGAATATGAAAGTTTCGGACACATTTTCACTGGTTATACGTCAAAAAAGTGTCAAAAAACATGGCGGAATTTGACGCATGCGCATATAAAATTTCAACTATGAAAAGGTCTATTATAAATTAAGCGAAAAATATTTTTGAAAATCTAAACCATTGATGTTTTATATCAGGGATATCTTGAGACCACACCGTAAGACACACCGTAAGCCAACTAGAAAACGGCGCTTATAAACTATCTCTAGAATCAGATGGTACAATTTTCTGCTCGTTTTGTTGTCATGTATTATTTTGACCCGAAACTATTTGCAAAGTATAGAAACTATTTACAATAAGCGAAGATTATATACCGGGTCCTGACTGAAGGGTAGATATATAGAGACGAGGCGTTTTCGACTCATTTATTATCAACCTATCTAATATTTTAAACTATTTACAAGACGGACGCCGTAATAATAAAGGCTGTTCGAGGTATACGGTGTTTAACTGCGCGTTTAACTCCTCAACTTAGTGTTCATAAAAAACGTACGACAATGGAATAGGAGCTTTTACCGAATTCGAGCAGTCACGTTACTTAGCAGCTCGTTATTTAAGCGAACTAGTATACTAGAAAACAAGCACTATGGGCGTATATATAGGTATAACTTGCACTAGTTTAGAAGTTATTTGGTACGAAATAGATAAAGCGGTTAGTTGTTGAAAGTGTTTTTTTAGTTCAGCCTTTTTTTTAAAGGTTCAAATGTGGATTTCGGGTTATTAACCCTTCAAACACTGCGGCCAAGTGGTCTATCGTATTTTGCCCACATTTTTCTCTTATAAGCACAGAAACCTAGATGTTATATAAATTTGCGTTAATTAATTACACATTTGTCTACTGGTACAAATGAGGCCGACACTCGCTCCCAGGATAGAACTCGGGACCTCCAGATTTGTTAGTTAACGCTCTAACTATAGACCATGAGACCGACTAATTTAGCCTTAGCTTTTATCTATTATAAAATTGAAAGTGGAACGTCTTCCCACCAATGTAAATTTAAAAGCTATAGATTTATAAAAAACAATGTTTATTACAGAAAGTAGTGCCGAGCAATTATATTATATCTCAAGAAGTAAACACATCAAATATTAGTATTAAAACATATCCATAAAATAGATTTTTTTGATAATAATTTATATTAAATGGATTCATAATAAAATATATAAAACAATAAAATATTAAATAATTTAATTGTATATCATTCTATCTCGAGGCGTCGTTAGCCGCCAGTTGGTCAAAATTTTAGCCGCGCAACCCGTTTTTTTCATTGAATTAAAGGGATTTCGAACCTCTTCTCTCAGATATTATTTTCCATTAAACGAAATAGTACGTTATTAATACCAGCATATATTTCTATATGGTGCTGTCCATGTGGATAGTAGTAGGTTTTTTTATCTATTTAGTATTGGAGAGCAAATTACAGCATATAATGTCTAATGCGAGGTTGCAATTTTTATTTTCAAGGCCACTGATATAAATAATTGTGTACACTCATAAAAGCCAGGTTATCAAAATACCACAAAATTAAGGTTCTTCAGCCATGAGTTTCGTCTTCATCCTATAGATCTCGTTACCTTAATTTTCCCATGCACAATAATCCGAAGTAACCTATACCTTTCTCCTTTCAAAATGTATTCCATATACAACAGTTTTCTTGTTGTAACCGTCAGTATCACTTCCTTTTCCGTATTCTTTAGTTCTGGTCGTTATAAAGACTTGCTATTATTCTTGTCTTGCAAGATAAACTTTTTTCAGTTATTTCACTTTTTATTATTTCTACGAGCTGGTCATGTGTAAGTTTGTCAAAGGCCTTATTATAATCCAAAAAGCATGCGTATATGCCCTGATTTATGTCTAGGCATCTTTGTGACATAACATTAAGTGCGAACCGTGCTTCCCATGTTCCGAGACCGTTTTGGAATCCAAATTACGTGTCACTAATATCTGCTTCCAGTCTCCTGAAAATTCTATTGTGGATTACTCTTAGGCCCGCCATACACGCTACGGTCTACCGGAGAGGTTACATGTGCAGGTTTCCATGCGCAGGTCAACCGTACACAAGAAACTGCACAGGTCTATTCTCACACACGCTCCGGTCTACCTGCGCAGGCAAACCTGCGCAGGTAGACCTCTCCTAGAAAATTAGGAAGTGTGAATTATTATACTTATCGTGCGGTAACAACGCTTGACGTTGTAGTTACCAAAGTTGATAATATTCATTCATTTTGTATAATAAATCAATGTTGTTTGTGTCATCGAGGAATTTCAGTAGAATTCAATAGAATTCTGTTCTCTTCCTCTATCAATTTAAGAATTCCAATATTGCAGCTCTATGCAGTATCTCGATATTACATAAATGACATAAATGTGGGATTTCCATGCCTTTGCTTATGTCTGCCTTATAGATGCAAGATCTGTCTCTATGATCTTTATAAAATTTTGTTGGTTCCGTTTAAAGATCGGGCTAAAATTTATCCTAGGTTTAGTACACATGGTCACAATTATGTATTGAATTTGACGTCGTTCATATGATCACCACGAGCACGATGGCAGCGTTCGATTCTTTGGATACAATTTTCAATCACTATTTCACACATATCAGCCGGAGTGTTGGCAATTTCGCGTTCGATATTGTTCCCGAGCCCCTCTAACGTTGTTGGATTGTTGGCATAAAACTTCGACTTAAGGTTACCCTATAAGAAAAAATCCAAAGTCGTCAAATCGCATGAGCGAGGTGGCCATTCGATTGGACCATTTCTCGAGATTAAAAGATTACCAAATTTTCCTTTCAATAAATCAATTGTTTGACCAGCTGTGTGGCATGTGGCACCATCTTGTTGGAACCACATATCGCTGATATCAAGCCCATCCAATTCTGATCAAAAATAGTCTTCCAACATGGCACGAAAGCGAACTCCATCGAACATAACATGGGGGTTATTTTCATCGACGGAAAAATGCAGCCGTATCACACCTCCGGCATGAAATCTACACCACACGCTCACTTTTTGTGGATGCAATGTAGTTTCACGAAGCATATGTGGGTTTGTTGCTGTTCAATATCGCTTATTGACAAAGCCATTCAACCAAAAATGAGCATAATCGCTAAAGATAATTTTTCGATGAAATTCAGGATTTTCTCCAAACTTTGTAAATAATTATTGACCGGATCACACATATCGCGATATTCTTTCACCCTCTAACCATGCCACAGGCAAAACTACAATATACAGTACAATCTTGATAATCCGACACATATGGGACCACACAACTGTGTTTATCGGTAGTAAAACAAAAATATATAACAATTTTACATATTTATTTTATGTACAATTGTACTTTCTTTTTATGTACAATTGTACTTACTTTGAGTGCGTTGAAAGCGTTAGGCTACGGCCTGAGTGAAAGTGCGTTGAGCGGCGAGCGGGGCGTGCAGTTTTAGCGGGCAATGGGCGTCCAATATCTAGCCTGAGTTATGAGCGGGGCGTGCAGCGTGCAGCTGCATCCGACGCGACGATCACGTTGTAGAGGAACGCTAAACACAAATCGATTTGAAATGCACGCCACGCTGCCCGCCCCGCTGCACGCAAACCCAAACGCCCCGCTCACTTACTTACTCAGGACGCCTGCTACTAAGACCATGTGTTTGAGATGCACGCCACGCCCCGCTCCACGCTCTGTTTGCGGGCACTCAGGCCGTAGACTTAGTCATCTTTAGCTTTGTGGTCATCCGTGGAACAAATTTGGCCAAGTATTTCTTCTTCAGAAGGGGACTACAAATTTTCCTCGCTTGTGCTTCTTGACGCCAATCTTTCATGTTATCGTTTGTCATGGTTCCATGTTTGTAGGAAAAATTTCAAAGATAATTGTAGAGTGAAGTCAATCAGGTTTTTATGGTGGGAGTTAAAAGTTGATTTTTTTAAGTTAAAAGTTGAAGTTAAAAGGGAGTTGAGTTGAATTTTTATTTTATTCGTCTGCATTACATTTTGATTCATGGCCTGCAATAGTGGTGTCGTATTTGAAGGCATGCGGTGGACTTGAATTTGTTGGTCTTCCGTGTAAGTTCCTATTCTTTATGATGTCCAGGAGAGTTTATCCAATAGAATCAAAGCTTTAGCAGCCAAAGCAATTGCTAACTTTTGAAAAACCTTTTACCGCCGGAATAAAATCTTTGACCATTCTTTGAACACATCTTTGGTAACCCATCCTTTGGCTTGATTTTTATATGCAACTGGTGAGTAAGTTACATTTTTAAAGCCCTCGGATGCAAGGCTTTTCCTACAACCAATGAGAAAAGTTGTGTGTGTACGTGAAATTTGCACACGGCATGAATGTCAATCTGTCCTTTGATATTTTTTTCCTGGGACACTTTCTTCGGAACAGTGTACAAAGGCCTTATGCGGAAACATTCTCTAGAATAAAACACTTTCATCTGCGTTGCAAACTTCTGGTTCTGGTAAGAGACCAATTTTTTTATTTGAATTCCAATTTCCTCTGACAAGGACCGAAACATCACTTTTCTACGTAGTATTTCTGGTTTCTTAGATTTTCCGTGGTTTCTCCTTTATCAAGTTTATTAATGATCTGTTTATGACGCAACTTAAGGTTACGTATTTTCGTTTGTTTGACATTGTACAATAAATAACTACATCAGTGGTTTTTCAAACGGGGTGCCATGGCGCCACGATTAGGGTGTCGCAAAATTTACGCAATTTCTTCTAAATTTACATAAATGTAGTTCAAATTTAGCATTTTTTGCATTAAAATGCTACTTTAAATTATCAATTTGAATGGCCCATTAACACCCACCCTTATTCCGGTTCTAGATCCGCCGCTAGTCAAGGCTGCCACGATTTTTTGTTTTTCAGCTGTGCCACTCAATGAGGAAAGGTTGAAAAACACTAAACTACATACAACAGATACACTCGATATGTCATTCTCGGTGGTGTAGTATACAACATACCCGCCTTTCAATGGGGTAGACCCGGGTTCGAAAAATGGTCGGGGGGTGGTTTTCACTAACCGTCCAATGCAAAATATGCGATCCGGGGTGGCGCATACTAAAAGCCAAGGTGGAATAGGTGGTTTAGTGAGAGCTTCCCCCGAACCACTTTTAAAAAGATACACTCGATAAACGACAAATCAATAACAAAACAAGATTTAATGGGTACGAACAGGAGTAGAAAGTAGGAAAAAGAGGGGTCGCAGCCGGTTTGTATCCTGCATGGGGCGGCGGCAAGAAAAAAACCGTGTTTCCCTAGAGAGCCCGATTACTAGACGTGACGGACTAACTAACCGCCGGATTATAAAGATTGTACTGTAGATTCAAAAGCAATAGTAGTAAGAGAAACTTTGACTGCGCGTACGCAAAAAAAAAACATAATTGTTTACATCTTTTGAATTCAGAAAGGTCTTGTTGAATTTTCCGTTTGAAGGATCTCACAGAACGGCGCGGAGTTTCGCTGCCCCGACCGGTGCGATGTCGTGGCGGACCGATTGACACGGCCCGTGGCTTATGTACTTCTTCAGATCAACAGACGCGATTTCCGTCATAGTCGCGGTAGTGCAGCGTTGCACTACAACAACGCAGTTCATATTCTTTTTTATTCCTGAAAAGTTATGTTTTTGACAGAAATTTTTATCTTATGCAGTCAATGCTTAAAATAACATAGCTGCTTCCTCTGAGGAAATCCTGACTATACACGTAAAAATCGCGTTTTGATGTGGGAATTGCCATTTCGCTGCCGCGTCGCTAGCGAACTTTTTGCTGCAGAAATTTCGCGACACAAACGCTCCGCTCCGGTCTGAAGGAGCCTTAAAGTTAATAAGTATACTTGAATAAAAATTATAGGTTCGACAAAATTTTTTGAATGAATAATCTTCTAAGAACTGATTTTTTTCCTTCTTAAAATAGTGATCTTCGATTCATTTAATATGGTTAAAATGGTGCAATGGTTCAAAAGAACCGTTCAGATTGCTGACTTACGTTTCCTACCAGTTTTGTATACATCAACATCTTTTATGAACTGGATTAATTGGCGTAACACAGATACACATTTTTTCTGTCAGTCTGTCTTTTCCGTAGATATAATGTAGCATAATATAAATCATTAACTTACAGAGACTCCGTTCGCGTGTACTAAACACCGTCTGCATTATGCAATGATGTAAATTGGGACGAGAAAGCGCACTCATCGTTTCAGAGTAGGGAATTATTTACAACCTCGAGCACAGATTCAATTAGTATTCATTATATTAGACGACCGTGTTTAAGATTATTTGATTATAAGGGAGACAGGTTGATTTTCCTCGCGACTCCACCTTATTTTAATTAGATTGTTAGAAATAGTTATCGAAATTAATCTATTTTAAATATATAGAAGGAAGAAAAGTTTTATTTAATTTATACTCTGTATATTATTTATTTAATACTTCTTTTTTCAATTTCAATTCCTGATTTGATTTTGGACAATAGGACTGGATTACAGAAGCTCAATAACGGTGTTAATTAGAACATCTCATTGTATATTAACGGCAATATAGTACACATGAACGCTTCGATTCGTAGACATTTCAATGGCTTTGTTATCGCCGTAAATTTAATACGGATTTATTCAACTGAATTCTAGTAATTCGCCCATCACGAAAATTGCATTATTTATTAGTTCACATATTTCACTAAAGCAATAAGAAATACGAAAAGCAACAGAACGAGCCGGGGGATGTTTTTTTACATAAACAAATCAACTTATCTATCATGCAGAAGGTTTCCGATTACAATTATAGTAAAAAAATCTTTTAAGTTTCATATTAGATTATAAATTTTCTAATAATCATTTAAGTTTCATTATGTAGTGTTTCCATTTGTAGTAGTATTAAGTAGTTAATACTACTACAAAAAGTAGTTAATTGTAGTATTTGTAGTTAAAGTTAAAGAGTATACATTGAAATACTGCATGGCGGGGCAAATGGTAACACTCGTTTGATCTGTGTCTCTCATCTATTGTAAGATAGACGGAAGGAATGTACACTTATATGACTTTGCTCTGAGTGTTTCATTGAGTTTTAGACTCTTCTGCGAAATAAGAAAATGCACATTATTCTTTAAGTTATAGAGTCGAAAAGAATAAACTGATCTTATTGGACTCGTAGTTCTTATTGTCCATATTTTATGAGCGAAGACTGTTACAATAATATTTATTATTAAAACATTTATTGTCCTCGGCACAAAGAAATATACAATCTGATTTACACATTAAATACAAATATACCTAAATGGAGAACAAAAGGACTTTCTCAATCTTCCATAATCTTTTTTTGTTTTCTTTAGACAAACCTTACACCTACTAACATAGGAAAAATAAAGAGAAGAATATGAACGTTCATTATTCTAAATGTTCACTCTATTCACTCTATTCTTTGCATTTTAACATATTGTTTTATTGTGCTCAACGCTCACTTGCCATAACGCCAATATTAATGATGGACGTTATTTGGTAAGTGTACGAAGATTAAAATTTTGAGGTATGGTGTATAGGGGGAGACAGCTAGCCCTTAGTACGAATATTAATTGTATGAACGTCCGTGCTGTAGGTTATTTTGTTATACAGATACCTGCGTAATTTGCAGTACAGGATTTTGTTTTTTGATGTAAGAGATGTAAGAGAAATTTTCGATGTTTTTCCATATTATTCCATTTGCATTGAATTTCTGTGGATATTTTTTGGCGGGGTCTTAGGCTATGTACAAATCTGATACACCTATTTTGTGCTTGTTGTATTCTGGCGCAATCTTTCTTATTAATAAAAGTAGTATACACGGATTCAAGTTAACTGCAAGCATTGACAAAACATAGGCAGTCACTTGTTTCTTTTTAAAATTTGAAGATAGGATATGTCTACAGGATTGCAACACATTCAATTTTAAACAGACACGCTTTAAAAGTGTCGATACATGTGATGAAAATTTTTATCTGTCATGAATTAATAGTCCAAGATTTTTTTGAAGCATTTTTTTGTTCAGGTGCTGATCATGCATGGTAATTGTCAGTTTTTTCTTAATAGCAACTTGTTTCTTTTTTGAGGCAAATACCATGATTTTAGTCTTATTCGGGTTGATAGTGATTGAACGTGCAGTGTTGAAATTGGATTTACTTTTCAGGTCATCATCTATAAATCGTTCAGCGAGTTCTGGCTTATCAGAAGGGAAAGTATATATTAACTGTGTGTCGTCTGTATACTGATGATGAAGACCATTTTTTATTGATGCTCCGATATTTATATTGTATAGAGTAAACTGTAATGGTCCCAACACAGAACCCTGCGGCACAACACCATTTACAATTCAAGGGTACAGGCAAAGAACAGGGAATGTCACTTTTTTGTACTGGTAACATATCTATGTCTAAGTTAATTGCATACCAAATGACCAGTTTTTACAAATACTCTACAAATGTCGCTAATAATACGTTTTTATTTATGCCCAAAGCGAAAGAACTGGGAATGTCCATGACATACTGGTTAAGAAGGAGGATAGTCCAAAAATTGACAGTTGTGAAGTTGTGAAGTCAAGAGTTCTTTGGCTTTGCTTCCTTCTTTGTAATGTTTGCTGACTCAGAAACTGATGAAAACGATAACAGTTTTACTAACAGATCGACAAAGAAAAGAAATAAGACCGGTAGAACTGAAGATCAGGTAGTCCTGAAAAAGTTGCGCCTTTCTTCTCATGAACTAGGGGCACCGTATAACTGTTAAAGGCTCAAATGTTTCGATAATTTGACTGAAAATAATCCAAAAACATTATTCAAAATTTCAATTCATTGGGTAGTTGGAACGAATAGAACTTATATTAGTCGGGGCTTATAAATATTTGTAATGTCCAGCGAAGAAGAACTAGAAAATTGGATGGTGAATATAGTTGAGGATAGCTGCATACGGCTATACAGTGCCTGTTAAGATGAAAAAAAAAACAATATTAAAAAAGTGCCTGTGTGTTCCAAATCATTCATTTCACTACATGGTATTACCAAGGGAAAGGTGGAATATCTGAAAATAAGCTTGAAAACAAAAGGTAAAGCTCCTGTAGATCAAAGAGGAAGGCATGAAAACCACAAAAAAATGTAGAGATAAAAGAACAAGTTTTTAATTATATTAATTCTTTCAAGGGTAGACTTATCAGAAGACTTATCAATAGACAATAAAGAAAATGTACAAGATGTTTTTAAAAGTCAATGAAAATAAAAAATTAATTTTGTAGGAGTCACATAGGCATATCTTTAACACACAGTTTAACATAGCTTTTGGCTATCCGAGAATGGATACATGCATCTCCTGTGATACTTATTTAGCCAAGACTAAGGTACTTGAGGAAGAAAATAAACATGATGAATTAAAGCAGCAATCAATTTTGAATAAACTTCGTCTAACAAAAGCTCATCTTTTTTATGAAAGGAAAAGGAGAGCCACAAAACAAAGTAGGATTCAAAAGGATTTTCTAGCAATAGCCATCAACTTCCAAAAAATATTTCTCTTCCAAATATAGCAACAAATGATGTTTATTACAAGAGACAATTATCTATCTACACATTCAATATTCATAATCTGGGGACTGGACAGTCTTATTTTTGTTCCTATCCTAAAACATGTGCCAAGAATCTGATCTGATGAAGTGGTTTCGTTTTTATTTGATTTTATTACTAACCACATGGATAAAGAAATATGACATCGTTATATTTTTTGTGATTCCTGCGTGGATGAACTCATTAATTAAATTTACTCGACTTAAAAATAACCTTTCCCGTAAGAGGGCACAGCTATCTTGAGTGTGATAGGAATATGTGGTTCATTAATCTTTAAACTAAAATGGAATTGCCATTTCATTGGTATCCTTCAACTTAAGCAGTTCTAAGTTGAAGGAAAAAAACGTCACCTTTCAAGGTTATTAAAATTGCTCCAAGAGAAGTCGTAAGCGAATGGTCAAAATTTGTCACACGAAAATTTATGGAGAAATGTAATTTATGATTTATGATCGCAATTCAAAAGGAAAGGGAAGTAATGGTTTCCAATGAACATGGTCCTGTGGTACTGCAGAGAGAAAATTACGATGGCACTTGAAGAAAAACGAAAGTAATTGTTGTAATCCTGTGACTAATATTGAGTTCGAACTTCCAGGTTTTGCATGTAAAAAGTTTTTACCCATAAGTGGAGAAACAAGTGAAAGATTTTACGAGTTTGATGCCAAGCAAAATACAATTATTTTCTGAAACACTAAAATATGATTCCAAAACCAAAGATGCTGAAGACTAAATTTGAAATTCCTTGTTTTTGTTAGGGACGCCAAGGATATTCCTTGTTTTGTAATTTTTGTAAGATGGTTGTCAATAACTGAAAACTCCGATTTTAACATAAATTTGCTTAATAAGTCATTGTTATTTCTAAGTAAAAGTTACTGCAAGCTTTGATCTCAGTAAAAATATTATAACTTTAAATTGTTTTTTTATTTGAATCTATTCATTAAGAAATTCCCTGTCCTTTGCCTGTACCCTTCAATTATACTTTTAGAGATATCATTTTGTAAAGTAACCCTTTGGCTTCTGCCCCGCAAGAAACTTGCAAAAGACTTTAGAGTGCATTTGGACAATCCTGTATAGTCTAGAATACTAAGAAGCATAAGATGACTGACCGTATCAAAGGCTTTAATGAAGTCCAATAGCATTAGTACAGTTACATTATGTCTATTAGCTCCCTTGTTATTTCATCAACTACGTTCATTAGTACTGTAGTGCAGCTATGATCTTTTGTAAAACCGGATTGAGCCAACGGAAGGATTGTATTTCCTTCAAGAAACTTCCTAACTTGCAAGTGCACAACTTTTTCAAGGATGTTGGAAATAGATGGCAAAATAGAAATAGGCCTTAGATCGGTAATTCAGTTAGGGCGTGCGTTTTTAGTAATTGAGTGGATATATGCATGTGTCCTTGCGTCCGGAAATATGCTCTCTAGCAAGCAATTGTTAATCATTCATTTCCGAGTCCGAGACACCAGTGTTTACATTCAGGCCGTTCCTTTCCAATAGTTGGCAGCGTCTATCTACCCTGTCATTTGCCACAATTAGGTCCTCAATTGTGCATGCCTCTCCCATGTTGGGACATCTGAGAAGGTGACTGTCGCTCTGATGTCCCCCGCATGCACACAGCTCGTCATCCACAGGCATTCCCCATCTCATCCTGTTCGATTTGCAGCGCGTCACTCCTGTCCTTAGTCTGTTCAGTGATTTCCGGGTCGCATATGGTGAAAGTTTTCCGCTAGCAGCTCCTCTCTGAGTTCGGTCCGCAGATTCTATGCGGCGTTGTTTTGGGTATGTCTGCAGTTGTTGCGTATGTTGGAGAAAGTTCTTCCTTGATTTGAATCGTTGCCTTTCTGGTTGATGGTCGTGTAGAGGGTGACGCCTATCTCCGATCTGCTTCTGCCGCTCTGTTCCGGATGCTACTTTGGGTCTGACTTGTGCTGGGGCAATTCCAGTTTCTCGACAGGTGTCGGACTCAGGCAGCCTGTTATATTCATGCAGTCTCGGTTAAGACCACGTACACATGTCTTGCGTGAACCGAGTTGTGCCACACTGGTGGTAGAAACAGAGAGCAACGGCCTACGTACGCTGCACATCAGGCTGCGCTCTCCATGTTGTCGCAGTGAGCTTCCGGATGATATTATTCTTAGCACAAACTTTGGCCTTTGTATTCTGACAGTGTTTTTGGAAAGATAGTGCGCGGTCCAGTCTTACGCCCAGGTACTTTGGAGTATCGCATGTTTCGAGTTCTTGTTCTCTCCATCTGATTTGCAGCTTCTTGTGTACGTCCTTATTTCTCAGGTGAAATGCACATGCTTGGGTTTTGCTGGTGTTCGGTTTCAACTGGTTTGTGTTGTAGTACTTTGCCATGTTTTCTAAGGCTGTAGTTAGTTTATTCTCGACTTCTTCGAAGCTTTTCCCCTTTGCGACGATGGCTGTAACACCCGCATAGATGAAGCGACGTGTCTGTTGGTTGGTTGGTTGGTCATTTGTGTATACGTTGCAAGGCACAGGAGCCAGTACACTTCCCTGTGGTAGAACGTTCCTCTGGTCTCTCCATCGACTCCTTTTTCTCTGCAGTGTAATATAGAAGCGCTTGTTCTGCAACAAAGTTTTCACCAGTCCAGCTAGGCGATAGTCCTTGGTAAGATGATACAATTTCTCCACTGCTTTTAGGTGGTTTACGGTATCATATGCCGCTGTCAGGTCTATAAAACACCTACAAAAAACTTCACTATGTAGTGTTAAGTTTAGAACTTGGGCGCAGCAAGACCTTCCAGGTCTAAAAACCCTGCTTGCTCTGGTATTATGCATTCGTCTACTAAACCTGATATGCGATTCAGTATCAATCTTTCGAAGACCTTGAAGAGATGACATAGGAATAATACAGGTCGAAACCTTTTAGGTTCGGTTTTGTTAATTATATGAGTACTGAGGATAGAAAAAAAACAGATTCAGATTATTGTGTTTTAACCATAAAATTGTTCAAGTAAACATTCCTGTCGGGGTAAATTGCAACACGCGATTAATTGTCTTTAAGGTGCTATTAAGCTAATTATATATTTGTAATATTTAATTAACGAATATATCTTTTGGAATTGGGTTTTTAAAAATATTAAAATTAATATCTGAAAGCTATCATGCTATCTTATTTACAGCCGGAGGTTAGAGAGTTGCTATTTACAAGACAAATAGCAATTCTCTAACCCCCGGTTGTAAATAAAATTAATCGTAAGTTAACTTTTAAGAACCTTTCCTTGTGAGAACAAAAGTTTGAGCGCAGTGATCAGTGTTAGCAAATGTTTATTGAATGCGAAACTGCAGTTAACTGATACACAATGTTCCACTATTAAACCGTTATTTGTACATTTAAATGTGATTTCTTTTATACCAAGGTAGTGAAAGTAATCACTTTTGTACCTAGTCATATGATACTTTATTGTCTAGTCATATAATATGTTATTTTAATGACGTTTGAAATAATACATTTTTCAAACTTACTAAACTAATTAAATTTGAAACTTAAAACGAATTAAATTTGAAACTAATTAAAAATTTTAAATGTTGATCTCATCAAGAGACACCACACCATTCAAAATGGATTAATAAATCAGTGGTTTGTTTATATTGTGAATAAATTCTATTTTATAGCATGAAAACTTTTCCTTGCCGATTTATGATGTTTCTATAATTTTATGGAATGTTTTAAACATTAAATGTAATTGTCGCCGAGAGTTGTAAAGCATTTATTTTATGCAAATTGAGCTAGCTTTAAATTTAGGATGCAAATTCGTTTAGATTGGGGGAGGGGGGTTAATTTGACGTCGGGTTACGACCCGAAAGTCATTTCCTTCCACTTATATGGCGCACTCGCATTTACCGTTTTCCCATCAGAAACCGCAGCGACTGAACACGCTGCTGACTAAACAGATAACTTCAATTTCACTGCTATTATTTATTTTGTTTATTTTCTTTGTTTTAGTCCGAGCAGTACAGCACTAAGTTCGTTGGATCAGCTGAAGGAGTATCTTTTGACACCAGGAACGTGTAAGTGCGGCTTGGAATGCCCACTGAAATATGACAGCGTCTTCAATTTTGACCCGAAGGTAAGATTTATAACTCATAAACCAAGTATTAGTAAAGGATATACTAACTCCTTCTCGAATTGGAGACTAAATTTATTGTGTTAACGAAATGCAATTCATCAAAAATATATTATGAACTGTGTATATAGTTAGTAATTATGATGTATTGGGCGTAATTGAAAATATTAATTAGATTAATGAATTAACAATTGGGAGAAACTTTGAAATTAAATTACATGCCGACGGTGTTCAGCGTCGACTTTAATTTCAGAGTTTGATTTAGTCCATTAATTAATTTTTCCCAATGCTATTTTATCTTCAAAATATATACCAGAAAGTTGACAATGATATAAGCACCTTTTACTATTGCAAACTGAAGTTAATTGATCCAGTTAATTATCCAATTATGCTAGTCATAATTCTTCACTACACACGCGTTGCGTGTTTATGCTTCTAAATAAAACATACAAACAGACGCCCCTAAAACCCTAATTAAATGTGACTGCTTTATAGTTCACTTAGGAATTATGAATATATTAAATTTCGCTTACTCAAAACAAAAGATTTGTTTGACATTTTTTTATTTATAAATGCAATGCATAAAATTATATTCTTGTACCAATTTCAATGTTATTGAATTCGATTTAAATCCTTTTTTTTGTGTTATCGATAGTCTATAACCGCGGAGTCGCAGTATATTTTTATGTGAAGAGATAAAAGTAAATTTGTTGTATAAAAATAGTGATTGCTTTTTTGTTCGGGGTGAGTTTGAAAATGTTGACGTTGATGGCATCATCGAGCACAGACAAACGACTGGAATTATCTTTTATGGGACGAGACGAAAAACAGAACGATAACACGAAACATTCGCCGAAAATTGAAATAATTGATGCATTATTTATCAGAAGCGGGGGAGGGGGGTTTGTAAACGGTCCCGCCTATGGTGGGCGCAGTCAAAGTCACTTTGTCGCCGCGAAAAGTGGAAGAGAGCACTTTCAATTTATTTTGGATGAAAGAAAAAGTTTCCCAGCTTTTGCTCACGAGATAAGGGTATTAGATACGGGTATATTGTGTCATTGCCTTCATCTCTTTCGAATAGCGTATTTCTTAACATATATGATCTTTTGATGATATATGATACTTTTTAATAAATAAATATTAAAATGTTAGAGCAACATTATTACTTTAATATCAAAATACAGTAATAATAGAAATTCTAATGCTAAATATTTTATTACTTGTTTAAAATTGTTCTCACATTTCTTCCTTCTGTTTATCCATTATCTTTCCATATAATCCATTCCCATCCATCCTTTTCGTCTCCTTATTTGCCTTTCTCCTCATCAACTATAAAAAGGAAATAATTGGCAAAGGATGTTATTATATCGAAGTGATCTTCGCCACCAACAAACATAATCTTAAATCTATCAAATTAACAAGTCTTCGACCAAAACTAAATTGAAGTTGTTGCCTGCGCAAAGAAAATTAGATAGTTAAACCTACATACACTAAACTTATTAGACTAGTCTGTCATAACTAGATAGATAAGACTTGATCTTGTCTTGTTTAACAATCTTATATCAACTATCAATTTCATTTCACTAGTCAGTCAAATATACAGGGTGTTTCATAAATGTCAGATAGAAATTTTATGACTTGTTCTAGAGCCCAAAATAAAAGTCCGAATGAAGATATGTCCGAAAATGCTTCCTAACTGAGGTATAGCCCTTAAAAGGGGGTGGCTTCGCGCAACATTTTTGCTAATATCTTAGACGCAACTAATGATAATTGATTCAAATTTTGTGTGTACTCGTTACTGGTCCGAACTACCATTTGTGCATATTTTCCTCTTGATAACCAACCAGTGGCGGTACATACGGGGTACAACCTTTGTATTTAGGCACTGTTTTCTGACACATCTTTATAGGGACTTTTCCTATTTTGGGCTATAGAACACGCCCTAGAATTTCTGCCGGACATTTATTAACACCCTGTATAATGACTCTTGAAAAGCTTTTCATTGGGTTGTATTGCTAGAAAATATCAAAGGGATTATTAAGAGTATGTTCAAATTGTGGGGCTTGTTCTTCAACTTGAACTTTTGTTCTATGCATGGCTTGAGACTGCTCAATTATTTTACTTACGAGCACATAAAAATAGTTTCGTGTATGTTCATTAGATTTGGATAAGTTTTTTCCTTCTAATTGTTCTGCATCATTTAAAGGAAGAACATTTTGAATAATTGGAGGAAAATTTTCTTCAATGTAACGTAGATACCGATTCCAACTTTACCGAAATTTCTTCCTAAAAGTAAATTGTAATTTATGAAGTTTCAACCAATAACACTTGTCTCCACTGTGGTGTAGTTAACAACATACTTGCCTTTCAATGCGGGAGACCCGGATTCGAATCCTGGTCGGGGAGACGACAACTAGGGCGGACTAACCGTCCGGGCTGCCCACCCTGAATGAATGCACAATATGCGATACCGGGGTGGCGCATACTAAAAGCCAAGGTGGAATAGGGGGTTTAGTGAGAGCTTCCCCCGAACCACCTTTTTTTAAAATAAAAAACCAATAACACTTAATAAATGAAAGATCGATTTGGCTTAAGAAAGCAGAAAGTTTCAAAATTTAGTACACATATAAGCACATATTTTTCCATTACTTTTCTATTTAAATGTAAACTCAAATTTAATTGCAATTGCGTCTTCAATCTCCAAAATCTGCTCTAGACGGTTCCATCACAATCATCAGCTTCTATCAACTGTGTAAAATAGTTATCTACAATGATTATTTGTAAAACAAACACTCATCAAAATTGAACCATCCAATTATCTTTCCTAAATCCTTTGCTACAATACTGTATATTTTTGGTATTGTACCAATAATATGATTTTTTTTTCCAAGTTTGGAAAGTTAATGTCTTAAACCTCCGGCATGGTTATTTAGGATTTCTTCGATAACTTAATCACTGTTCCTTTTGCTAAAATATCTTACATATACAGGGTGCTTACGGTCTTGTGATTTTATTTTCAATGGGTGATTAAACATCTTAAAAGAAGGTCCATTAGCAATGTCTTAACAAAAGTTGCTTAAGAGAAACATTACTGTTACAATTTTTAAATTCAAACGATAAATTAGCAGTGATTTTTTTACTAAGTACGCTGATGATGGTAACTTTTCCATCTGTCAAGCTTTTTCATCAGTTCTTACTAAAAATATTTCATCCAACTAAAAATGGTCCATCGCACCAACAGTGAATGAGTTGACATATTGTTAATTTATAGTAATTTATGACTACCTACTCCAGAAATTTACTGCTGCAAGTCGACTGTACGCTGTGCGGTTTCCTAGTGGTGACCATACACGACACTGCCTAACGTCCAATCGGCATGGCGCTGCCGATTGGTTCAAGTAGAACTGACCGTGTGAGGGTGTGAATTGGCATGACAGTTATACTTGACGGAAGAATCGAATTTCAATTATTTTGTCTTGATTAACCGATTGGATCATGCCGATTGGAATTTGTATGGCGGTCGCGATCGTCAGTTCAGTGGAGTCAAGATTTTTGTCGTGTTGGTGATCAACGTGGTGCGCGCTTCTTTTTCTTGTCTTTATCACAGGTAAAATGCCCAAGACGGCTAGAACATTGTCGCCCATCACTGGTGACGCTAAAACATCGTCGTATGTCACTGGTGACGCCAAGGCTTCAATTGGAACGTTGTAGCCGATTGGACAGTTTAAATTGATCGTTTGTGGTGTAAATTGAGGAACTGCAGATTGGATCAAGCATGCACCGTCATTCCGATTGGACGATAGGCAGCTCCTGATGCAAAATATTTGCTAAAATTCTAGATTTTCGCTTGAGGAAGGAAATCAATGAAAGGAATATTTTGCCGGAAATATAAGCGGGGGTCAGAGGAAGGAATGAGCACGGTGGAGCACTTGGTGACCTTATGAGTCATCAATAGACCAGGAAATCAGATAGACATTTGATTTGAAAGCTGCATATGACTCAGTGAATAGGAGGAGATTGGATGAGTATTTGGCAAAGTTAGGTATCTCAGAGAGTGTGAGAAGGAACGTCAAAGATTTGTACGAGGAAACCGTATTTAAGGTAGAAGTGAACGATTTAGAATCTATTTTGAGGTGAGGAAAGGTCTGAGACAAGGCTGCCCTTTGGGTTTAATCTGTATGTGGTGGATATGGAGAAGGTTCTACAGTCCGTTCGAGCTAGAGGAGTGGTGAGTGAGGGAAAAAGAAGGTGTGGAGATGAAGCACGTGATTGAAAGGCTCTGTGGGTATTTCGAAAAGAGGGATTTAATTGTGAATGTTGGGAAAACAAAATGGATGCGGTTTAAAAATGATGGGCGATATAGGTAGGAAAGGATTGAATGGCAGGGTACTTAAATAGAGAGTGAGTAAATTTAAGTATTTGGGGTATGTCTTTGGATACAGTAATAAGACCAAATAGAGTATGTTACAAAGAAAGCATGGATGGCGGAAGGTCGTATCTAGGAGGTTTGGAAAAGAAACTTTGGCGGAATCTTTAGAGCAGCAGAGACGATATGGAAGGTACGTGTGCGAAGGTTGTTACTGTATGGATGTGAGGTCTGGGGAACAAAAGTGGAAGACCAGATCGAAAGGGTATAGCTAAAGTTTTACAAGAAAGTGTTGAAACTTGATAGGTAGACTCCTAGTCACGTTGTAATTGCGGTAATTGCTTCGGTAAGTGCTTGCGGTAATTGCTTCGGAAAGAGTGACCAAGTTAGAAAATAAGGTGGATGGGTTAGGAGATGAAAGGATAATGAAGGAAATCTTTCGAGTAGTGAATAAAGAGGATTTAAGTGGTAGGAGAGAGAGTGGTTGGTGGCTAAATAAAAGGAAACTGTATGAGAGAGGCGGGATATCATCCGAGGGGTTGTAAAAGAAGAAGTGAGGGTGCTCCGTGAAAAATGATGAAAAGAGAAAGGTTATTAGAAGTGGACTGCCATGAGTGCCAATTCAAAATAGAGGCTAGCAAATATCACAACGGCTACAGTCAGTTCACTACAAGTGCACCGCCGTCTTTCTGGTTATTTAAGCACAAGTAAAGGGTCGGAGGACCAGTGGCGAGATTTGGGTGTGGTAATGAAGGGCGTGGCAGGAGACATTGGAGAAATGAGGAAAGTAGAAGGTGTATTGTGTGTGGGATGAAAGAGGATATGCAACATTGGTTAGAGGATTGCACGATGGCGGAGTGGAATGAACAGGAGAGAAGGCGAGGGAAGGATTAGAGTGAGTGCGGGAGCGGGAAGGGACTGTGGTTTTTAATCAGAGTGAAAAGGTGGAAAGAGCGGGTACGCGGGGGTAGTTTTTTATGTGTTGCGGTTTAATTTGTAAAGTTCATTGAGTAGAATTTGAAGAGTTGGTAGATGAGCGATGTACAGGTGTTAATGTGTATGTTTATAGGGTGGTAAAATTTATTTTTCCTTTTTAATAGGGTTTTAGTTATTTTTTCTTTAATTATGCCAGTAAAGGTTATGTACGTAAGTAATAGGCAGGGGATAAGGTAATATATCGTGTATGGCCACCATAACAGGCCAACACCTATTCCATAAAAATTCACCGCCATTCAACTTGTAATCAGTGCACGAGAAACTGCTGTGCTGCAAATACGTCAAGGTCGGAATGACCTTGCCGAGACTAACGAATTTTGTTGGAGAACACTGCGCGAAAGTCAATTGTATCCTTTTCATGTAGAAATAGTACAGGCTTTACAACTTGAAGATCATCCTTTTCATTTATAATTTTGCCTATTGTTTCTACAAAAACATGCTGAAATTCCAAACTTTTCTTCCATTGTATTTGCGACTGATAAAGCAACGTTTACAACTAACGTCATAAATAGCAGCCATATTTGGGCTGTCGAAAATCCACATGCTGTTTATTCCCAGCACAGATTTTAGATAAACATTTGGACCAGACTTATTGGCCCTATGTGTTGCGAAATGGATTGACTGTAAATGATTATCTCTTCTTTTCGCAATATCACTTGATAGAATTATTGGAATAATTTGGCTTCTTCAAGATGGCGCACTGCCGCATTTTAATCGTTTAGTCCAACATTTACTTCTGTTCCATGGTCTCCCCAGCCACCCGACCTTAACCCCCTTGATTTTTATTTATGGAGCGTTATGAATACAATGACATGTACCAATGAAATAATTGATTTAGATGATCTTTGTAACCGAGTTGAGGCAGATGCGGCTACAATTCGACAGCAAGACCATGGCCAATTCATGGATAAGTCGAGTGAGACTTTCAACAACACGGCGATAACTCAATTCGATAAAATCACATGACCGTAAACACCCTGTATACATATCTTTAAAATCTGAAGTAAGTTGATCCATTTCCATGTAACATGGAATCCTAGGACGCGACATTGTGGCTAATATAACACAAATTTCTGGTTCACATAGTTCTAAAAACATTTAATTTAAATGGAAATGTAAACATAGGAGTTAGATTCCCTTCTTCTTAACATAGCAAGATATGTGAACAAAATCGTGGAAAAAAAAATATACGATCCGGGTTGTAAAATGAGATAAATATTGAAGTATTTAACTTTTGCACACACATATTAAAATGTTTTACCTTAATTTGAACAATAAATCTCTTTTTTATTACTCATGCATTAAAAGTACTATCTTGGCGCATGTTTTGTAGTACGAGAACAGCCACTTTTGGTTGTATTACCACTCAACTTGGGTAATGCACGCAAATGTTCAATATCGCTAGATTAGATTAAAAAAATAATTAAATATCTTGAGTAAATCCTCACTCTGGCCACGCTGTGGCCTTTGGGCCTTATACATTGCTTAACAGCGCTCAATGCTATTTACTTATTTACAATATTATTTTGTTATTATTTATGTTATACAAATGGTCATTTATAAATTCAAACTTATGTTAACATACGTATATGTGATGTGAGCAGTGTTCGTTTTAGGTATGCGAGTAGGGCATCGTGGGCGTACACTCAATCTCGCATATCAATTAAAATCGAACCATCAATAAAGCGAGGCAAAAGTTTCCAATTACTGGCTGCGTGTTGTTTGCGTTTCCACAACGGGCGAACGTTTCGATCGCGAGCGGTCATTTGCGGTTTTCGATGTTCTACTAAAATCGCGGACATGGAATGGAATGAATGATACACATACACACACACAAGCATGCACATTTCATACCCCATTATCGAATGCGTCAAACGAGTGAATTACTAACCGGGTTTAAAATTGCAGATTGAATTGAAATTGGAGTGTCACAGGAAATATTTCCTGTATTTTTTTTCAGTAAATAGATATAATAGCTTTTTTTTATTTAATTTTATATTATGTTAATAACAACAACAAATCACGAATTCCATTGTGCTTGTTATGTAATTATCTAAATTCTCAGTTTGGAAAATATACATGTATTGTATAATTAAATATACATGAACTGTATAAAACTTGTTACATGTAAAATTTGCTAACAGAAATAAACTTATATATTTTGTTGCTACCGATTATTTTCTTATATTGTTTGCTAACTTTTGGTCTGCAATTATAATCTACTAAAGTTTTCTTCATATATTTTTTGCTAATTTTTGGTCTAGAATGTTAATCAACAAACCTAAAGCAATCTTATTCTTTTCTTCGTCAGCTTTTGTTCATCCACTGCTGGATATAAGCCTCTTCCAAATTTTTGCATATGTCCATATTCATGGCAAGTAAGTTCCTTATTTCTTTTTGTTAATCGTGGCCGCCATGTTCTTAGACGTATTGTCCATTTATTGGTATCCTGCCGTGCCACATTCACAACCAAACGTCACTTAAGTTCAGCTACACTCTCCTAATTTCTACATTGCGTATTTTGTTGCCCATTCCATTGCCATTCTGCATTTCCCCATTGCCCAATTTTATTGCCGATTCCATTCCTCTTTGTGTTGTTCTAAGGCGTTCTGAATTTTTCTATGTTGACGTTTTAGTTTCTAGTCCATATGTAGATACAGACAAGATGCACGCATCATAGACTTTTTTTGAGACTCATATGGACGCTTCGATCTTGTCCTATCTCGTTGTCTATGTCCTAACTTCTCATACGCCGCCCAGCTGAGTCGTACTCTTCTGGTTATCTCAGACGTTTCTCAGATTTCCCTTGCCTAATTTTATTAAGTCACCTAGGTTCACGTATTCTTCTACGAAGTCAAACACGTGGTTGTCATTTGTTATAAGTAATATTATCGTTCCTACTCATAATCTTGGTCTTGTTCCGATGCATTTGTCGACCTACACGTGAGGATGCTTCTCTGTTGATAGGCATTCGATCGGTTACTAAGTCCTCTTCAATTGAAACCTATAGTGGTTGTAGATTTCGGTTATGACTTTTTCTGCAACCGTCATAGATCTATTGTACCCCACCCTTTTCCTCCAATCGTTGGTATACTTACACATATAAAACGCCTCCTCTATTCCCGATTCCTTTAGGAATTTCAGGACTTCAAGGGTGGGATTCAAGGACTGCAACTTCTCTACATTCAAGTAATGGGCACTAATGTACATTTGTCTTTTGCGGAGTGCTCCGCAGTCTTTGAGCAGATGTACGGGGGTTTCCTCTTCTGAGCCAGATAATGTGCATTTGTCATTTTCCTCTAGGACTAGGGCCTTGAGGTGTTTTCTAAGTCTGCAGTGTCCCGTCAGGACTCCTATCCGAATTCTAATCTTGTTCCTATTTAGTTTCAGACAAGCTTTTGTTCTATTCTGGTTAAAATAGCCCAGCATTACTTTTGATTGTCCTAGCCCTGGAAGTTCTTTCCAGGTTTCCATCCATTGTCCTCTTATTTCTTCATCTAAAGTTTTGTGGATGGTGTTCATACTCATACTGCAAAAGGGTTCTGGATCTATAAAGGAATTATTGGATCCTTCCTTGTTTGCTAGGTGATCGGCTATAGTGGTTAGAGTAGGTTAGACTATCTTTGATCTATACTAGCTGTATCCATTGCTGTTATGAACGCCCATGTTTCTATCGAATCAAACGTTTTGTGATAGTCTATGAAGCCAAATGAAGGGGTATTTTGTATTCAGCACTTTTCTGGATTAGGTTGTGAATTGTTTGCAGGTGGTCTTTTGTGCCAAAACCTTTTCGGAAACCTTGCTGTTCGACTGGCTGGTAAAAGTCGAATTTCCTTGTCAGACGGATTGATATAATCTTTGGCCGATAGTTTTTCATATTTGTGGTATCGCTTTTTTTAAAGAGCAGAATAACTTTTGCTTTCGGCCATGCTTTGACACCACCAACGTAAAGCATTGTCGAGACAATTCCAAAACCCCAAATTCCAATGATTTGTAGAAAATAAACAGAAAAATAATGTTCAACCAACCAAATAAAAAAGTTATATGTGTAATTAAGTAATTATTAGTCATCAAAAATTGTTTTGCTTTGTCGTCTAAAATAATTTCCGGTGCTTATAGTTAAGAATAAACTACGGTGACTTATTGTCATAACCTTAAGCCACTTTTATAACCTCAGCACAATATAGTTATTCGGAGTGATTTTCGTTTTATAAATATTTCATTTATTAAAAGCGAA
Organism: Phosphuga atrata; assembly: GCA_944588485.1. NCBI lineage: Eukaryota > Metazoa > Arthropoda > Insecta > Coleoptera > Silphidae > Phosphuga > Phosphuga atrata. Next base: position 22,213,352 of record OX155900.1, read on the forward strand.
ATATAGCCTGTATATATAAATATATTCAACTTGTTCGTAGCTTTACAATATTAAGTTTTATTGAGATTACAAAACAAATCTCATGTTGAAACAACTACTTCCCTTGCTAATACCACGCAGGATATTGAATTATACAACATATATTTGTATGTTATTTCGTTTAATTAAATGGAATATAAAAAAAAATAACTATTATGGTCCAACATGTGTTGCCTTTCTAGTAGCAGCATGTTTCCATGCTCGTAAATCTTCTGATGAAAAAGAAAAAAGTGATTTTTAACATGTCCAATAGAAATAACTGTTCAATTTAGTCTCTTCTGTTTGATGCAATGACTCAATTTGTCCAAATGGTGTTAGTACACTTTTGATTAATTATGGAATTCTAGTAGATGTCTAGAAAAAACGCGACCGACATTGAATAGGGTAACTGTCGAGGTACATCTCCAATTCTCGAATAGTAATTATACCATAGGTGCCATGGTCATTTGCGTCTCACGACCATTTTTGGATATAATTATAACCAGTCCATCGAAAAAATGCATGGAGCCTGGATTTCGTAAATTCTATAGACAAAGTTACTACATTTTCAATAGATAATTTTTAATTTACAATCCTACAATGCAATTTACGGCAATTTATTTGCCACGAGATTTCTACCATTAATTATGTAATATATTATAAATATATCCTCCTAATGCCCAACGTGCATTAAAATGGACATATTAGTTTTGAGACATTTTAGAGTCAAATTCGTTTGTGTCGGACTGAAACCCGGCCTGAAACCCGGAAATAGACGTGCATAGATGCGATCTATCGGTGTATTGACCTAGTGGGGTTACTTGTAACTAGTTGATCAGCCCTTAAAGTGTGACGAAAATGAGTGCGTTCGGCAAGGCAACCTTTGATGTTGAGTTTTAGACATATTTTTGAAAAGTCAAAAGCAAAACTTTCGATGCAAAGGTAGAAAGGTTTAATCTCACTGCTACAATGTATTTCTATTCATTTTACAACAATTTACATAATCTACAGTCGGAATTAATATTCATGCACATTTATCATTTATCATGTACATACATCTATCATGTATATTCATGTACGGAATCCTTCTGCCAACATTATTTTTCCTAACCGATGTCGAGGGATACGAGGACGATGAAATTAGTTCCGATGATGAGTATTTTGAAAATAATGAAAATTTTGCTGAAAATGAAATATCTGAAGAAGGTCTAGATGCAAAAACTTGAAGAGGAAGTTTCTTGATTTACCGACTCAAGTTCGGATTCCGATCCAGAATTTAACATTGCTCACATTAATTTGAAATTTCGTTATGGACGAAGCACCTGGAAAAAATCTAACAGATTTAATGGTCCACAACATCCACAGTCCCTACTGACAGACACTTGGAGCAAAAAGCCTGGGAAATCTCAGACTACATCGCAATGTATTTTGAAGATTCTGATGTGGAAAATATTTGCTCCTGTACCAATTTAAAATCTTTTCGAGCACGATAAACCCATGGATTTGTCGACATATGAAGTCACGAATTTCCTTGGAATTTCCATCTTGATGTCGTATCTCAAGTTTCCTCAGATTAGAATACATTGGGCCGCCTCCACGCGGTTGGAGCGTATCCTCACTAGTATAGCTCAAAGGTTTTTTGAAGCCATTTGAAAGTTGTCGGAGATAGTGACATCCCGGAGGATAGTTAAAAAGGATAAACTGTGGATCACCGAAGATCATCATATATTTATCTGCAGAAAAATAATAAAAAAACTTCAAGCAAAAGGTTTTACTGAACAAATTATTTGGAATGACGAGAAAATCAACATCGTGCAATGGTTTGTTCAAAAACCCATGTCAATAGACTCCATAGGATTAGGGCAGAAACCTGCGGATCAATGCAAGAGATGGCCTAAAAAAGACTCTAAGTATTTGCAGGTACCTTGCCATAACAGAATAAAGAGTTACAATGAGTGCATGGGAGGAATTGATTTAATAGACATGATCATAAGTTACTACAGGATGTCAAAGAAATGGACATTGAAAACGATTTTGCACTTAATTGATATAGCGATAGCTAACTCGAGAATTTTATATCGTGAGGACATAAAAAAAACTGGGTCACAAGAAATCGGACATTTTAAAATTCCTTGATTTTAGAATTCAAGTGGCAAACTACTTCTTTGAGGGAAAAAATCGTAACGAAGTAAAGGACGAAAATAAAACTTGCGAAAGAAAGAATCTTGCGGTTAACAACAAGAAACAATCCTGGAGGCTATGCTCCATCGCTACGATCAACCCCAATTAAACAAGTAATGAAGCATTTACCTAAATTAAGTAAAGTGAAGAATTCAATGAGGTGCAAATTCAAGAATTTTTTTTTTCGAAATATGTAACGCTTACCTATTGTTTTTATCTACGACCACTATTGTAAATGCCCATTATTGTTTCGTGGACTATGTAAATACATCATAACACACACGTATGTAACAGTCCGCCATTAATGTTAAGTTATGAATGCTAACACACACGTGCGCTTGGTTTACGATTTGTTGATTGGTTGATCGCTGCTACTACGTGCTCATACGTTCAGCGCCACATCCCCTCCCCCCTGGGAACGTTGCACATTGTACATTGGGTTGCCTATATCTATGAGCAATCTTATTTCAGTTTAACCCAAATAAGTACTAAATAATAAGGTATGTAACCATTAAGAATGTATTTCTTTTGATTTCTTTTAAGTTACATAATCTCGAGTAACAGTTATATATGAAAATACAACTGTTTTTCATTATAATGTTAAATAATGATAATTAAATAAACATAACCTAATTAGAAATAAATTTGTTACATCAAACATATTTTTCTTATTAAACAGAAACAAATTAGTGTGTTCGTAGATAAAGTATAGTACATTACTGCGGAATTACGCATTCCTCGCTTCGTGGGTCGGGCGTAACTGTTCCGCTTGTACGTAATATGCTTCTTACAACTCTCGTTACGTAATATACTATTATGATTACCATGTCTCTGTACAAAAAATTAGTAAACTAATACTGATTTTTTTATGACTACGCTCCGATGTCTATTAAAATGGTCATTTTTTTTCAGAAAACCTTTCCATAAAAAATCTAAAAAAAATAATTTAGTCTTTTTCATGAGTTCCATTTAGTTCATCCATGGGGAAAGTTGCATGCATTTCTGTAATATCGTTTTTAGTGAGGCCTCAGGAGGATATATTGGCATAAAGGTTTCACAAGTATATACCAATCATCCAAATGTATGGAAATTTATTGGAGAACGAGCTTCGAATAGAACAGTACATAAGTGGTCAAGAACCACCCACTGGAAGAAAACAATGTAAAGATTTAACAGAAGGACTTTTAATAATTCCAGTTAAAACGGTTTCTTTTGGTTGTTATTCCAACTTATTGTTTCTGAATTTACTTAATATTTATTTTTAGATATAAAATTGTCTAAAATAGTTTAGGAGATTTTCTGTTCAAGATTTATTATCACAATATTCTGAACGTGTTTGATCCGGTGTCCGGAAAGTTGTTTGAAAGTCATTTGTTCGAAAGAAAAATATTCGAATGGTATTTTGTTCGAATGGAAATTTAGTAAATACAATATACTACTACAATATACGATTAATCAAAGTAACTCCTATATAATTAGTAAGCAATACTGTGTGCTATTCCACGGAAATTGATGAAATTGTTTGAAATTGACAATTCGTGTAAGTCCTTCTGTTAAATCTTTAAATTGTTTCTTCCAGTGGGTGGTTCTTGGCCACTTATGTACTGTTCTATTCGAAGCTCGTTCAACCTTCGCGTTTGATAGCTCCAATAAATTTCCATACATTTGTATGATTAGTACATACTTGTGAAACCTCTATGCCAATCTTTAATTGAATTGTTGGTTTTTGGCAAACCTTGTTGAACTACCGAGGCCGATGGTAGCGACGATCTGGTCTAGCAATCCACGTGGTAACATATTTTTATCGCAAAGTAGTTCAAAATAAGCCATTACATGTTTGTGTATCCACAAAAATGCCGATAACATTAGTATGCTTAATTAGCAAACTCAGGGTCATTGTCGTAATTTCCCTTTAAACCATTAGCTTGTAAATTTCAATAAATACACAGCAGAAGTTGCAAGACATTGCAAGCTCAAAATCAATGAGAATACTCCGAGGGTTACAAGTTGGCTCCAAGTCTTTAATAGCTCTTAAAAGTTGTGTATAACATTGCTCAGTTTTGTTTTGAAGGAGTTGTAAAGTAATGGCAGAGTAGTGTGTTCACGTAAGCCATGTATTGTATACAATTGTTCAAACAAGGGTGGTACAGTTTTAAATGTACCATCTGCATAGCAGTGATGCTACTTTGCAAGTAATTGTAAATTACGTCTTGTAGAAAATATCAAAATCCTGTCTTCTACTGGCCCAGAACCAAACAATAAAAAAAAATCTCTATTCTCAGTAGTCGTATGTTTTCTTATAATCCCTTCTATTATTAGGAATTGCTGGGCCTTGAGTTTCCTTTATTCTATGATTAGCTACTGCATCATTACGTGTTACAATTCTAACTAGACACGAAAATTTTGAAGGTTTCGCTCTTCTATTAAATAGCACTTTCACACTGTTTATTTTCAATTATAAGGCCTAGGCCGCACTACGGCTAAGCCGTAGTTTTTTATCGCGTTAAAATTTTGTTATAATTTTGCGACTCAAGTAAGCTAATACTAGCGGCCTCACTTGCGGTTTTTTCCCATAGCGTACTGTGTGTTTCTCGAGCGGTTTCGCTATTATAGCGGTTACCGCTCGCGGGAAAAACCCGTAGTGCAGCCTCGGCCTTACAGGGATGGCGAAAAAAATCTTTTTGAGTAGTGAGTAGAAATTTTGTTCATTTTATTTTTTGTAGTAGCTCTTGAGTCACTGGCATCACTTGGAAAACAGAAGGGAGGTCAAAGACTACTTTTTTGTTCTCACTTTTTAATGGCTTTTACAAAATCCAAGTTTCCTTGTTTTACAATTTGCACTTTGGAAGCGAAGAGGAAAAAATAAAGGTCGAAGTCAAAACATATATATATCAATGAATAAAACTTCTTGATGTATTATACAATGAAATCCAGTTAGATGATGTGCAATATTTTGCTTAACCCCTTATATCTCAATCTTGTAACAATTCTCAAATATATGATTTTATGGTAGGTTTTAATAAATAAAAATGCAGGTATTTTATATATTTTTTTTAATTAGAAATCGAATTATAATGCTACGCCACACTTTAGACACAGTTTGTGTTACGCCAGCATACTGAGGATACTTGCACCGCACTGTCTTCTCAGCCCATATAGACCAATGACCAACTAGGTCCTGTCGCACAGCTGCTGGAGGGGCATATTGAGCTGGACCGCTTTTTACGCTCTTTGACTTGAATTTCCGGTTCAATCTTTCGCCGTGTTTTATTTGCTTTTTTCCTGATCTTGCATAACACGGTAACAATTTCTTCGCGGAACTCAGCTGACCACATCATGTTCCCTTTTATGTTCTTCATTTTGCGTACTCTGCCATCTTTTGCTTCGGAGTTTGATCTTATATCTCCCCATGATGCTGTCGATCAAATCAACTCCGCCCATATGACGGTTGTATTCTCCGACAATGTATGGTCGATCAATGGTAACGTATCGTTTATTCACCTTATCATGCCTGGAAACCTGAGCCTTGGGTAGCTCACCCACAAAACTGGAAGCAAGTGTGACTATTTTATTGTCTTTCCAGTCAACTTTAGTTATCTCTGTGTCTTCAACACTGCCAACATACTCAACGGAGTAACCACGTTCATTTTTTGGAGATCTCTTTATTCATGGGTAGTTTGTCCTTCTACGTTTATTTTCAATTCAATTTGTTCCTCTAATTGATTCCTTGCCCCTTCGGTGCTAGGAAAAATAAAAACTGTGTGGTATGCATCATCGTTGGGATGTCCGCATAGCAAGCAAGTCGCTGCTTCGCTTCTCTTAAATCTTTCCAAATACGCCATGAATATCCATGTGCGGTGAGAGCTTGAGTGAGTTCAAAACTCATTTCGCCATATATTCTTTCGCACCACATGCTCATATTTGGTTGTGGTCGAATCCCACCTCTCTTGTCATCGCTCTATTAGTTTTTGACGCGCCGTCTTCTTTGCTTCCGTCTTTTTTTGCTTGCTTTTGCCCATTGAGCACGCCTTGTATGTTTCCTGCCTCCCCTGGACAAATGGATTGATTGGCGGTCTTCTGGCTAGCACCAATGCTGCCTCCGTGCTTACTGTTTGGAATCCCCTACATACATTCCTTCGTATTCTGTCAATCATTAGTTTGTATTTTTTTATTTGAAGGGCGTGCCCTTATATTTGGCAAGCATACAGTATTATTGAGTCCACTACCTTGCAGAAAATTGCGCGTTTCTGTTCTCCGGCCCCTCCATGATTCGGTAGGATCAGAGAGCAGAGAGCCACATAGCAGAGAGGACAAAGTACGCAAGCAGATGCGCTGCCGTCATAGGCAAGACGGCAGCGCATCTGCTTGCCTTCTTTGTCCTCTCTGCTATGTGTGCTCCATATTTTAATGCTCCATCAAAAGTTACACCGAGGTATTTAAGATTCTTTTTCGGTAGAATTTTCTCATCTTGTGGGGTGAATTTACAACCCTTTTAATTTTTTTCCTGCCCACTATCATAATGGATTCTGTTTTTTATTTTTCTAGGTTTAGTTTCATTTCTTGCATCCATCTGTTAATCAATCGCAGTGATTCGTTAACGTTTTTCATTAGGTCCTCCTCTGTTCTCGCTTTCGCCACGATTGCTACATCATCTGCGCAGGCTAATATCTCCTCTTCCGCTGGTAGCTGCGTTCCAAGTAGGCTATCAAACACTATGTTCCAAGTTTTGGGCCCATGATTGATCCTTGTTGTACACCGCTATTTATTTTTAATGTGTAATTTTTTTTCTATTCCGATGTATTTCTCTGAAAAGTAACTGTGAACTATTTTCAAAAGATATGGCGATAATTCTCTTTTTTGCAGTTCCTCCAGTATTTTTTGCCATGACGCTGAGTTAAAGGCGTTAAACCTTTTCAAGTTGTGTCTTGCTTTAGTAGAACAAACCTGCTTATCCACTTTTCAAAAGGTACACTCTGGCAGGTTTCGTTAAGAGTTTTGATGACTGGTCTAATTTTGAAAATACAGTCTGCGTGATCATGAGGAACATTATTTGTATAATTGTTGAAGTGAATAAATCACCTGATCATTTCGAATTTATTTACTGGCATTGTCTCTTTTACTAGATGGGTTTCTTGTTTCCACTCCAGAGCTTCGTAACTCTTTAAAGATGTTCCAATGACATGATATGTGTTATGAATATATGTCTCAGTTACACGAAAAGTCTTACTAGGATCTTTTTTCACAATGTAATGATTCATTAGATTTGCGATATCTTGATTCAAGCTTTTTGGAAATACTATATATTTTGTAAAAAAGCTTGATGGGAATGTCAAGGTCTAAGAAGTCCTGTGGCAAGATCTCATAGCCCATGAAACGTAGCTCTTGCTCATTCAATTCCAAGTTCCTCTTCATCCACCTTACATTTTTTTGCTGAAGCGACAGTGTTGGCTGCGAAAAAGTTATATCTGTCGCTACATCTGGGGAAAGATTATCGTCTTCAATAGGGATGTCCAGATTTGGAATAAAATTTGGATCCGCAAAGCTCTCATCATTATCGTCAAGTCCTAAAAGTTCTAAAATCAATGCCCGGGTCACTTAAAAACATGTCATGTAGGTCAATGTCTGACTCGCGGGTCATAGGTTCGCCATCCCTGAACCATAAGTTTTAATTTACCTTTTGAACGTTTCACGAATTGTAAGCCCATTTTAAAATATTTAGGTTATTAAGAATGGATCTTTTCTTCAAAAACTAATTTTTACAAATGAGGAACTAAGATTATATTATAAGTAAAATTAACCCTGTTTTTTCTTTTCAAAAACTTATTCTGTACTTGGAAATATCGTACTCTGATTATGATAGGATTTGGTGTAATAGGGGATTAGAGGAAGGGGGATTAAACCGCATTTTTTTAATTAAAAAAAATTAAAATTAAAAAAGGAACCTACAAGGGAATAGTTCATCAAACGTCCATTCGAACAAATTTCCATTCGAACAAAATTCCATTCAAACAACTTACCATTCGAACGTTTTTCTTTCAAACAATCATCCTGGAACCGTTTGACTTATGTTAAAATACATCTTTTGAGCAAATATTGTGATTCGAATAAAAAAAAATAACGTAATTGATTTGTTACAAATAAACAGGACACAAATTAATAATTTAAATTATCTGTATAAAATAATTTCAATACCTAACACTGTTATTATTTTATGGATGCGTATAAACATTAATCAATTAAATGTATGAATTCAGTTTGATGCACTTTAAATAATTTATTTAAATTACAAACTGTTAACTTAATTACTTTGAAATGTAATTGATTTTAAACCTTTTTATTCGATATTTCGAATAACATATTTCATTTATTTATAATTTATACAACGCATCTATAATATGCATGCAATTTCACAAAATCGTTTAGTAAACAACATTTAATCTTGCGCAGAACCACTGATTATAATTACCGTAATTAAATGTTCTTCAAATACAAATGAAATTTAAATGTCGCTTAATTAGAAAGCATGTTTCTAGTCTATAATCTATTCGCCCCTTCTGCACAGGGATTCAAGCTTCAAATCCTATACGGAAACTGAGCGCTTAGTACTAATACTTTGTATTCTTCGCTCTTGACAATTGAAACCCCAAATTTTATAAATTTATAACTGGGTTTTATTGAAATTATAAAATTCGCATGTATAACACGGGTAGGTAGATATGGATATGTATAAGACGGATAGCGTTAATTTTATTTAGTTTTTGCAATTACCCAATATTTATGACTAATTGCAACAGCTAATAATACCCGGTTGTGGAACTATAATGAGTAAACCAGGAGCTTTAATGTAATGAGATGAATTGTTTTTGTAAGAATAATTGCACGCACTGATACAAAATGGAATGATCATTAAGTTTTATTCTTCTAGTTTTGTTTTATTGTTTAAAAGCTTTGAAAAGTTTGCTATTTAGATCGTAGAGTGGTTTTTGATGGAATGAAGTCACGATTGGCGTTAAACTACATTTGATGAGTTATAAAAGATCAACGTAAATGGAAAATAATATCTTTATTTATATAGAGGTTGCTTGTGTTGAGAGTATAAGTTTATATAGAGAGCGTAACCGATGCGATAATAAATTATTGGTAAGCACTGTACTTTTATTAAAACCTGATTCTGTACATACTTTCCAGGAGAGTAAGAATGAGAAGAAACCGCATTCCTAAACAAGCCTGCGCCATCGGACAATGTAACTTAACACGTTTTCGTTTTACGCACCCAACACCAAAAAATAATTTAATAAACTCTACTATCCTCCATATTCAAATTAATTCAAAAATTATTATCAAACTAATTTAGATTTATGTTTGAATATGAAACAGTTTTCGTAATAAAATATAAATCAGGACTTGATTAAAATGCAAATGGTGCAAAATTTACAGTCTATAAATTAATGTTATATCTTATAGTAGGCATAAATGCTATAAACGTGATGGTGAATAAATATGTCGAGAAACCTCCGCCATGTAAAGCACGGGTCATGAAATTATCGTTATTCAAATTGGAATTATTTTATAGTATTGCAGATTGTGATAAAATTGTAGATCCAAATATACCGGAAATTATTCATAATTTCCAGTGTCAACTGGTACCTTTGATAAATGAATTCACAAGAAAATAATATATTACATAATATATAAATTTATACGTTTTTGGGGTTATAACTGTCGGCTTTAAATAATCTGGTTCGTAACTCGATAACCTGAGCTAAGTACTCTCATGAGTGGAACATTTATTTCGGGTGAATCAACCGATCTTCCTGAAAGAGTAAAATACAGGCAATACAGATTATTTACAGATACATTTGCTAGAAATTTAATTTCTTGAAAATATATTTAGCAAGTATTCCAAAAAAGATTATTAATAATTGAGGGTAAATTTTTGATGTACCTTCAATTGATTATACATAATTATCGGATTTATTAAATTTGCAGGAACATATACCGGGTGTGTCAGAACTCCACTGACAAACTTTCAGGGCTGATTCTATGATCCAAAACAGCATAAAACTCTTAATTAATACACACGAGGTCAAAAACGCTTAGTTTGCGAGATAGTCGACAAAAAAAAAAACTGAGAAACAATTCAGTTAATGAAAAACGGACAATAATACACAAAACATAATGTAAAGCGATTAATTTGTACAAAAAAATAATTGGTGTTGTTTTCCCGTTGTGATAAAACCAAAAAAATATATAAATTACTATTGCTTTACGAAAATCATATGTCCACTTTTAGTTTAGAACTTGGAACCAGTGCTTCAACAGTGTGGCGAGTTCTTCACGAGCAGCTCTTACCCCATTTTAGAATTGTAGACCTACTGAATTGTAATGACTTTGCTCCACGAATACATTTTTGTAGGTGGTTCTTGAACAGCACGGCAATAGCAACAGAATGAACGCTTACCAGATTTTTCCAGATGAGGTTGCGTTTACAAGGGAAGAAATATCCGATAGCCATAACATGCACTTGTGGGCTGAAGAAAATCCTCACGCAATACATGGCAGAGGTTATCAACACAGATTTTCAATTAATGTTTGGTGTGGGATTGTTGGCACCTATTTGATAGGTCCATTTGTGTTGCCGGATCGCTTAACGGGGGCGGTTTACACACATTTTCTGGAAAATGACTTCCTCAATGGATTAGACTAGGTCGATGTAGAACTGAGACATGAAATGTGGTTTATGCATGATGGAGCACCGGCACATTTTAGTCGCCAGGTCCGTGTATGTCTCGACGCGAGGTATCGAGGAAATGGATAGGCAAGAACGGTCCGATACCATGGCTGGGACACTCCTCAGATCTGAATCCCCAGGATTTTTTTATGGGGTCATCTGAAAACCATGGTGTACGAAACTCTAGTCAGAGCACTTGAGGAGCTACTGCCACATGTAACTGAAGCATGTCCAACAGTTAGAAACATGCCCGCCGTTTTTGTATGCGTTCGTCTTTCGGTGTCGGTTGTGTATAGAACACAGGTCGAAATTTTGAACAATTTTTATAAATTGTACATAGTTCCATTTTATGTTCAAAATATTTATTTATCGTAGGGCGACCTACAAATTCACTTATAAAAATATAAATAAAGTATGTACATATATATATATATATACATATATATATATATATACATATATATATATATATATATATATACATATATATATATATATATATATATATATACATATATATATATATACATATATATATATACATATATATATATACACACATATATATATATATATATATATATATATATATATATACCTTTATTTACACCCTAGGGGTAACAAAAGTTTACCTTACACCTTAGGGTAACAAAATTTTTATTGATTAAAAAAAAATAAAGTACAAATATGTTTATAAAACTATCACTTCTCCAGATTGACTTACAGTCAAGATAAATATATTATACGAATACATTTGAAATTTAGGCTAAGGATTATACATCGATATCTAACGAGGTCAACCCATTCGCGGCAGCATGAGTGGCATTGAGTATTTCGTTCCATTCTCCTTCAAATCTTCTTATTGGACACTCGTGGGCTATATGAGCTACGGTTTGATCTGGCGCCCCACAGTCGCATTGCTGGGTGTTCGAGAGTCCCCACTTGTACAACATGGACTTGCATATGACATGGCCAGTTCTGATGCGGTTAAGGCTACACCATGCTCTCCTAGACATTTGCATTCCTGGGAGAGGAACGGTAGGATCCTCATGGTCATTTTGTTTTAAATCATGATTGGATGTCCATTTGGTTTTCCAAGCTTCTCTGATATGAAATGGTTCGTTATGGGTTAGTACCTCATTGCCAGATGGGTTTTCGGGACTTAAGATGGTGGCCTGGAACATTATCCAATATCATGTGGATTGGCAGATTTCTAGGGTGTTTAGGATCGTGTAGTTTGTCCCAATCACGAACAGTAGCTTGTTGTCTCTTCAGGTCTGGGGGCGCTAAACTCGTTAGTGCGTGAAGCCAAGGTACTGGAGTGGACTTTAGGGTTCCTGATATGATTCTCATGGTATCATTGAGGTGCACAACGACTTTGTTAGTATGAGAACTCTTGTACCACACTGGTGCACAGTATTCTGTGAATTATTGAGTATTCTTGAACTGCCGTTCGTAGTGTTTCTGCTTACAAGGCGATTATCAAGATGGAATTCACATACCGCGGTTATGATTGGATTTGGGCATAGTCGGCACTGTTTGTGGTATCTCCCGAGGTTTTCTAAGTCCGCCGTTAATTTCCTCGCCATCTTCAAGGAGACTGCTTTGAGTGGCTATAGCGATGTCATCAGCATAGCAAAACTTCTGGGAGTTGGTTGCCGGCATGTCACTGGTGTAAAGGTTAAAGAGTATAGGAGCTAGCACTGATCCCTGGGGCAAACAACCATTTCTGATGGTGAATGACTTGCTAGTTGATTGTCCAAGAGTGACTTTGAAGTATCGGTTTCTTAACATGTTTCCCATAAGTTTAGTTAACTTGGAACAGGGTATTATTTTCTTTAGTTTTAGTATTAGATCATCCAGCCATACGGTGTCGTATGCAGCCGTCAGATCAACAAATGCTACTGACGTTTTGAGTTCCCTTTGGTATCCTGATGCTTGCTCACAGCAACTTCGATTCAATCTGAAACCAGCCTGATCTGGCGGAATAATATCGTCTATAGTTTGATATATTCTATTGTATATTAGCCTCTCCAGTAATTTATAACAAACACTGAGCAGTGCGATTGGACGATAGCTAGCTGGGCCGTCGCTTGGTTTGCCTGGTTTCAGAATAGCAAGGGTCTGGACTATTTTCAACTGTTCTGGGATTTGTCCCGTATTTAGTATATATGTGAGGCAATTTCTAAGCCATTCTCTCGCAGGTTGTCCTAGGTGCTTTATAAATTTTGGGAATATACCATCCAGGCAGGCTGCCTTTCGAAATGTATGGCATTGTTCAGTTCAGCGTTAGTGAAAGAGGAAGAGAAGAGAGCGTTGTCTTCAAGGCGACTGTCAGTTATTTTAAGTTCTTCCTTTATCGCTTCTTCGAACTGGATCGGTACATTTTTTGAACGTTGTTTAATATGTAACGCTACTTGGAAGGGGGTCACTTTGGTGAGTATAGGCGTGGCAGCTCGTAGTAAAAGACGTAAAAGGGACCATCCCTTTCGGCTGGAGGCTGTAAAATCCATATTTTCTATCATACTTTCCCATCGATCCCTTCTTTCAGCATTGAGCGATTGCAATATTTGACTTCCCAGATCGGGGTTCCCAGTTTTCTCATACTCTTTGTATAAAGTTTTCGTGTTCTTATTCCACCAGTGTATGTAATAGTTTCTATATCCGCGGGGTATGTTACGCTTAGCGCTTCCGATCAGTACGCCAGCAAATCTTCCAAAGTTTTCTGATTTTGGTGGGATCCACCGTAGGTGTGAATCGACTTCTTTAGAATATGGTGTCCAGTCCGCCTTGCGAAAGTTCCATCTTGGTTTTGGTATAGATTTTATCAAAGGTACCTTGGATTCCGATATTGATAATAACTGGCCGGTGTTCGCTGCGTGGGAAGCTTTGCAAGACCTTTCTCGTCTGAGAACGAGTAGGGGGACTTGTGATGAGTCAGTTGTAACAAAGCATAGATCGGGGTTTGTGTCGTTCTGCCATCGTGCTGAATGAAAGGTTTTCAAATGCTTAGCATCATAAACCAGATGGAGATTTAACTCATCCATCCAATTTGATAGTCTCTCTCCAGCTGACATGGTGGCAGTTGAAGTCTCCCAAGTCCTAAGATCCTCCTTAGTAGTCCTAAGATCTCGACAGTTATAACTTCAGTATTATTCTGTTGGGTGCTAGTAATGATTTTATATTTCTCAATATATTGTCGGAGGTACATTATAGATCCATGTATATCTGAGTTAATATTTTCTACTACCTTGTAGCCTGGCACCTTCGCTCCGACTTGGAGCTGGGTGTCGTTTGTCAGGTGTGTTTCCTGCAGTGATATGATGTCAATGTTATTATCCCTAGCTATTCTGCTCAAATGTTGGCATTTGTCTCGAGATAGACCTTCAATGTTAAGTTGTAAAATATGGATACAAGATCCAATATCTCTTGTTAATTGGCTCTTACAAGTGCCGTTGGATTTTTTGTTTTGGAGATCTAAATGGCCGTGAGAGACGTGTGGTCTAGTTCGGCCGCCATATGTGTAGACTTTTTGCCGCTCTGCTCTAACGACTTATATAGTCACATAGCTGAAACTATTAAAAAATGAAAATATAATAACATCCCCTATCAAGGGAGGAACACGGAAATCTTCTCTTACTCTTTAGCACACGTTGCTCGAGGTACATTGTGTGAGCCTTTCGCTGCGTCAAAGCAAGTAAAGAAACAGGTCAAGTCTTAATATGTCAGGGGCTGAAAGCCAGAGGTTTATGTAGTAATAAAGCAACATAAGATAGATATAATTTGTGTAACCTCACTCCTTGTATAAAACATTTGTTCATTAGTTCTTCTTCAAATTCCTCGTCACCGAACCATTCAACAGTTGTAGTATCGTGTACAAACCAAACAAAGGAATCGTATATCGTGCATACGTCGGAAAATTGGACAACAAATCGTGCCTCGTTATCTAATATATTGCATTTGATTTAATTAGTGAAGCTCTCCCGTAGTGGATATTATTATATTTTCATTTTTGAATAGTTCCTTTTTATGTTTGTAAATTGTATCAATAAATACTTTCCATTGCTTGTGTTACTTGTAAAACTCTTTTGTAAAGCGTTGATAAAGCGTTTTTGACCCTATATGTATTATGAGTTTTATGCTTATTTTGGATCATAGAATCAGCCCTGAAAGTTTGTCGTTGGAGTTCTGACACACCCTGTATACACTCAACCAATGTCTTCCAGTGACTAATATTTTTTCGTTGAAACAAAACACTAACAACTACCATTTTATAAATTAAATTGAAGAGAAAAAAAAGATTAGAAATATAACAAGGGTTAAAGCAATTCGTTAAGTTTTTTTTTTTTTATTCTTTCATGGAGCTTGTTCCGGAATTAAATTTTGTAGAGTTAAATTCCTGAGTCGGCGTAAATCCTCGGGATAATGTGCTCCGCCCAGAATGCGCCGAATAAAAATGTTATTTTCGGTATGTTGCTATATATAAGATTGATGAAGCTTGCAGAGGAAATGGGTTAACCGAGAAAATGCTATCTGCGCAAATGGAGAGAAAATTGATTTCGGTCGTTCTCACTATTCGCAGCTTCACAAGCGTCCTGAAACCAACAAAGGAAAGATAAAAATATCAAGTATTTATTTCTTTCTTTGTATTATTTATAAATTTATATATTTGATAAAATCTAAAAAGTATATAATTCTTGTTTATGAAAACACAAGTTAAGACAAAAAGATTTAATAATTACACATACACTTGAAAACAATTCGTTTCGTTGTGATTATTGATTATTAGAACCAGTCGTTTTGTAGAATCAAAGTTAAAAGTCCTGATCTAAATAGTTTTACAAATCCTTCATTGATCCATCCAATCTCCCTTCTACCCATCCAATTTAAAAGTAAAAGATTTGTCGTTAACAATCTGTTTTCCAATTAAAGTTTCTGGGACTTGATCAGAATCTGAAACGCAGATTGTGAAAGAAGTTTCTGGAAATAGGATTGCAAGCAATATATTCGGATCATCTGTACAATAATTTGATGTAAGCAGATTGCTTTCAGTTGTAACTTAATGGATGGGCGCATGCGCGTCTAACATATATTTCGAGGTGAGAAAGGATGGAAATCCCCCAACAATTTCAGAGCAATCACAATGTACAATCCGGTTGCTTCAGTATCGCCTAGAGAATAAGGAGCTTTATTCGGATCGATAATAAGTATTAGAGGTTTTTATTATCACCTGCCCACCCTGTCGTTGCAATACAAGTTGTCGCCACACAATATGCCAAGACCTGTTCTTTAATAATTTTGAGAGAGAGGTCTAGGAAACACAGAACATATTTTGAATATAAATACATATCTGTATGTTAGGTAGGTTATAGATATATCGTTGTTTTTTTTATGAAAGGTATACATGGATATAATAATATAAGTTTTTATTACTCATGCAGGATAAATACTATTTTGGCGCTCATTTTTTAGTGCGACAAATGGCTGTTTGTCAATTCAAATATTTACGTGCCACAAGTATACTTGTCGCACGAAAATTATGTTTTGCGCACGCAAATTTTCAATAAAAATCGAATATGTAACTAAAAAAACCCAATCAAAACCCCATCAATATTAAAAATGTGACGTGAAAGTGATTTTTTTTCATTAAGAAATTGAAATTAAATAAAAAGATAGATTTAGAATAAGTGTACATACTATGGTGGCTTCCGAGTCTGATGAGAGTTCTTATAACGAATCCACAACACCGGAGATATAATTGAAAAAGTAAATTCTTAATTTAAAATTTTTTTTTTTTTTTGATGGATTCCAAACTTGTAAGATACGGCCCATCGCATGAGTAATTAAAAATATTATCTGCAACTTTTGCGGTATTGTCAATTGCCCTCTCGAGCGAATGAGCGCATGAACGAAGTGGTGCGCGCATTGTCTCTCGTGGTCAATTTCGCTCTCGTGGGCAATTGACAGCTTTCCGCCCTAGTTACACAATATACTAATGTAGTTATTGTTTCATCATTGGCTCTATGGAGTATTTGAATATTGATTTAAAATATATCTTCCAATGTTACTTACATAGAAAGCGGGACTAAATCCCGAATCAAGTCTGTTTTGCAACATAATGCTCTAAATCATTATATGATTACGTTCAAATGCTCTGCAAATTTATGTGAACATTTTCCATTTTCAACGATATTGAAAAATACACATTTCTAAAAATAATTAAATAATAAAACGTTTAAATTTGGAATGAAAATCGACCCGAAAGAAGAATGGTATGAAGAGAAATAGAAGTATCCCGAATATATTTCCCATATAAGGGGAAGCAGAAAAAGATACCCTTATTACAATAAATATGAAATACTAACTTGTGGGGCCCCTGTTTAAACTAGTCTTTGAATATTTGATATGTGAATACAAACAATTCTTTTATACTTGCAAAATTGTATGCTGTAAATATATGCAAAATAAAAACATGCGTGTTAAGTCTCCATAGAAAAGACTATGTATACAGGGTGTGTTCACAAACTTTCAAGACTGATTTTTTCCCAAGACGGGGAAGCTGCGTCGATCGCTTCAATCGGCAGGATAAAGTAGTGGGGGTGTCAGCTAACCTAACCGACTGCACCAGCGCCCCTTGGCTTCGAGACGCTGGAGTGAATAGATCCCTAGTGGCGTGAGTATTAGTCGGTGATGCCTGTCGAAAACTCGGAGAGTTGAAAATGTAGAGTCGTCATTCGATAAATCTCTGTGCGAAACTGAACAAAACCGCTACAGACTTTTGGTTTGATTCAAGAGGTCTATAAAGAAGAATCCATCTCACATGCAATGATTTTCATGTGACACAAGAGGTTCAAAGATGGCTGCGAGGACTTTATAGACGATGAACTTGCTGAGAGACCTACAACCAGCCGAACTCAGGAAAGTTTGGCGAAAGTGCGTAAACTTTTGTGTTTCTAGTGCTAGATTACTTTCCTTTCCTATTAGAGAAAACTGTGTGCCAAACTTGTTCCCAAACTTCTGATGGATAACCAGAAGAACCGGCGCCTTTGCGAAGAAATGCTTGAAAGTTTTCAAATCGATACCAATTTTCTAGTGGTTACTGGTGATGAGACCTGGTTATACGAGTATGATCCTGAAACAAAGCAGCAAAGGGCGGAGTGGCACACCACCTCATCTCCAAAGCCTAAGAAAGCTCGCATGAGCAAGTCACGTGTGAAAACCATGCTCATTGTTTTTTTAATGCTAAAGGAGTGATCCACAAAGAGTTTGTTCCTGCCGGACAGGCTGTCACAGGTTGGTTTTACGCTGAAGGGCTCTGCCGTTTGAAGCATCGAGTTCGCCGCGTTCGCCCGGAGATCAAAGACGATGGCGTTCTTCACCACGACAATGCTCCTTCTCACACGTCGCAAAGTGGTCGGAAATTCCAAAAAGCTGGCCAAAAGTAGAAACAAACAAATTTTGTCTAGACTTTTGATGATTGAAATAGTTATAATGGCACACCTTGTATGTATTATGACCGTTACCGTTATACAAATAATGTATTATGATCGTCAGTGCCGTAGGGCCTGA
Organism: Phosphuga atrata; assembly: GCA_944588485.1. Taxonomy (NCBI): domain Eukaryota; kingdom Metazoa; phylum Arthropoda; class Insecta; order Coleoptera; family Silphidae; genus Phosphuga; species Phosphuga atrata. The sequence continues at coordinate 22,231,851 of OX155900.1, forward strand.
CGCCTTGTCTGCTCATTAGTCGTCCAAAGTAACACAACGTTCTTCTCCAGATAATAAGTACAATTTGAATGTGTTTCTGGAAATTATTATTAGTAATGTACGAAATAATAAGTTAATAGTAATATAAGTTAATAATAATTAATGAAAATAATGGTATTTTTCTTGATCACGTTCTATTAAAAAAAAACAATATGTATATGTTTGACAAAATTGGTTAGATAATTCTCCTATTAATGCTATTCTTCAAAATTTTCTACATAACCTCAACCTAACCTAACCTCAAAATTTTCATATTTGTGAAATCTGTATTAAACGGGAAAGTAACTTTAAATTTTTTATTAGCCATACTAGGGCCGCGATGTTTCCAGTTTCAACTTTAGTTTCATAATCGGAGACCTCAAAAATCTCTAAATCCTGAGTTTCAACAAAAATGAATGCTTTTTTCGAAACATTGTTCGCCATATTGGTTTCGTCATTTTGAATTTTAGAATATTGAATTTTGTTTTGCAATCAGCGACGTCAAAAAGCACCAAATCCTTAATTTTACTAGAATTGAATACTTTTCCCGAAAAATTATCCGCCATATTGCATCCCACCATTTTCAATTTTGAAATTTCGAATTCATTTTCGTGATCGGCGACGACTTTTATAACCACTAAGTTCCGAGTATCAACAAAATTGAATGTTGTTTGCGAAAAATTATCCGTCATATTGCATTCGCCATTTTGAATTTCGAAATTTTGAATTCAGTTTCGTGATAAGCGACCAAAAATCACAATATTTGAACGATTCCTTCATATTTTGGCCAGGTTATAACGATTTTCGACCACTGGGCATCGCTCGCCTCTGGCAAAGTTTTGGCCAAGTTCAACGTGGCAACACTGCCGCATCCATCCTTTATCCGAATCAAAAGAGACCTGAAAGGAAAGCGATTCGATACGGTTCTAGCCATCCAGGCAGCTTCGACGAGGTCTTCCGTGCGAAGAGTTCCAGGCCGACGGGTCTGGTTGATTCCCACAGGTCATATTTCGAAAACTTTTAGTTTGCTCTACAAAAATGTTTTATAAATATTCTGGTTTGAGACCAGTCTTGAAATTTTGTGAACGCACCCTGTATAGACTAGGTTGTCACTATTACGTATTCAGTAAGGTTAGGTTAGATACCACACGTACTGTTTACTACAGTATAGTACAGTTTTGAGTTATTTTATTGTTGTTTAATTAATCTGTACTAGTTATGTGATGCTGTACTATTGCTCTGTACTACTTAACTACTTATGTGATGTATTTCTTCGTACTGTTTGCAACAAATTGTTGAAATCATAAGATATACCTACGAACGGAAATTTGTTAAAACAATTATTTGCATTTGGAAATTAAAGTAAATGATTGGGAAGCCTAAAATTAGGTTTTTAAATAACGGGGATCATATTTCACAATCCTATTTTTGTAAAACAATATACAAAATACTGTCAATAAATACTGTGTCCTAATTTTATATATTTTTCTTAAAATTTGAATATTTTGGAATTGTGAATTTTGATAATTCGTTTTAAAAACAAATACGCGTTCTTCAATTGAAAATCGTTATAGTACAGAATTCTATCGCAACAAAAATAAATTCCAACAAATTAGGACACACTTTATTTAAAACGAACAAAATCTATGTAAGTTTAGTTCATGAGCGCAACACTCGAGATGCTAGTAGCAACTGGCGGATCATTGAAGTAACTGGTCATTGGCTATTATATAATATGTGATGAATCTGACCTAGGATGTAGACACGTGGTCCGACACCCATTATTTAAATACTGCTTTCTGTTTTTAAGAATCTAGCTACCGTCATTCAATTAGTATTTAGATATCACCAGAGACTTTTTTATGGAAAGAAAAATATAAGTTAAAGTTTCTATGGAAATCTTGAAATATTGATGTGAGATGTTGAGAATTCTGATCAATTATATAAATGACATTCGCCTGCTTAAATTTAGTTTAAAAATCGAAATATCGCACTTAACTTCAATTGCTAAATTCTTAGATTTATTATTCGATTATATTGAGCTGAATTTCTTTATAGAACAAATGAACGAACAATGAAATGGATAAACAAATGAAATAATACATTCATGTTTTGTAGACGTGGGCTTTATTGCCGACAAAATATTTCCTAATAATCTCAAATTTATTTTTCTTGTACAAGAATCATTTTTAATTCAACCGTTGTTTGTAAATCTTGTTTAATTATGATATTTATCAGCAACAACAGGTTTCACTTCATTTCTGATGGATTTCTGATGGAGTTGTATTTGTGGTTGTAACTTTGAATCGGATTTAATCGGATTTCTTCTAATTCTCTAATTTCTTGCAAACCAATTTCTTTTAAAAACTCCACCATTTAAAATTGTTCGAATCGGTTGGATTGAACCAATGTTGAGGTGTCACTTTTTTTGCTGATCATTGCACAGTTTTTGACAAACGTAATCATCATCTTCCTTCAGTCCGAGGGTCGTGAGTTTCTTGAGTCTACAGTCGTCCGTTAGGTTAGTCCCGTTCTGTCCGTTAGTATTTTCCCATCAGTATTCTAAACTCGTCTATGCTAAATTTTAGACAAGCGTTAGTTTGTTTCTGTCTAAGTTCTCACCATTTATTTGGATTTTCTTAACTCCGGAAGTTCCTACTAGAATTTCTTTATTTTGCTTCTTAGTCTTTCCCGGGAAGTTTATAACCTATGAATAAGTTTAAATATTCCTTTTTGGCTGGGTTGTCGGGCTTCTTTATTTACCTCTATACCGACCTATCCTGACACCTAATATAGAGTTACATTGTTTATTAGGCTGATTTAGCTTTGCCACACAGTCGCAAGGATCTAATATATGAGATTATTTCCTTATCTTATTGCCCTAACAGCTGCTTGGTTATTTGGCAGCATATTAAAGTGTTTCCTACATTTTTTCGTATCGAGGTTCTCATGGATTAGAAGTATTCGGTATTTTAACTCAAATATTTATGCTCAACTGCCTTCTCTCGTCTTTGAGTAATTTGATAGCAGTTAATAATAGCACTTTGTGCTATATAGTATACTGACAATGATTCATTACTCCAATTTTATTGCTTTACTACAGATTTTTGTATAGTTTTAACTGTTTTTTAAATTGCTCTTGAAGAGTTTTCGTCTTTTACGTGAATGGAACTTTGTCATCATAATCGTTATCAAAAGGGTGAGTAAATAATCTATTCAAATATACATATTTGACAATTTTGTAAATTTAGTTCTTTAAATTCGCATACATAAACACTTTAGTGCTATATATGGGAAGCATATTCAAAAGCTTGGGTAATTGGACATTTATTACAGAAGAATTTTTAACATATTTTGTGCCAAAGGTTGTAAATTATTTAAAAGAGAAGAATATGGACTTAGAGGTATTTGTTTTTTTTTTGCAAATAATGTCAGGGGATGTAAGACCTAACAACACTGCGACCTTGTAGCCTATTGTATTTCCCCACAATATTCTGTTCATGCGAATAGATGCAGCTCCTGTGTTCGTTCTGGGAGTCTATGAGCCATGTTTTTCACGGGGATCTCATTTGCTGTAATGCTAAGCTCGTGTCTCCTAAGTGCAATTGCTTCACAATGGAAGATTATATGAGAGGCAGTTTTCTCCTCTTCATAGTATAGTCTGCACAGTGGTTCATCTCTCCAAATCTCCATTTTGTGCAGATGTTCTTGTAGAGGACAGTGGCCGGTAAGTAGGCCGGCTGCAATTGTGATCTGATTTCATTTCAGTTGCGAGAGTTCAGCAGTTACAGAGGACGATGGATTTTTTAGTACTCGTTTGCTGTGTTTCTGCCCGTTTGTTTTATTCCATTGTAGCCGGTGCTTATAACCTACCCATTTACAGATTATATTACGGGCTATAGTTTTGGTAATGTTGGAGTTCCTGGTTGCACTGATGTTTGTTTTGTTAGCACCATTCTTTGCTAACTTGTCCGCCATTTCGTTTCCTAGGTAAGTCCCCTGTGGCTCGGTACCGAAGTAAGTGAGACCTTGTGGTTCTGGAGGCAGTTCCATGTTGTTTTGGATTTTATCTCATGGTACTTTAAGGCATTTATAGCAGCCTGACTGTCCGTGAAAAAGCGGATGTTTATGGATATGGGATATGTCAATCGGTAGCTGGCTCTTGGGAATTTAGTCGCTATGGAGTTTCTCGCGAGCGGTTCGCGCGTTGTGCGAATTTTACAAAAATTGTAATTCTGCGAATATAGCACGAAGAAATTTCCAATATTCGAGGTTTTCGTCACTTAAATGATGCGTCAAGCATTCCTCTCATTCGGAAATGGGTAAAAAAGTTTGAGGGCACCGGTTCAACACTAGGTAAACCAAAACCCGGACGCTCAAGATTATTGAGAACGGAAGAGAACGTGGAACGGGTTAATCGGTCTCTTCGTGATGAACCCAACCTCTCAATTAGGAAGCGTGTAAGTGCTCTGAATGTTCATATATCATCGCTACACCGCATTTTGCACAAAGATCTAAAGCTGCACCCCTATAACATTCAATTGGTTCAAGAATTGAAACCCCAAGATGCCATTCAGAGGTTAGGTTTTTTTCGTAATTTTCGTAAATCGTAATTCGTAAATCAGGCGGTTGAGGGCTTACAAACGTTTACCAACATCTTGTTTTCGGATGAAGCTCATTTTCACCTTAATGGCCACGTAAATAAGCAGAGCTGCCGCTACTGGAGTGCAACCAATCCAAAACGCAAGCATCAGAAAGAAACCCCTTCATTCGCCAAAGGTGACCGTATGGGCTGCAATGTCATCGCGAGGAATTATCGGCCCTTACTTTTTTGAACATGAAAGGGGGCACTTACTGTGAATTCAGAGTGTTATGTGAGGATGTTAGATGACTTTTTGTTGCCTGAACTGCAGAATTTTCTTGGCTATAACCAAAGAACATGGTTCCAGTAGGGTGGAGCAACTTCAAACACGTCCAATGTGTCTCTGCCATGAGTTCGTGAAATTTTTGCAAGCAAATTAATCTCCAGAAAAGTTGACATTAATTGCCGCACCGCCCAAAAACATAAAATAACTATGTTATTTTTCTGGTTTTCGTTGAGTGCTACGACGATGGACTGAAAGCTAGTTAGTAAATAGGTGGCAAATTTCACATGAGATTTCTTTTGGTAGTCCTAAAAAGACTCGATAATGTTATGGAGCACCGGAAAGGTTGAATATATTTATATATTCCGACTGTGCTCCGACTTTATTAAGTCAAAAGTACAGACATTTTAAAGGAGGCAGTAAGAAGTGATATTCAAATCAAAAAATTTTTACGTTTAATTAATTGGAGCAGTGGTGACGAAGAAAATTAAGTTTAAATAAATTGAACAAACAAATGTTTTGTTTTATACATACACATTAGATTTTAATTTGCTTGGATCGATTTTTAAAAAAAATATTTTAATAATTTTTCAGAAACCTAACCTAAGCCTCTTTTGTTCTGGCTCTGGAAATTATATAACATGGTTTCACATAACATCGCATTTTCTAGCAACGCATCTACCGTGTTATAGGAGGGTCTGCACCATGTATATAAAACTAGCAGAAAAGAGTTAGACGGTAATATCGACCATCATGGATGACTACGCAAGGTTGCAAAAACGATTAATTAAAGTTTACTTGAAAATATTGGATTATCATTTTCTTTCGGTCGGTATATTTACTATAATTTTATTTCAACAGTTGTTACCATGGGAGCAGACACATCGACACGTCCTTAACTCGGCATCAGACGTGTTTTTCTACCTCACCAATTAAATTATATAATATTTGCCTTTATATATAAATTAATTATTTATTAAAAAAAAAACTCGTTCGTACAGTTGCATAAAAAAACTCGTTTGTATTAGTTTTATTGCATCAGATAACCGAAAAACTAGAAACTTTTTAATGATTAAATTTGATGTAGATTTTTTTCTTTAATTCAAACCGTTTATAAGAACCTTGAATACATTGACCCTTGATTTAAACGGAGTGAAGTGAAAGTTATTTTATATTTGTGTATCCATTAATTGATACATTTTTATTTAATTTATTCAGTCACAGTTTATCTGAATAACACAATCTCCATTGGTATTGAATATTAAAGATTCAAAACATACAGTATTAGATTACACGATTCCACGTATAAAATAAGTGGTAAAATATTACCATAATTTTATTTGTTCCGTACAGGTTCTATAAATAACATATTAAATATCTATATATTGATTCATTGTCATTTAAATTTATACCCAAGAAATATGTTCACCTAGAATCATTTGATTGCATGTAATAATAAACGTTGGGAATATATCTGAATAATTGTCTGTACCGGGGCTATAATTAAAATATTTCAGAAAATCTAGTAGATGATTAGTTTGAAATTGATGTTTCGGTTGAGGCTTCGTATACGTTTAAGGTATTTTAAATATAATTAAATTAAGCTTGCTATACAAATACTTAAGTTTGAAAGCATTAAATTATGTAAATTGTAAGATATCCTAATTAAAAGAGCAATTATTTCGTCTAAATTGTCTGAATTTTTCTTCAAGTAATAATTTAATTAGATATAAAATAATGTCAGGTAAAGTTTCAAGTCCCACGGCGTTATTATAATATTATTTTGTAGATTGCATTTCGAAATAAAGGGGTGTTAATTTGCATCAAGTGAAACGAACGTAATTATTGTAAAATTAATTATTAATCGATTAGGTTCATCTAATTAAATACAGTATAGCACGCATAGTTGAAAATTGTTGCTTCGGTAGCAAACCCGTTATATATGGATTAAATATATTTGATCGAGTTATTTTATTACTTCAAATGGACTTAACTTTATATTTTTCAAAAACTATTCAACATGGTATTTTAATATTGGTGAAACCATACCATAGATACAATTATATAAACTTGTTAAGGGCGAAAACTTAATATGTAGCCTGAATATATAAATATATTCAACCTGTTCGGGGCTCTATAATATTATTAGCACTTATTAAGACTACAAAACAAATCCCATGTTGAAACAACTACTTCTCTGGCTAATGCCACGCAGGATATTGAATTCAACAGGTATTTGCATGTTATTATCAGCTCCCAGCACATTTCCATGTCACTAAACTAAGTAATAGATAAATAACATTGTTTTTAAGATGATTTCTTTCTATTTAACTTAAGGGAATCTGCAGACGCGTTTCGAGATGTATTTCTCATCAGTGCAGCTTTGCTGTTATGAATTATAAATAGGAATAGACTTACTTGATGACCTCATGCATGAGTGGCTAGGTTACGTTTTAATTTGACGTTTGTGTAGAAATACATAAACTTGATTATTGAATTAATGTTGATCAAATCATATTCGGAAAGATTTAGATTTAGAAAGAGGCAATAGAGCAGCCGCTTCCAGATAAACTAATGGATCAACAAGACCTAAGAATAGGGACTTGGAATGCTAATGGGCTTCTAGAGAGGCAAAATGAAGTTCAATTATTCCTGGACACACAGACATATGTCTAATTTTAGAGACACACTTTACAAACACATAAAACTGCGGGGATACCAAGTCTAACACACAACTCATCCCTGAAATCAAGCTAAAGGAGGAAGCCCAATCCTAATCAAAAATAGTATCAAATACTAAGAGTCACAACACCTCCAGAGAGAAGAAGTGCAGCTAACAATGGTAGTTATTCAAACAACCAAACATAAACTATTAGTTGGAGCAATATACATCCCACCTAGGTACAACTTAAAGAAAGATGACTACAAGAACATACTCAAGCAAGCCGGAGACAGATTTATTGTAGGAGGAGACTATAATTCCAAACATACAGATTGGGGTTCTAGGCTCAGTAATACCAAAGGCAAAGAACTAAGAAGTGCTATAAGAGAACTTGGATGCAACTACCTCTCGACTGGTAAGACCACATATTGGCCAAGAGATCGTAACAAAATCCCAGATCTGCTCGACTTCTTTGTCTCAAGCAAGATATCACCCAACTTCACCAATATCGAAGAAAATTTGGACCTGAATTCCGACCACTCAGGAATAATTTTGAACATAAGTGAAATAATCATTAAAAAAGAAGCAAAGCCCACCCTGACTAACAAGACAACTGACTGGTAAAGTTTTAGAATAGACTTGGAAAATCTAATAAACTTAAAGGTTAAATTAAAAACCAAAGAGCACCTTGATACTGAAGCAGTAAACTTTATGAAAGACGTACAAAAAGCAGCATGGAATAATATCAAAACCTTCAGCAGGAAAACAGTGGGAAATAACTACCCAAATGAAATCAAGGAACTGATAAAAGAGGAAAGCTAGAAGGGTATGGCAACAAACTAGGGATCCAATAGATAGAAATATTCTAAATAACAGAACACAGCGGCTAAATAGAGTAATCAAAAAAATAAAGAAGATTCAATTAGTAGCTACCTTGAAGGTCTAACAGGGCATAGTGATACCGAATATACATAAATATACTATACCCGAATACAGGAGAAATCCTAAAACAGGTCCCACGAAAAGGTATTGTAAAATTAACGTATCTGTTCAATGCAGCGCTTAGGTTAAAACATGTTCCTAATATCTGGAAAATAGCAGAAGTGGTCATGAAACCAAAACCTGGCAAGCCACTACATGAAGTCAAATCATATAGGCCCATATCCTTACTAATGATAATCTCTAAACTGTTTGAAAAACTGCTCTTAAAGAGATTAAAACCAATCACTGAGAAGAAAAACCTAATTCCCAACCATCAATTTGGATTTAGATGTAAGCATTGTACAATAGATCAGGCACATCGAATTACAGATATTATCGAAAAGGCTTTAGAAGAAAAGACGATCTTCTTAGATGTTGTGCAGGCATTCGACAAGGTTTGGTACCAGAGACTTGTTCACAAATTAAACCAACTTCTCTCAAAACAGTATGTTGAACTGCTAAAGTCATACATTACAGATAGAAAGTTTCGTATAAAACAGGAAAATGATTACACTGATCTAAAAGAAATACAAGCAGATGTCCCGCAAGGTAGTGTGCTGGGACCTATACTTTATCTTCTCTATACGTGCGATCTACCAGAAATTGAAAACATCTCCACAGCAACATTTGCAAATGATACTGCACTTATGGCAGTTGCAAATAATGCAACTAAAGCTACAGAAAAACTTCAACAAGCTACAAATAATATATCCAGATGCATGCAAAATTGGAAGATAAAGCTGAATGAAACCAAATCTACTCATACCAACTTTACCAACAAGAAAATCATGGACCATACACCTTTATCCATTAACAATAACATTATACCTTTATACTCGAAGACCGCAAAGTGCCTAGGTATAACCCTAGATACAAAACTACGTCAATGCCGAAGCGACCCAACTCCTGGATATACGTGGAATAAGAAGACTGAAAAGACATAAACCTCACGAACTAGTATAGTACGAGGACTTAGAGTTAAGTATGTGCTGTGTGATGTTCCTGAAACGTTTAGTGAAAACTTTTGGACACCAGTGGGTGAACACTTGATTACGCGCCGTAGTATTGTAGTTAGAGCCAAATTAATCTTTAGTTTAGTTAAGACTAGTTTTAATAATTACTGTATTTTCTTCCGGATGAAACGATTAATAATAATTAAAAAAGAATCAAATCGTATTCACAATCATATAAACTTATTAAGTTCGAAATGTAGCCTGAATATATAAATATATTCAACCTGTTCGTAGCTCTATAATATTAATTATTATTAAGACTACAACACAAATCCCATGTTGAAACAACTACTTCTTGGCTAATTCCACGCAGGATATTGAAATATACAACAGGTATTTGCATGTTATAACCAGCCCCCAGCACATTTTTCATGTCACTAAACGAGTACTAGCTATAAGATTGACTATAAATAACATTGTTTTTAAGATCATTTCTTTGTATTTAACTTAAGTGAATAGCCATCTGCAGACGCGTTTCGAGATTTATCTCTCATCGGTGCAGCTTTGCTGTTTTGAATTATAAATTGGAATACTCTTAGTTGAAGACCTCGTACATGACTGGCGTGGACTAGAATGGATTGGGGACTAGAGATGCCCTTTTTGGTCTGAGTGTTCTGATTCAGAGAGCAAGAGACGTGAATTGCGATGTTTTCACGTGTTTTATCGACTTCGAAAAGGCATTCGATAGGGTTAACCATGATTTGCTAACAGAAACCATAAAGCAATCAGGAATAGATGACAGAGATGCACGAATAATCAACAATCTGTACAGACAACAAACAGCATGTGTTCGTGTGGAAAATATAATGTCAAAGGAATTTCCAGTAGAACAAGGTGTCAGACAGGGCTGCGTACTATCCACGCTACTGTTTAACCGATACGCAGAAAACCTTTTTAAGAATGCACTCGAAGAAGAACAGATTGGGATAAAGATAAACGGGGAAATAATTAATAACTTAAGGTATGCAGACGACTCTGTACTAATTGCCGACAGTGCCGAAGGACTACAGAGACTGATTGATAAAGTAGTAGAGGCATGCGAACCACTTAATATGCGATTGAATGTGGCAAAGACAAAAATTCTAATCGTCAGCAAAAATGCGTCTAATGCCCAATTCCTGGTAAATGGGGCCCAACTACAGAGAGTACCATCAATATCGTACTTGGGTGTAAACCTCAATGACCAATGGGATCATAGTCGTGAAGTAAAGGTCAACATAGAGAAGACACGTTCTACATTTAACCAAATGAAGAATGTTTTGTGTAACATGCGCTTGAACATCCATCTTCGAACACGCATACTTAGATGCTACGTCTTCTCTAAGCTTTTGTATGGAGTGGAGGCATGGACACTCTCCGAGGCAACTAGTAAGCGACTGGAGGCCTTCGAAGCATGGTGCTATCGTCGAATGCTTCGCGTTTCCTGGACCCACCATGTTAGCAACGAAACCATACTCCTACGCATGCAGAAGGACAGAGAACTGCTCACAACAGTCAAACACAGAAAACTGTCATACTTTGGCCATATCATGAGAAACAGCAACATATATAGGCTACTTCGACTCATCATGCAGGGAAAAATCGAGGGGAAGAGGTCACAGGGAAGATGACGGATCTCCTGGTTGAAGAATCTGCGACAATGGACCGGAAGAACATCGGTTGACTTGTTCAGATCGGCTGTGGATCGAATCCGATGGGCCATATTGATCGCCAACGTCCACTGAGGATATGGCACAATAAGAAGAAGAACATGACTGGCAAGGTTAGGTTTTAATTTAACGTTTGTATAGAAGGACTTTTAATATAGTATTGATTTAATATTGGTGAAACCATACTAATTATAGATACAATCATATAAACGCATTAAGGACGAAATGTAGTCTGAATATATAAATATATTCAACATGTACGTAGCTCCTGGAGCCATAATAGCCAGATTCTGACCAACAAAATAAAACTAAACTAAGTGCGTTTTGACATTCTCAATCCTCATTTTGCCGTCTAAACAGTTCTGTAAATATCACAACTATTAATCAGAGTATACCAGATCTAGCGAATATGGTGGGTGCTATATTTTTCCTAATGCTTCGATTTTTTTAACCTGTCCATGTACTTAATGAACGTTTCCTATGTGCTCAAAAAATATATAATGTTTGTTATGCAAAGAAGTGCAGAACTGCGCCTAATAGACCTTTTCATAGTTAGTAAGTACGCATGCGTCAATTTTCGCCAAGTTCATCAGAAAAATGACCGAAATTTTTTGACGTATAACCAGTGAAAATAATAAAATGTGCCCGATACTTTCATATTCCCGCCTTTAAAACATTGCGGACGCGCATGCACTAATCGTAAAAAGGTCTATTGTTTGTTGTTCGTTTCGTTCATGTGGTACCCATTTATCCAGCTTTTTTTCAATTAGATTGAAATAACGAACAACTGTTGAATGGACAACATTGAGATCTTCTGCGACCCCTCGAGTGGGCAGTTCTTATTGTTGATTTTGTAGAGCTGTATGTTCACGAATTGACTATTTGCCAAAAATAAACTTGATATTCCGAGCGGTTTCTGTTGTTTCACGTCCCATTTTAAACTCTCGTAACAAAAACGAGTGTATTTGCTTTTTTCCATGACTAATTTAATACGCCTTTTACAACAATACTTAAGAATGAACACAATGGACAACTTAAAATCAGTGATGTATCACATGGTTATAACAAATCTGTGCGAAACAAATGATAAAAAACCAAGATTTCTATATATTTATGCATATTACTGTAGATTAAGATTATATATAACTAACATTTACTGCCTATTCATAATGGAGTTATGGCTTTTAAAATTATTTAGTGTATTCAGATTCTTCTGAGATTTGGTGACGTGTTATTTCCTTCACTATTAGTCATTTATTTTCGTTGCCGTTGAATTCAGTTTAATAGTTTAATTTCAACCTGGTTTTTGTTAGAATCAACGACAATAATAAAAACTCGTTGGCCTCAAAACAATGTTCTGTGCCAGATGCTTACTAAATAATGACTATAAATTTCATCCAATTATTTAATCTTCTACTCTAAAACGACCCAATTTTCTAAATTAGATTACGGTGTTTGAATTATTTACGATATTTACATAATGTATGTACCTATAAACAGCGCTGTAGAGATTATATAGAGTTATCGATGTTATAAAGTAGTTTTATTATAATCATGTTATAATAAAATATACATAGTTGCGGATCGGCGCACAAAGTTAACAAAGATATTATAATCAGGACCAATCTTTGAATTGATTTGAATATTTTAATAACGAAATATGGGTGGGTAGAGCAGCTTGTTTGTAATAGGTAAGTCACAAGATAGTTTTCGAAAAGTATTTAGGCAAGTTATGCTTACTTCGGCAGTTTATGTAAATACTAGACACATTTTGGTTTATAAGAGCTATTATGGTACAAGAGCTACATTTGTGGTATCGAGTTTTTCTGTTATTTCTCTTTGTCAAAATTGTGGTTCTGCTTATGTTGGAGGCAAGGATTGAAAGTACAGTCAGCTATCTATTATTCTGTAATATGCGTTCCCACTTTAATGTTTAACTTTAATATGCGTTTCCCAAGTCAAGCGGGAAAAGTTCCAACATGTGTTCAATCTGCGTTCCTTCTCTATTTTCATAGTAAAAAAGGAAATAGATAAGGCGATAGATCTGGAGAACGAGATGGCCAATATTCGCTATGCGAAGCGCAGCGTTATCTTGCTGGAAAATGGGGTTCTGGGCATTTATATAGGGCACTAACTAACTAACTGGCTATAAAATGTTGTCAATATACCGAATTGCGTTAAGACTTGCTTCTAAAAAAACTAGAGGAGACCGACTACCATGCGCTATCGCCCCCCAAACAATAACTCCCTGTGTAAGGGCCTTATGTTTTTCAACAGCAAATTGTAAAATTCTGCGTTCACCGCGCCGACGTGTCACTCTTCTGCGACCATCATGAGCCCATAAACAGAAACAAGACTCATCGCTGAAGATAATGTCATTTCATGGGTCCAATGTTGTCTTTCCCAGCACCAATCAAGTTTTGCTCTGCGATGCTGCGGAGTAAGAGTTAGACACAATTGTGGACGGTAGGATCTAATACCAAAACTGCGGATTCTTCTGTAAACAGTGGCCATGGATACTCTTTGGTCATTTAGAGGCCACCAGTCATCCCAAATGCCCTCTTCTTGGACGTCCTAATTTAAGTTTACGTTGATTCTCTCAAGCTTCGGACCATCTAGACCAGCAGCGTACTTTCACCGATACACTACGGCCTTTCACCCTTTCAGCAATAGCACGAACCGAGAAACCCGCTTCTCGCATATCAACAATGCGACCCTTTTCAAAATCACTTAGAGGATGATAATGTGCACGACGACGAACGCGGAGCATCTTTTTAAGTTTTACAAATTGAAACGTTAAACTACTCAGAGACTACTTGGATATTAGAAGCAATTACATTAAAAATCAGCAGCTCTTCATAATGTATAAGTCAAGAAAAAATACCTGATCATCGATTTATGATGATTTTTTTATCATCGATGCATTTCATCATATATTCAAATTTTCTAAATTTCATTAAAATCGTCCAAGAAATACTTGGTGTTCTGTTTTTTTTTTTGAAAAGCAGTATACTTTGAAATTCTTTTACTATTCTTCGACAATGAAACGGCATTTTGGCTGTAATGTTATGGGCTAATCATAATCACTAGTCTGTAAATGGGAAACTCCTGTGGTTTAAATTGCAACATATGCTTCATTTTATTTTATGACGAAATCAAATACAAGTGAGAGAAACAAGGGGAGACCACTCCAGATTAGAATGTAAAAAAAGTCCAAAGCTGTGGTTGTAGCGACGGACGAAACGAAAGATTGTATAGACTTTTTGATCGTGGCAGGTATAAGGTGAACAATTCGTCTTCATTGAAGATCTTTCATCTTACGGTGGTGTACAAGCAGTTTTTGTTTATTTTACGCTATTTGCGCTTTCTCGATATTCCGACCAAAGGCAAGATATTTAAAGAAGCAGCGTTGTACGAGTAGCAGTAGCAAGAAGAATGAGATCCAGAATTGTTGTTTATAAAGCAGCTTAAGAAGATTCAAAGGCTGGCATGTATTTGTATTACGGAGACAATTAGAACTTGTCTCACAGTAATAGTACTGTTGTTGGTACTGACTCCTTTGCACTAGTGGTGGATGAGACATCCATATCGGCGATATTAAGGTACAGCAAAAAGGGAATAGACAGAGGGAATATAATCAGGAATAACCTTGAAACATTTTTTTGGTTTGATGGATGAATCAAATGGGTATGCCCACTTAAAAAAACATTTATGTGGAGTAGTAGAATCATCTGAAGAGACTAATCCACACAGTGCAAAGTGATATAGAGATGGCTCAAAACTAAGAAGATAATGTACTGAAGCAGAAGTGGACCAAATTTCAAATACTTCGAAACTCTGAGAATATAGCCATATTTTAAGCAGGTACTATCAATTGAAAGAGTGCACAGTTTTACATTGACATGGACATTCTAACAAAGACATTGCTATCCTGTGATATAGCCAAGCAGCCATTAAGGCACCGCTCATATGCCAGGATTAAAGAAGGATTAAAGCTTGTGTATTTATACCTTAAATTAATTAGGATTGGAAATATTAATGGCACCAACACAAATATAATTAGAGAAATTATATTTGAGTTGGGTGTGGTACAATAGATCTATAAAGGTTGCAGTAGGTACACAGCATTTCTAAATATTTCAATAATCAAAGCCTATTACTTCGAAGATAATGTGATAATCGACGATACTCTCTTGCTAGTTCGACCCCATCTCTTTACTAGACTATACGGATCTATCTAGTCCATCTATCATATCATTCCCTTTCGGAAAATAGGGCCTTCACAAGATTTCAGCACCTGAACTTGCTATGGGCAACCGCCTTGATCTCGTCTTAGATTTTCCAGATGGATTTTGCTTCGCTCAACATTGTGGGTGCCATATAAATCTGAGACACCCTCTACTACGACCTTCAGGGTTTCATTTAAGTGCTACCATTGTAATGTTTGTAGGGTAAAAACCCACTACATAGAGCAACTACGCAGAGGCGTAGTATTTGGTCTAGCCATCCCTATTTACTCTTCGTTATAGCACGTGCGATGGGCGCCTGATTTGTTTTCTGCTATAATTCGGCATTGGTCACTTGAGTCCATAAAACTCGGAGGGTTTTTCGCAAGAATCTGTTGACCGCAACTTGAAGTTGGTTGTTTTTTGAAGTTTTCCTCATCTTCCACATATTACATCCGTATAGAAGATAATTAATAATAATAAGAAGCAATAGTATAGAAGCAATTTGTCGTTAGAGTCGAACAAACGGATTTTGTTGTTTAGCGAGTAGATTCGTGACTTCCAGATGTCCAGAGAGTGTGCCAATAGAGAGCTGTGCTTTGATGTCTTTTCCTGTTCCTCCGCTGTTGTCGAAATATATATTACACTGGATAAATAATGCTGATAAAATCGGTTAATTAATAACTATTAACCGGATATATAAATGTTTGCTTTAATAAACCTATTGAATGTAGAATATTCATCTTTGTGGTGTGTAACTCTATGTACTACGACTTATACTACCTTTATAGACTCCATCCTTAATCTCTAATCATTGGTCGATTTCTCCCTGAGGTATTGCATGCCAGGCAATCTATAGTTCATGACGGAGAGCTTCTAGTGACTGTGTGGGATGGACTAATTGCTTGAGTCTTCTACCCATCATGTTCCACACATGTTCGATGGACGAAAGGTCGGAGAATCTGGGTGTCCACGGCAAGATATTTACGTTAGCCTCTTCGGAGCGCTCTATAGAATGCCTATCAATGTGGGGACGGGCATTATCCTGTTTGAAAATCGGGTCCTCCGGCTCCTGGAGGATTGGAATGATATGGGGTTCTACCACTTTATCAACATTTCGGTGGGCATTCATATTGTCTGGGATGAATACTAGAGACCTGCTTCCATATACAATAGCATCCCATACCAGAACCCCCACTGTGTGGTGCACATGCCGCTCAACAGAATACTGCACATGGCGACGTTCTCCACGTATACGAATGTCCCTCAAGCCACCATCGTGCATTCCCAAGCAGAATCGTAATTCGTCACTGAAGACCACTCTATGCCATTCCATGTCCCAGTCGATTCGCGAGGTACACCACTCCAAACGTTGGGGTCGATAACGAGCCGTCAGCGGAAGCAGAAGATGTGGTCGATAGGGATGCAAGCCAAGCCTAGTTTGTCGATAAACTGTATGAACTGTTACAGGACGTCCTTTTCCAATATTGATCTTTTACTCGAGAATCGGTCTCTTAATGCCATTAATCAGAGGTCGGGGTCCTGGACCATTTTTGTCTGTCTTGGCCGTTGACTTCCTCTTCAACGACGTTCTTGGCCTTCTGTAGAACATGCTTGATAATACGGCACTACAGAGGATTGGTTTCGGTTAAGACGATTATCAATTTCATTGACTGAAAAACCACCTTCACGTAAGCCAATAATGCGACCTTTGACGATTTCACTCAGTTGTCGATAATTTTCACATTGCTCTTGTCCAACAATTAACAAGTTTGGTAAAATTAGCTTGTTGTTGAATATGTGTATCGTGCATTAATCGACTGGGTAACTAACAGTATGCGCCCTTAGAGATATATAGACCAATAAGTCCAATAAAAACTAAAAAAATATCATTTTCAAGTGCTGAAAATACCAACAATTATTTGTCTAGGATACAGAACATTCGAATGAACAGGTCGTGATATAAGTGATTTAATAGAAGTTGTAGGCAGGCACATGCTGAGCTCGTGCGTCTACCTAAAAAAAAAAAACAATTGTACGAGTCAGTAACCAATACTCTCAAACAGCTCAGTAAGCAATACGTGACAAACATCATGGGAGATCTAAACGCCAATGTCGGGAAAGGAAAAAGTGGGGACTCTGTTGGGGAATACGGATTAGGTACAAGAAACGATCGGGTAGATAGACTAAAGAACTTTGTGGAAGAGGATGAATACGTAATACTAAATACCGACGCGTAGACTCTATACATGAAGATCACCACAAGTTACACCAGACAACATAATAAGGAATCAAATAGACTACATACTAGTGAACAGGAGATTTCGAAATAGCTGCATGTCAGTCGAGACCTACCCAGGAGGAGATATATCATCAGACCACTGTCGGGTAGTGGGAACGTTTAGAATAAAAATGAAAAAAGGAAAACAACTAAGAAAAAATAGAATATGAGGAAACTGAAATAACAAGAATTAAAGGAAACACTGGCAAAACTAATAAATGAAAAATGTAAAACTTTCGAACAAATGGGCGACGTAGAAGAAAACCTAGATATACTAACTAGAACTTTCAAGAAATTGGAGACCTAAGCGAGAAAAAAAAAGAAAACGAAGAACTGGATGACCGATAATATATTAGGACTCATGGAAGAAATAAGGAAGGCAAAGAAGGAGGAGATAAATTATAAGATCCTGTAAAGACAAATAAGACAGAAAATAAGAAAAGCAAAGAAAATGGATCAAAGAGCAATGTAAAGAAATAGTGGTTTTAGAACAAAAATTTTACACACTTAACATGCACAGAAATATTAGAGAGACAGCGGGGATCTACAAACCAAACACAGTAGGAATATTACACTATACGGCAAGATCATTATCGATAACTCTGAAATAATGGATATCTGGAAGAAATACATCAGCGAACTCTTTGAAGACGAGCCGACAGAACAACCCTTTGACGCTACTATTATTGGCATGACAATAACAACGAAGGAAGTCACAAAAGCAATAAGACAATTAAAAGATGGTAAAGCTCCTTGACCTGGCAACGTATATAGCGAATTATTTATTCGATAAGTATTCGATACAGAAAGCATCCTATGGCTAACAACGCTGAAACTTAACAAGGTGTAGACTAAAGTAGAAGTACCAAAACCATGGCTGACATCAACATTCAATACTCTCCCAACAGAACGCTAAATACTGCAGCGACTATCGCACTATAAGCTTAATGAGCCATCTGCTAAAACTCTTCTTAAAAATAATTCATGGAAGAATAACTAAGACTTGCGAAGAATGCACCAGAAGCACTCAGTTTGGTTTCAGAAACGCTCTAGGAACGAGGGAGGTACTCTTCAGTGCAGAGGTTTTCATACAGTGATGTAGAGATATGAATTGTGATGTCTATATATGCTTCATTGATCACCAGAAAGCTTTTGACAGAATACAGCATAATAAACTCATAGGTATCCTAAAAGAGATAGGGTTAGAACACAGGGACATAAAGATAATCAGCAATCTATTCTGGAAACAAACTGCTTGAATACGTGTTCAAGGAGAAAGATTTACCACATCGAAATCAAGAGAGTCGTGCCCCAGGGATGTATACTATCACCGACTTTGTTTAATATATACTCAGAACGCATATTTCAGGAAGCGTTGGAAGAAATAAGATGTGGTATTAAAATAAATGGCTAGTATGTAATCAATCTGAGATACGTGGACGATACAGTAGTATTGCTCAGACAGCCTAGAAAAACTGCAAGAGCTGATGAACAGATTATCAGAAGTCAGTCCACCATACCTTATGGTCTCACGCTCAATGTCAAAAAAAAACCAAGTACATGATAGTATGCAAAAACACCAACCATGTCGGACAGCTTCGAGTTAACAACGAACTGATTGAGAGAGTCCAGAAAAGTGAGACCACACAATTGGAATCAAATTTCGGATAGAAAAAGCGAGATCCGCATTCCTAAAAATGGCAAATGTATTCAAACCACATCACCTTCATATACAAAGGATGATCAGGCTACTGAGATGCTACATCTTTACAGCAATTCTATATGGAGTGGAGTCCTGGACTCTGACAGCGGCTACCGAACGGAGAAACAAGCCATTTGGATTAGGCTATACCGCCGCATACTCAACATTTTCTGGACGGCTCACGTCGCCAATCAGCAGGTCCTAGAAAGAATGGGAAAAGAATGAGAGGTCTTACTAACAATAAAAACAAGGAAGCTGGAATATCTTGGGATACATATAATCAGGATCAGTCAACGGTACAGTCTATTGCAACTTATGCTACAAGGAATCTACTCTTCCTTGTAGCATAAGTTGAAAGAAGGAAGAGGAGGGCCTTCAAACCTGGTTCAAATACAACTACAACTAATCTCTTCAGGGCTGCAACAGACAAAGTCCGAATTTCCATGATGATCGCCGAAGCGGATAGGCACCAGAAGAAGAACTTAATTTTTAGAACTGAAATTAAAATTTAAAATCTGAATATTGTTATAACTAGCACCTGTCGAATGTATATTTTATTTAATTATCCGGTTTCTCCGTCGCAGTTTTTTTTTTCGAACTGTTTTTAAACTTAATTACACCTTTTCTACTTCTGAATAGATAATTGGTAAAGTTAAATTCGCAGACACTGTAAAAAATATTAATGGAATGAATTATTAGCTTTACAGAGTCATTTAAATTCCACGTTATCTTTTTGAACACAACCAATTTATGCACCAATAAAACGAGCATAAATATGATTCCATTTCAAACACACATAAAATATCAGAGTTTATTACGTCAGTAATTGAAATACAAGGTACGTGAGTCGGGCATTTAATTATGTTTCCCTTTTTTTATTTTCCCACAAAGAATAAAGAAAGAAGAAACTGATTCACAATAAACGATTTGTGATGCTCGCACAACCCCGCAATATAAGAACGAGATCTATTAAAGCACGCGTTAAATCCCCCTTTGATATATCTTCGCAAGAACGGAATGGTAATAATTGGAGTGCATAAAATGTATAACATTTTTGCTCTCTGCGTACACGAAATGCAATATTTCAAATAATTAATGCATTTCGGATTACTTTTTTTGTGAGCTCCATTCCACCATGCTTTTGTTTTTATCACAAACAATACTCTTGTTTTAATTTACATGTTCAATATATAAAAAAATATTTTTTTATATAAAAAATATAGAACAAACATTTAATAAATTCAATTTTTTTAAATTATATTTTCCAATAAACACGTACATAAAAAGGGGTAAAGGAATAAAGGAGAAAACATACTATTTTGTTGCTTCAATTTGTTTTTTTTTAAATCTCCATTTGCATCCGACATTATTTTTTGCTTTAATATTTTTGTTGATTTTAATTCTGCGAAGGTCCCACAAACAATTTAGTATGATTATCATTGTATCTGATGATGAGGCGTATGTTGGTGTGTGTGTGGGTGTGTTGTTTGTCGGGAGAACTTTTATATATACATAAAACAAAGAAATATGTACAAGGAGCTGATGGCCGTGTTTTATTAATCGCACTAGACCTTGAAACGTTTTGCTCCTTGAAGGTTAAAATACACAGCGCGGTGAATAATATTCTTATTATATTTTTTTAATTAATATATTCTATTTAATCTAATTATAATGTTTGTGTTGATTAATGTTGTGTTTAATTAAGGTAGTTTTAAAAATAAATCGTTAATATTTTATATTTATGCTTGCAGATTGTTAGTAAACCATGGACGCTGTCTCCAGACACAAATACAGGGGACCTGACAAAATTATGTAACCACAAAAGGAAAATACTCGCGATGGCGTCGTTGACTTGCAAGCCACCTGATCCAGGGAAAATACCTAAGGGTACGTTTCTACAATAAATATATATATATATATATATATATATATATATATATATATATATATATATATATATTTAAACAATTTTAAATTTTAAACATTTTAGTTAAGTTGTATTTAGGGTTTCCATGTTTTTAAGATTCTAAAACGTTACTCCAAATTTTCACAAGATTTTACCAGTTTGTGGGATTCTTTGTTAATCAGAAAAAAAATTACATTTATGTGAAGAATAATTAGTATCCAGGATCGATGTTCATAAATGATTTATTTTGTCTGTCTCTTGGATTTACGAGAATCCGCTAAGAGTTCAGTACTTTCTGTCATGTTCGTATATTTTATGAACGAAATTGAACTGTACAAAGAAACAACGGATTGCAATCCGGTGTCATTTTCAATCCGGACGGATCCGGTCGAATTTCCACCGGACGGATCCGGCCGGATCGATGGAATTAAATCTAACATAATAAACTTTACTTAACCTACTGAGATCACAACAATTAGGTATTTGAGCATGTTAACAAGTCTTATCCTTATATTTATGACAGACATCATGATGAATCTGTCTAATGAAATATAATATCTATCTAAATGTCTATTTTGTTTAATCAACTTACTATAAATACCGTATTTGCAAAATTCAACCTACTTTTTGTGCGCCCATAACGCGGTTATGGTATAAATCTATGTTTTAGAGCTCAACTTCATCTTCATTGATCTGTCGCTGTTTTATTTTTAAAAATAGTAACAAAACTGTTTTAGAGATTAATTTAGAAATTTAGAGATAACAGAACTGTTTTTAGATTTTCAAAATTTAGTCTTTTGGGAGAAATTCGACGTTATTAGATTTTCATAATTCCTCCTAATAGTCTCACAGTAGAGAAAATAGTGAGAGTCTATCAATGTTAATTTTGTCAAATCTTAACCTCGTCTTCATTAATATGTCGCTGCCTTATTTAAAATATTTTCAAAACGGTTTCAGATTTTCAAAATTTGGACTTTCTGGAGAAGTTTGTTGTTTTTAGATTTCCAAAATTCCTCCATATTGTCACAGTAAAAAACTAGTGATAGTCTACAAATGTAAATTTTCATTGATCTATGGCCTCATCTTCATTGATCTATGGCTCTTATTTTTCAAAATATTAACGAAACAGTTGTATTTTATCAGAAGTATATTTGTATTGTAAGGTTATCAGAATTTGGACTTTTTGAGTAATTTGTGGTTCTTAAATTTCCAAAATTCCTTAATAGTTGGACAGTCAGGAAAAATAGTGAGTCTACAAATGTTAATTTTGTAAAATTTCAACCTCATCTTCATTGCTATGTCGTTGCCTTATTTTTCAAAATATTAACAAATTGGTTTTAGGTTTTCAAAATTTGAAATTTTTGGAGAAATTTTTGGTTTTTAGATTTCTAAAATTCCTCCAAATAGTGGCACAGTGAAGAGAGTCTTACAAATGTTAATTTTTTTAACCTATCGCTGATTTTTTTTTGGAAAAAAGGTACGCGTTATACACCAACAAATTCGATAGTTATTTTAAGTATACAATATTTGTCACAATATCAATTTTGGGTTTGAAAAAACCATGTGGCGCCACGCTCAACTAGGCATTTAAAGTACCTACTCATGCAACAGTGCGATTATTTTACAAAAAAATAGCATCACCGGATCAGGTATATTGGTACAGGATCCCGTAAACATTTAGTGATGCCGGATACGGTTTTCCGGATTACAGTCCCTAAAAGAAACATATTAAATGATAAATTTAGATAGACCACATTGGTATTTTGTGGTTGTAAGAGCTGTGTCTATAGAAACGTTAACAAGACTATGATCCATTTTTTTTAAGAATGCAGTAACTAGAAACCTGATTTACACTATGACAAGTGTTTAATCTAGTTACAAAATTTGCCGCTAAATTCAAATATAGTTATTTGATTATAAAATTGGTAATTTATTTTGTGTCACGTGTCATTATTAAATGTCTATTAAAAACACCAAATGGCAACAATAGTAATAAAATACAAACAAATAAATAGAGAAAACGCAAAAAATCTAAATGATACAAAGAGATCAGATGACAATTGTGAATTGACACTGCAGCCATTGACAACAGCAATGCAATATGCATTGGCGTACGAAAAAAATATACTTGGAGTTAATTATTTTTTTATCTTTAAATTTAAAATTGAATATTAAATTATATATAAAATATTATTGTAAAATATAGTACTTATTAGCCGTAGTATAATTTAACATTCTATTATATTTAGAAATTATTCGTAGTGTTTTATTCATTTAATTACATATCAACAAATTCTACGCCACTGACTGAAAATGTATGTGAAAATCTTCTCGATTTAAGCCAATCAGAGAACAAGGTCAAATAAGCCCTATCTTCCCTGTACTGCATTCTTAAAAAAAATGGACTATAGACTTTACAAGACTAGACTATACAAGACTAGACTAGACTGTACAAAACTATACTAGACAAGACTAGACTAGAGATGACTAGACTAGACAAAACTAAACAATGCTAGGTTGGACTAGACAACTGTATATTAGACAAAACTAAATTTGACGAAACTCAACTAGACTTGACTTGGAAAACGGCGACGTATGTCATTCTCAATTTTTTACTAGTTGAATGGGATATTCGACGGTACTGGAATCGAGTCAATCCCAGACAAACGTCTTACAACCCCAGTCGCATTTTAATTATTTATAACGAGATTTATTTATTAGATGGTGAAGAAGTCATAAACCGATTTTTTTACCTTTGGTTTTACAAACAAATACGTGTTTTTTATATTAAACTTTTATAAAGACTTAAATAATGTCATCAAGTTCTAAGAATATAAAATTTTGGCTCTTTTTATTGCATCAAAATTGCATGAATATTTTATGAATTTGGTGTGTTAGATATACAGGGTGTTTAAACATGCGGCAAAAAATCAAGCGGTTATTCCTTGGCCTATTCTAAGAATATTTTGTCTTATGATGATTTCTGAAAAACCCTTTCCTTCGAAGATACAGGGTGAGCAAAATTTACGACAGTAACAACATTTTATTATCAAAAAGTAGATGTAAAGTTGCTCAATCTACAAGAAATGATTTCCTTGAGCCTGGACACAAGCATTCAATCTTCTCGTCACTGCCGAACTCTTTCAAACACACCAGGGTTGTTTCTAATTGAGTTACACCCAGCAATTATCCGATTTCGCAATTCCTCCAAATTCTCTACTGGAGTATCCTGAAATAATGACTTCAGATAGTACCATAAGAAATAATCCAGGGGGTTTAAGTCTGGGGATCGATCAGGCCATGGGTGTGGCCCAACTCGACCAATCCATCGATCTCCGTATGTTGCTGTTAAAAATCACGGGCAACCAAACTGAAACGTGGTAGTGCAGCATCGTGCATAAACCACATTGCAATTCTTGTCGACAATGGTACATCCAACAGAAACTCGCGCAGTGTTTCTTCCAAAAAGTTGAGATACATCTCGCCAGTAAGTCTTTCTGGTAGAAATACAGGTCCAATTAAATAGTCATCCACAATTCCAACCCAAACATTCAAGGAGAACTGATGTTGAAATTGATCTTCACATATCTCATGCGGATTTTCATCTACCCACACATGGTTATTATGAAAATTCCATATTGCATTTCTTGAGAAACTGGCTTCGTCGGTGAAAAAAATCTGTGTCAGGAATTGAGGGATTAGAAATAAAGTTTACAAAAACCATTGGCATAATCTAATACGTGGACTATAATCAGCAGTAGTGCCTGAACGCGTTGAATGTGGTACGGACGCAACAAATTGCCATTAAGAATTTTCCAAACTGTCTAATGACATACAATTAGATTCAAAGTATTGGCAATTTGTCGCGTTTAAATACTTGGCTGGCTCTTCCTCTATCAAGTCCAGTACATTCTATACCAGTTGTACCGTTCTTACTGTCATTAATTTTGCTGGCCCTCCATTTCGTTTCAATGTGCCTGTTTCACGAAGACGTCGATGAATATTTTTTCGATATAGTATGATATATGATAAAGTTAAGCTCGGGGATATTACGGCTAGGAAACCTTTCAATGTAAATCGTCTAGCTTGTAATGAATTGCCATCAGCAAGTCCATACATGAAATAAATATCAGTCATCTCGGCGTTCGTATACATGGTAGAGGACCTCTCTAACTAGTAAAGACACGTCAAACAGCCAAACGTAACTCAATGATAACACGTCAAATAGCCAAACTTAACTCAATGTGAACAACTGCGACCGATCAAATGAAATTCACTTGTACGTTAGTAAATAAAACAGCCATTCCAAGTTATCGTCAACAATTTTTTGTATTTGATAAACTCATTGGCGTACGTCATACTTTTATTCACATTAATGATTTCAAGAAATATCGAATATGATTGTCGCAAATTTTGTTCACCCTGTATCTTCGAAACAAAGGGTTTTTTTAGAAATCGTAAGACAAAATGTTTTTAGAATAGGCCAAGGAATAACCCCCTGAATATTTGCCACATGTTCGCCTAACACCCTGTATACTACCATATATGGTGTTGAAGTACTTTAGCAACTGTAAAGTGTTATATATAAGTGTGGCGTATTACAATGCCTTCAAAAACACAAAAGTATTTTATTATTTCGGAGATTAAATCGGAGGATCTGACTTTACAAATCGTCAAAACTAGATATTTATTATTTTAATGTAACTGATATATACTCTTTTTCTTAGTTCTTGAAACGCAAATTTTTCTTTATAAATGTTAAGACACGTCTGCCATAAACCATCACGTGAAAACAATAAGGGCTATTCATAACAGATGATGACTTTTGCGCCACTTACTACGAATCAAGCAAAATGTTCCAACGTAAGATTATATTTATATGTATATTAACATTAAAGCCTGCCTTAATTACAATGCATGTAATGAAGATTTACATATTTTTAAATAGATCCGCTGTAAGATAGTATTGCAAAAGTTGACCATAAAAAACATGGGTAGGACAGGCTTATAAATATGTTTCTTATGGGTGATTTTTTTGTATTTAAGGGGTTGTTTACCCCACCTGTTCATGCACGGGGCAGCTGTATAACAAGGAGTGTATGTGCATAATATGTATGTATTATTGGTAAACAATGGTAGACGTCACAGTTCGGTGGACGTCTCCCTCTGCGTGTATATAAGAGTTTGTGCGTCACCGGCTTTGTTTCAAGAGTCTATGAAATGCAATGCGTGAAGGGTGTGTATTTTAAAGTACGTCGAGTAATTGCCTTCTGGAAGAACTAAATCCCTTCTTTGGATTTTTAGTCCTCTTTTATTCATGCCTATAAAAAAATCCACCTGCAATTAGCTATTTCACTTTTTATTCTTAAATGCCCCTAATAAAGAGAGGAGGCTAACAACAAGATAAAATTCTAAAATATATCGCGTAGCTCAGTCGCTATAACTTATATATCTTCCTGTCTATTTGGCAAATAAATCATCCTTTTTATTCTCGCAATTTGCATACAATACCATTGCTATTTAAGATATACATGCCGTACTAATAATACGTTTACAATTCCATGTTTCTTCTTAACAATGCACAAGGGCAACAAAACCATAATGACAATACACGAACGTGTTACATTTAAATTATTTTTTAATAATATTAAAATAATTTTAATCTATTTTTGCTTGATTTATATAGTTGGTAAATTTGTAAATCAACTTTATTTTTTAATTTCTTTGTGTCCTTAAATTATAATTGATAATCGTAAATAATAAACAATCGATATACGAAGGCGTGAAGATGATCAGCTCGAGAGATTTTCAATCTGAGGTCGTTCACCGGTGACCCTGTAGTTAAACTCGTAGAGCTGGAGTCGCAGGAGGCAATGATCATTTAGAACCGATTGTGTCGAAATATTTCCTTATAAAGAACGATTTAATGGATACATAGGAATGGAAGAAACGATAATTTAATTGTAATAAATATAAATTGAATAAATGTTAAAACAAAAAATTAATATTGAAAAGATTAATGAACACTTTGGTTTTCTCGACCATAAATACCGCTAAAGTTAATGATTACTACATGTCTATGTATATTAAATTGTTAACTTCTTGTTTGTTGCGGAGGGTAAAACTCGTCGGTTAGTTATTAGCAGTAATTTATTACGATTCGAACCGGATTGCTAATGGCATTGTGAAACACTTTTTACCGGTTTAGTAAATTTAACACTTTTTTAAAGGTTTCGTAAATTAAAATCGATTATTCGTTACAAGGACAACAATATATTTACATAACAAATAATTATCCACCGCAAATTTATATAAAAGTATTAATTATTTTTTCTACCTTGGCCGCTATATTTAAGTTAACGATTGAAAATGTTGAGTACAAATTTTTAAAATATTTTTTCTATTTTGCGTTTTTAATTAAATCATTAAAGCACTCATATAGGTGCGTTAATGGCTCGACGAGTGCGCTACAATTTTCTCAATTTGTATCGGTGATTTTTTTTATTTAGAAATGGCACAAAATAGCGCAAAATAGAAAAAATAGTATAAAAATCTTTCATAAGGCGTTTTTCGCACTTGTCTACTATTTGTATCAGTTTCATGCGATAACAAATTCTAATTTTACAAAAATACTATCTTAAGATAACCTAACAATTCTACCTTAATGTACAATTAGTATTACTGATTCTACTTATATAGATTATTTGTGAAATCGTTATTTCAATTATATAATATTGGTAAACATTCGCAGAGCCGTCGCTATACCGGGGCGGGCGGGGCCCAGGCCCTGGGCCCCGCGCTTTGAGGGCCCCGCAGCCTTATGCGAACCGACAGGTTTACATTTTACATTATTTTTCATTACTTTTTGCTTTACTATTAAGTAAAGATAGATGTTTATTTTACTTTTTTTAATTTTTCTTGTGCAAAACAAATAAACAGTATTTTTTATTCTTGTTTTGTCATTACAATAACATTTCAAAATCCAATATTATTTTGTAGATTTTAAATTATAAAAAAAAATATCTAAGGGGCCCCAAAATTATGTTTTGCAACCCCCGCACTTGCTAGGGACGGCCCTGAATACTCGTTATGCCAAAGGGCGTTCAAAGACACCGTTTATTTAATTTTAATTAAAAAATACTTGTTTGTAAGCCGCAGTCAATATAACAGCAACATAAAGGTTCATAACGTTTTAAAAAGATGTAAAGCAGTATTTCCCACACTTTCGATCCATGTGTACCCCAAATATGTATACTCAAACATGTTTAACACTTCGTAGCCCGTAGTAGAAATACACAAATTGCACTTATATTTTATAAATAATAATGCAGTCCCCAATGGGGTTTAAAAGATAAGAACATTTTTATTATAAATTTTAGGAAAAATATTGTTCTTCATAGAGTTCTCTTTAAAAGAGTTTCTGCTTCTGATTTTCTTTTAATACGTAAAAACAGTCTTCAAATTTAAATTAAACTATTGGTTATTTACATTGGTTATTTACAAGATTGAAGTTTCTGCAAGAAAAAATAACAAAATCATTTAAAAATACAATTTGAAACAAGTAGGTTTGATTTGTATTGTATTAATTAACTGTCAATGTTGATTGAACAGTCGCATATTGACAGCTAATTGTTTGGAATAATACAGACTCAGAAATCAAACAGACTCTTCCTTTCAAATCCAAATGGCTAACCAGAACATTCCACTTGATTTTTCCACTGCTGAAATAAATAGATTGAGATCAACCCTAATGTCATTTCAAAGTTTCGACAACATTTGGGGGGTATGTTTGAAACCAATGAAAATATCAAGCTTAGAAAACAGAGAATCAGAGCGATAATCAGAGCATTAGAAAATAAGATAATTACATAAAGATTTACCATAGAGGATTTTGGATTAATGATTTATAACACATTATATACTGTACACGGGATTTTCCAATTCTCGATAGTTGAGGGAAACGAGGTTCCAAAGCAACAATACGATGAAATAAAATTTAGTTATGATTCAACCAAAGATTTTGTCGAGAATGCTTTTACTTTTCAGCCAGAGAGCGACAGCGACGATGAGGGAGAACAACTAAAACAAACAGGTGCCACTACTTATCCAGTAAAATATTCCTCATAAATTTTAACCTAAATGCCTCAAACACCTATTCATTATTATCTCCTCCTATCTTTTCAGGCAGCTCCCCAAAATTTATTCCACCTTTCCCCGATCCAAAATGCAAAAAGAGGAAGATACCTGAACTCCCAAAATCAACCTCGTAGGAATTAACTGATATTTTGAAATATTTATTCAAACATTTTATAAAAAATAATATTTCCACATTATTTTTTGTCATTTAAAAATTATAATTTGTCTTTTTTTATTTGCATAGAAATGTACAGAAAAATAAAAATATTTCTGAACTCTTTTCAAATCCTTTGCGTACCGCAAGGATACTGCGTATCCTTTGGGCTACGCGTACTGCACATTAGGAAGCACTGATTTGAAAGATCAAAATTTATTTGTATCACTTTTGTGAATCAATTTTTACTGGTTAATTTAGTTAGTTTTTAATGGGATAACCAGTATGATATGGTTTACACTATTGAGATTTATTGGTTTACTAGGAAAGTTTTTATTTTCTCAGGAGTGTCATTTTTAACCGGCCCAGTTGATTCTAAAGCATATTGCCATTATAGCTTTTGTCATTATTTTTTATTGCTCATGCGCGAGAAGTACTTCTTGACGCACGTTTTTTAATACGAGAAATGCCACTTCTTGTATTTCCACATAATCTGGGTATCGCTCAGAAATATTGAATTTCGCTAGGTTACATAAAAAAAATGCAAATAAACAAATAACATAAACTCAATCAAGACCTCAATATTAAAAAAGTTACGTGAAAGTGTCAGAAATTTTTTTCATTACAAAATAATAATAAAAATTAAAGAAAACGTTTTAAAATGAGTGTAAATTCTATGGTGATATCGGAGAGTTCTTATGACGAATCTACACTACCGGAGACAACTGAAAAAGCAAATTCTTCAGTTTTGATTAAATTTTTTTTATGGCCCCTAGATCCCAAACTTGTAAGATACATCCCCTCGCATGAGTAATAAAAGATATTGTTAAGTATAAGTATAAAAGTATATATATATATATATATATATATATATATATATATATATATATATATATATATAAAAGTATAAGTATAATATATATATAAAAGTATAAGTATAAAATATAATAGTTTGGAGCATTTTCTATGTAAATTGTAACGAAAAACAACGAACGTTGTTTTACCGAAAAAGTGCTCTTTATATATGAAAAGTTATGTGAGGGGTGTGGAGATTATGTTTATATAACTCCACTGCCGAAACTGGTTTGCAAACCATCCTTCTAACAATTTCGTTTGGTTTAGAAAAATGAAGATTACTATGTTGTTGTAGACCAGTTGAAGCTGATGATGATAAAATAAAGGTTTTGGTTGAAGCAAACAGCAGAATAAAAGATAGGAATGTAATAAATTGCTTCTTCTTCATGTGCTGTCTCCTATTCGGCGGTTAGCTACCAACAAAGGAATGTTCATGTTTGAGGCTTCCGCTCTAAACAGTTCTTTTGAAGTACACGGAAACCAATCCCTAAGATTTTAACTATGAAATCTGGTATTCCCGCACTTCTACTTCTTGTTATATACCCCTGCAGTATGCGCTAGTAGTATTTCATATCTTTCTCCTCTCATAGTATGTTCCAGATATTCTAATTTCCTAAATTTAATTGTGCCATGATTTCTAGCTCTCCTCCCATCCTTCGTAACACCTCCACATTCGTAATTTTGTCGCTCCAAGAAATTTTTAGTCTCCTATATAACCACATTTCGAATGCTTGGAGTTTATTTATAAGCTGCTGATTTAGTGTCCATGCTTCCACACCGTAGATTAACATGGATAAAACGTAGCATCTCACCATTCCACCTAGGTGGGAGTTTCACCTTTAGATCACGATTGCCTAAGTATTTGATTTCAATTCTGTGTTTGATATCTTTTGTCTGAACGTTGTCGCTTGTTATCCAGGTACCAAGGTACTTGTATTTAGTTACCTTCTAGATGCGGATATTGTCGATGATAAGGTTAGCATTAGGTGTTGCTGTTTTTGAAATGATCATAAATTTGTCTTTTTAAGATTCATATTCAACCCGTATTGCAAGCTAATGACGTTCGTTTTTTCTACCATTCTTTGCAAGCCATCAAGGATCTGGATCTGCCAGTATCACCGTGTCATCCGCGTATCTTATTTTATTGATCGGTCGTCCGTTTACAATCAGCCTTGCTTGCTATTCTTCGAGATTGCTTCATGGAATGTTGTCTCTGAGTACAAATTGAATAGCATCAGAGACAAAATGCACACCTGCCTAACGCCTCTCTAGACATTGATGTTTTCTGTGGAATCACTCTCACCTTTGCCGTTTGATTCCAATAAAGATTTTCAATATCCGCTGTGTCTATGTATTTGGTTTTCACAAGTGTTACTAATGGTTCACGATAACTTTATCATAGTCAAGCTAGCATGTACCTCTACGTTCACATCCATACATATTTGTGTCAATACCTTAATGCCAAATAGCGCTTCGCGAGTGCTCTGTCATTCCTGAATCCGAACTGCGTATCATTAATACCTTCTTCCAATTTGTTGTATAGCCTTTTGTGTATTATTTTTAGAAATACTAATAAAATGCTACTAGATAAAATTTGTCGACTTTTACAATTCATGTGAAATGTCGTTCCCAAAGTAATTTACTCTGCTGCATTGAGATCTGTGATATGGTGTTAAATGTGAAGAAAAAATCCATTTTTAAAAACTTTACATTTCCTAATTATTTCCTGGTGATCTATTTATTGATGTTGTGATCTAGGGTTTGTAAACGAACGCAAACGATCAGAAGAGATCCGTTTGGTTTGGTCGGCTTTTAAGGGACCGTTAATTATTTTTGAGCTTCACCGTGTTCACCGTTAATTATTTTTGATACAGAAGCAGTTACAGCTTCTATGGAATGTGCGGTGCGGTGCCATATTCACCAGATCTGACACTCTCAGTAGTTCTACGAGTGTGAAATTATGCTTCTATCAGAAAGACGGACAAAAGTG
Source organism: Phosphuga atrata (assembly GCA_944588485.1). Taxonomy (NCBI): domain Eukaryota; kingdom Metazoa; phylum Arthropoda; class Insecta; order Coleoptera; family Silphidae; genus Phosphuga; species Phosphuga atrata. Next base: position 22,264,289 of record OX155900.1, read on the forward strand.
TTGGATCAAAATGGTCAATATATTATTAAATAAAATATGCATATAAATGCTTTTCCAATAAGAATGATATGATTTTGAAACTATAATGCACTGTGCTAATAAAGTTATACCTCTAGTCACTAGTTGTCATTTATGTTCAGTATGCTCTACGCTACATACGCGCTTCAAGAACATTTGATTATTATCCAAAGATTTTATGAAAATAGACGTTCTTTTGTGGACACTTATTTGCTTGCCATTTCTCGCATTGTTGAGAAATTTGGAAAAAATTTTGCTCTCTTTGTTGACTTGAATTTACACCTGCATAAAGTTATTTTGACCTTTAATATTTAAGAACTTTAGCCACTGGACTATCCTCGGCGCCGAGAATTTGCTGCTTGGAGTTTAGAACAATTTGAAAGACATCCTAATGTAGCGAAAAAAAAATTTATCAGGTGGAGCTAATTTTTGGTTAAGTGGATATGTTAACAGTAGTATTGAACAGAATGCACAATATCAGCATAAGATTATTTTGATGCAAGAACTATAACCACTGGACTATCATCGGCGCAGAGAATTTGCTGCTTGGAGTTTAGAACAACTTGAAAGGGATCATAATTTTGCGAAAAAAAACGCACTAAGATATAAAGAAACCCAACGAGAAATCAGATCGAAAATAAGATCAACAAAAGAGGTGTGGTTGTCTGCGCAATGCGCTGAAATTGAAGCTCTTGAAATAAAGCATGACTCCTTTAACTTGCACAAAAAAGTGAAGCAGGTCGCTGGTAACCACAAGCCTATAAGATCCCAAATGCTAATGGATGAGCAAAACACTATATTAACATCAACAGAGGATAAACTAAAAGAGTGGAATAGATACATAAAGACTCTTTTTAAGGACAACAGACATGCACCCTATAATATCGAACTACTCGGAAATGACGGAAGTGACATAACAAGATCAGAAGTCGAACATGTTATTGCGAGAATAAAGAATGGGAAGGCACCTGGCCCAGATGAAATACACGCAGAAATTTTTAAGATCCTTAAAGATGATAGTTCTCTCTCAATAATAGTAGACCTATTTAATAATATATATAGAACAGGTGAAATACCAAGAGATTGGTTAAAATCAACTTTCATCACCTTAGCAAAGAAATCAAATGCGAAACAATGTAAAGATTATAGCACCATCAGTCTCATGAGTCAAGTATTGAAACTATTTCTGAAGATCGTCCATAATCGTATTTACCGCAAATGTGAAGAGTCGATCAGCGAGTCCCAGTTTGGCTTTCGGAATGGGTTCGGCACAAGGGAGGCACTTTTCAGTGTACAAGTTCTGGTACAACGATGCCTTGATGTTAATGTGGATGTTTTCTCCTGCTTCTTAGACTATGAAAAAGCATTTGACACCGTAAACCATAATAAAGTAGTAGATATACTTAAAGAACTAGGATTAGACGGGCAAGATATCCGCATTATAGCCAACCTGTATTGGAACCAAACAGCAGCGGTGTTAGTGAACAAAGAACTGTCAGAAGAAGTCATGATTCAAAGAGGGGTGCGACAAGGCTGTGTTCTCTCGCCATTACTTTTTAACCTTTATGCAGAAAAAATATTTCGAGAAGCATTGGATGGCAAGAACATAGGAGTAATCGTAGGAGGCATAGTGATCAATAACCTGAGGTATGCCGACGACACCGTTCTATTGGCTACGAACATAGAAGACCTACAAGAACTAATGACAACCGTTACAGAGCACAGCTTGTCCATGGGTCTTAAACTCAACGTTAATAAGACAAAATGACTCGTCGTAAATAAAACCAGCGTAAATAACCAGCTGAATCTAAGAGTTGGAAATGAGGTGGTGGAACGCGTCAACTCCTATAAGTACCTTTAAGGGCTGTAACGTAAACGACAAATGGGACATGACATCGGAAATTAGAAGCCGCATCGAACAGGCAAGAAGAACTTTCACCAAAATGAAGAAAGTGCTGAACAACCGGCACTTGGAAATCCCCCTCAGAATCAGATTGTTAAGGTGCTATGTGTTTAGTATCATGTACTACTGCGTCGAGGCTTGGACACTTACGGAGGCTATGTGTAAGAAGGTGGAGGCTTTTGAGATGTGGACTTACCGTAGAGTGCTGAGAATTTCTTGGGTGGATCGAATTACTAACGTTGAGGTCTTGCAAAGAGTCAATAAGCAAACAGAAGTTCTCAACACAATAAAGAGAAGAAAACTGGAATACTTTGGTCATGTTATCCGAAATGATAAGTACAGGTTACAGCAGACAATAATACAGGGTAAAATACAAGGTACGCGCAGTCCAGGCCACCGCAGAACATCATGGCTCAAGAACCTTCGCCAATGGTTTGGACAAAGTACAAGATCCCTATTTCGAAAAGCTGCAGATAAAATTCAAATAATGAAATTGGTCGTCAACGCCCTTGGAAGGCATGACACATGAAGAAGAAGAAGAAGGAATGCCATTGCCTTACAAGAGGCTCCGATTTAACTCCTTCAGTTTACTTCTTGTGAGCCTATTTGATATCTAAGGTATACGCAAGCAGGGCACAAACGTATATTGAACGTGCATATAAGGTGTAATAGCAGACGAGCAGACTAGTGAGTGGCCGGTTGTGTAACCTTAATACTGAACACAATAAAATTTTGTTGAAGCGTATTTGCTTTGATTTATTATTTTACATTATTTGCTTTGAAAATATGATTCAAAATAAAAAATACATGAGGTGTACAGATTTTATTTCGATCTACATCGTTCCTGACGGGCTCCTCTGCACACGTTTTATTTTATTTTAAAATCATATCATTCTTATTGGAAAACCTTTTACCGTAAGCAAAAATATCATAAATTATCATAAAAAATATCATTATCTATATACATATAATATAATTATCATAAAAAAATAAATTACTTACAATAAATTACTAGAAACACATTACTAGACTGTTTGTTTATTCATAAGCATAACTTATGTGGCCAGCACTCAATAATAGATAACAATAATAGTTTATAATTTAAATAGTAATTTAGTCTTAAACTCGAAAGGTCATAGTCTAGTCTTTTTAATTTTGTACAGTTTATATTAATTGTCTGCCACCATTCACTGTTTTTATCCATTATTATGAAGTCCTCCTCGCTCCTTGGCCAGGGATATCCTGCCGTAGTCATGCTTATTTCGGTTTGATATCAGCAGTTCTCTGTAATCGGGCATCTAAACAGTACATTGGCGGCTGTATCTTCCTCTCCGCATTTGCAGAGCGGAGACATTCTCTTCTCTTCATTCCGAATCTTTGTAGATAAACGTTAAAATTACCATGGCCGGTTATCAGTTGCACTATGTGATGTGTGGGTCTTATATAAATGTTCTTCTATTTCTCAATTGCATGAATAATTGAAAATTTTTTGTCCAAGGTCCAGTTGTGGCCTTATCCCATCGCTCTTGCCACTCTCTATGAATCCTAACTGATAGTCCTGTTTCTATTGCCTGACCAGGTACGTTGTTGTAGGCGAATGGCAATAGGTTTATTTTGTCGCTGGTATTTTCTGTTCCTGAAGCCTGCCTTGCAAGATAATCCGCTCTTTCGTTTCCTCTATGACCTACGTGAGCCTTAACCTACTGCAGCCGAAGATTAACCTTTTGTCGGATTTCTTGTGCCAGCAGACATGTCTCCAAAAGGAGCTCGGTTGATTTTGTCATATATCTTAAGGCATCCAGAGCAGATCCAAAGCATGTCCGAGATGATTGAGCATTCAGGGATTGATGTATGCTCCGATCTAATGTACCTTAGTGCTCTGTTGATGGCTAGGAGTTAGGAACAGTCCTTCTCTAATCTCATGATGTACCTCGACATCTTCAATATGTACCACAAATGCTGCACCTACACCATCTTCAGATTTCAAACCATCAGTATAGACTGAAACGCTTAGAGTGTTGTTATGCGTTAAATAGTAATCTACTGGTACAAATTCAGCCGGGTGTTTAATGTGGAGCATGCAGATTTTCTGTTCCATTAGATTTGGAGACACGTCAATTCCGGTAAGATCTTTTAGTCTAGCCTCGTCCATTGACTGCCTTGATCCATATAACGCGACTTCTTTTAGTCGTAGGTCGACTGGAAGAAACCCCAAGATAACGCAAGCCGCCTCTGTACCCCGAGTAGTTTAAGTTTTTCTCGAACCCCGCAAGCTTTATGCCAGATAGAGGCACCATATATGAGGCCTGGTTCAATAGCTCCGCTATAAATTATTGCTATGTTTGCTTTTCGCAGCCCCCATTCCTTCCAAGCCGCAGTCTTGGGCAGTATTGCTTGGAAGTAATACAGGCTTGTTTAATGTGTGTTTTGAAGTTACACCTGTCGATAATGATCCCTAAATTTCTAATATGATCATGGCATTTGATTTTGACTTCGCCGAAGCTAAATATTGGTCGTCTTTGTATTGGTGATCTTCCAAAGAATCGTGCTTCTATTATTAATGCGTTTAAATTTATGAATAGGATGGTTGCGACTGTTACTACGTGGTAATTCATAATGATTCATAAAAATGTTATATAACTTATTATTCACAGTTATATAAATTTTTACATTTACCTTCACGACTCAAGTTTCGACGTTTGACGGTCATTTTCAAATGACCTTGAATGAACTTGAAAATGACCGTCAAACGTCGAAACTTGAGACAAGACAAGAAATTTATATAACTGTGAATCATAAGTTATATCACATTTTTACATATTATAAGTGTGGTAAAAACAGTGAATTTTTCAATTCAATTTAACTTTGAAATTTAGTTTGCAGTCGGGTGCCCAAGATTGCAATGCATGATTAGCCTTTTGCTTCAGCCCGCATATAGTGTCGCTTGATACTAGTAGCGTAGTGTCATCGGCATAAGCCACTATGTTGGTACTCTCTGGAAGGTCTATGTCGAAAATAGTATTGTATAGAATTTTCCAGTACATGGGAGCTGATCTGGAGCCCTGAGGATAGCATTTGTTCACTGATTTTTGGACTGTAATGACTTGGCTCTGATATTATGGCTCGGCGTTTGTAAAAGTAGTCTCGTGCTAGATTAATTAGATTGTTAGGGCATTTGCTGATGATAAGTCTATTTATTATCAAAGGCCACCAGGAGTTATCAAATGCTCCTGTAATGTCTAGTGCGATTATGGTACAATACTGCTTACTGGACGTGCTTTCCTTCACGAAACTAGTAACTATGTTTATTGCGTCCACGGTTCCAACACCTTTACGGAATCTATATTGGTTTGGGCTTAGGAGACCATTTGTATGGAAGTGGTATTCTATTCTGGAGATCAGTAGAGAATCTAGTATTTAGCCGGCTACAGGGAGTAAACTAATTGGCCTAAAGTCTTTAAATGAGTTTCCCGATTTATTTGGTTTCGGAATTATTTGGACCAGTTGTTCTTTCCAGCAGTTCGGAAACACTCCGCGATTTGAGACACTTATTGTAAAGGCTGAGGAAAATTTGTGGTATGTCTTGGAACGCAGCAAGTATTATATCCGCAGTAATGCCATCTAATCCGGGTACCTTCTTAGGATTCATCAGAGTAATAACTCGTCCTATTTCGTGAAAAATGAATCCTCTGTCGTCCGATTCTCCATTACTAAATAGACGAGACTAGTCTATACTAGACAGCCAAGACTAGACAGACAGACGACACTATATAACTCAAATTTATATAACTAAAATAAAATGGCGAATGCAAAAAAAAAACAGAAGAGAGAAAGGAGTTACACCGGCAGAAGATGCGATAATACTGAGCAAAGGTCAAAGCCCAACAGTTGAACAAGCGTGGTCCAAAGTTGGCCTAATCGAAAGAAGAAGAAGAAGAAAATGGCGAATGCGCTTGCCCAGCGTGGCACATAAGAGACTTTCGATGGCCCAAAAATGATTTTATTTTATGATTTATCTCCGAATATATTATTTGGGTACATTTATTAACTCTTATTTACAAGTCCTGAATCAGACTGTAGGATCAAGTTTATGTTATGGCAACTCGATAAGTAGCTCTAGATTTGTTGGACAAGATTTGTTTGGCTTTTATGTGGCACACGTATATTTTTTGGACAAATATAGTGTATATTCTAGAGGAGATTATGCTACCGATATCGAACCAGTAAAACTATTTACTTACATATCAATTTGTTTCATTCAAGTTTGTAACTTTTACCTAAGTATCTTAGTTTATACCTAGTACATACATTACAAAAAAATCAAATATTTTTTTGTTATATTGATCTGTTTGGAATCTCATTTCATTTTCATGAATTATGATTTTCATTTCATAATTTCAATTAGTATTCGATTAACTTTTTATCTATTTCTAACTTTTTTGTTCTGCATTATCTTCATAATTTCCAACTACAGTATAATCTCGTTAATTCGGCCGTTGGTTAATCGGATGACACGTTCAGTATTCCGGCGCTCGCGCTCTTCCCTCCCACCACTCTTTCAGTAAATCTGGCGGTGGTCTGGTCCCATATGTGTCAGATTATCGAGATTATACTGTACCTAACTGTTTCGGCATGTTACCAGTGGCACGCGTATGATAGGATGCCGCCGACTACTGGATATACCTAGGTAAAAGTTTATATTTTGTAGATTTTATAACTAGGTTTTTTATGCAAGGATTTATGGATACATTTGTTATAGTTAAGACTACATAATTATACACTAGCTGTAATTGTCTTACAACTCGAGTTATGTACTATACTTTATTTACGACCACACTAATTTGTTTCTGTTTAACAAGAAAAATACGTTTGATATAACAACATTTATTTCTTATTAGGTCATGTTTATTTAATTATCATTATTTAACATAAGGAATAAGTGCTCATAGATATAGGCAACCCAATGTACGCAATTTCAATTTCCGTTAGTTTTTATTGTGGCGCGGGTGGCGCTGAACGTATGAGCGCGTAGTAGCAGCTCCCAACCAATCAACGAATCGTAAGCCAAACGCACGTGTGTGTTATCAATCATAACTTATCATTAATCGCGGACTGTTACATATGTGTGTGTTATGATTTTATGTATTTACATAATCCACGAACTGTACAATAATGGGCATTTACAATAGTGGTCGTAGATAAAAATATTTAATTTTCTTTTTGGATTTTATTTTTCTTAGACATCTTATTTAACGTTTCCCAGCCCTGGTGTAATAGCAGGAATATATCCAAACGATAATTTAGTAAAAGCAGTTCTGTTTCAAGTACATTATTTCTCACAGTCAAAAATTAAACGACGGATATAACGCGCCTGGCGTGACAAATAAAAAATTTTCCCTCGCCCTACAATAAAAACTAATTTGGACTAAAACGCTTTTTCCCCGCACCGACCCTTATCAGTTATCGTGACGTGCGGGGATTTTTCCCTTTCTTCCGCGTATCGATCCGACGCGTCCTGGATATACTTAAACAATCGTCCGAAACTCATTGTCGGAAAACAAAATATTTAAAATTGCAGAATGATTTTTAAACGAGCTGTATTGATATAAAATAGTTACAAACGGAAATATAAGTATGAATTTTAAGTGCAATGTAATTGTTTCTTTTATTTTTTTATAATTCCAAAAAATTATAATTTTATTACATTCGTAAATAGTCAATAAATAAGGAAAATTCAATCCAGTTTGACTGCTTGAGTTTCTTATATGGGTATACATAAAATATGTATTCAATCAATTCTTACTGGAGGATATTTGTTATCTTTGTTTTTCAATCAATTTGTCTATCTTTATGTAATTTATTTCTTAGGCAGTCACCTTATTATATGTATATCAACATTTTATTATGATACTTTTGCTACGCATTCATTAAATGTTTAAAATTTAAAATACTAGTACAAACAAATCAAATACATAATATAATCGGATAAAATAACATGTTATGTTAAATTATTTAAAATGTTTAGCTACTATGATGAAACTTAATAAGAAACGACTTTTAAAGTCGGTTTTTATGCCTTCGGGTGGGTGTAAATAATTCACAGATATCAAGCTTGATGGTTTCGTCGCGATAACATACTCGGATGCCATCGCTCCATCACAGGAATAAAGAATAATTGAATAAGATGACCACCGTTATCCGCATGTCAATTTAATTTATGCTATTTATTACTAATTGGTTTGCACCCACACGAATTAGTAGAATATTATATAAATGCACGACAAATGAACGTGAACATAACAAGTAAGAAATATAGAATATTAAAGAGGGTGCAACACTAAGATAATTATTTGAAATAATTACGTCTTGGTAATGGACTGAAATTTAACTTGTTGATGTTAAAATTTGATTTGAATGAGCGCGCGCTTTTCTATCTTATTTGCTCTTTGAAATATAATTGAACACGGAAAAAAATCTGCGTCGCAATAAATTGTTCGTAGACGTGGGTGGATGAAGGCTAGACGGGGCAAGGAGATCGCGTTCGCGGAGAGGTCGACAGCTCAGCTATATAATGGCTACGCAATAAAGAATATTATACGTATTAATTTAATATTATACCGGAGCGATCAAGAACTTTAAGACGTTTTCATGTTGAATTTGTGTTTGGTTAAAGGCTACGTATATAATCTTCTCACACTTTACTGCTTTTAACAAGCTCTACCCAAACTATACCCTTATTTTTAATTTACACCCTCAAAAATTTACTTAATTTATTTGCAACATATCTCGTTACGTTTATGTTTAGATGAGGGAATGGGAACCAATTTAAGTTAGATTTTGAAAAACGACTTCAAATGCAACCGACATTGAATCTATATCATTAGATAATACAATTTCTAATGCAAACAAAAACGTATTTATGTAGTTACATTTATCTTTGAGACAATAATGTGTTGTTTGTGACGCACAATAGAATTATTGTGTGGAAATTGGATTATAAGAAATAATTACTGTACAATATAATAATACGACGTTTCGTACAAACTGAACTCATTATTTATGTTGTAATTTCACAAATTACAAATATATGGTTTATTTATCTACAAACAGTTTCATTTTAACATAGTACTTGACCTAGTTTTAGTTTTATTTCATTCGATTTGAATTCGGCATTTGTGAGCAATTACGCAATTGTATTATGCATTTATAGGCCATGCATATATTAAATCTAAATTAAACGACTTCTGATTTTTTTATTTCAGAAAATTTTTCACTTAACCAGCGTTTCCCAAACTTTTTAGATTGTTTTTATATTTCTCCAACGCAACCCATTAAAGTTTCTATAAGTTGGAGTGCTCCAAAATCATAAACTTATTAACAAAAATTTAAAAAAATTATAATGCTTTGTTACCCTGTAAGTGTGAATCGATATTGTACTGTAAAACCAATTAGCAGATTATATATATATATATTTTATTTCTTTTTGAACGTGGTCGATATATCACATTTGTCCCGCGATTTGGAGCAAACATGGTAATGGAGTATATATTGGTGTACGTAATTGCAGCATAAAATAACGGGGCAAAGGCATTTGGACAACTTTTGGACAATTTGGACAAAACATTTGGACAAATCTGTGCATTTTGATTTTTTATTTATAAAAATAGCTGGAAATGTAAAAAAAAAATCCCTCACACACACCCCTAAATGAACGCATTAATAAATACATTATTGTATGTGAAGGATGCCATTATTATAATCGTGCGCAAAAGTATCAAAATCGTGCGTAAAAGTCAAAAGTAAATCAAATGGAGTTTCATTATTAAACGATTTCTGTTTGTTGTTACTATGGCAACAACTTGCGCCACTAAACAAACATAGACGTAGTGAAAATAAATTTTCTGACGTATATTAAAATTGAATTAATTTTTCTTATTTTAAATCTAGAAGTCTCGGCCTCTCTGGTTCTGTCTGGATTTATATAGCTCTAATATAACTTAACCTAACCATAACATAATCTAGATTAAATCGAGGCTAACCTAGATTACATCGACAACGACCAAATAATGTTCCCGTCACTGTGCGTTTTTACTAGTTAGCAAGTATGTTGTCTGTCAAAATTTGAATTTTTTTCAATATTATCGGTAAGAAACATTTTTTTTTTGTAGATTCAACAGTATTTTAACATGCTTCGTAGATAAAATAATGTATGACACACTATGTAAAAGGTTTTTGTGCACTTATTGCCCTGATAACCCCTTCTTCACACACTTGTATCATAAACTACTATTGGTTTCTGAACACAACAAAATACAGAAAGATTCTTAAAAGATAAATAAAGGCAACAATTTCTGAAACAACTAGAAAAACTGGTAAGCAGATCTGATAGTGGTGAGCTATAAATTATAACCCACAAGACGAACTGGAAAGTCGATCCCTTTCGATCAGTGGTTGGTTCAGGCAAAACTGTGATTATATCTTTTTCGTCCGAAGCGTCAGTGTTATTTTTGGCCATACACATTTATTTTTGTATGGTCTGGGAAATTTAACGATCCACCCTTCATCGTTTTGTTCTATCACGTTACCAACAAAATGTTTAATTAACCTTTTTCTACTGTATTTTACAAGCACTCAACATCCAGGAGCGACATTAGTATTGACCTCTTACACATCCCTGTTATTCTCATCCACTTTTGCTTCCAATAATTCGTTTAGGAACTCCTCAAAATTATCTGATTCTTGAAAGGCGGGAGATGTATTGTCCTTATCACTTCTGCTGCTATTGCTAGAAGATAATATAGCTGTTCTTTTGCTTAACTGCAGATAATAAAAGTGCTTCAAATGATACATTGCTAGTACCTTGAGGATGGTTTAAGGTTCCTGGCAATGGGTTCATCAGCAACTTCTTGCTGCTCTTGAACTTGTGTGGGAATCCCGACAATTTCTTTCCACTTTTTAATCTGTTCTGGAGGAAAACTTTCTTCTGGAATAACATTTAGATTAAAGGCAAATATACCTCCCTTTTTAAAACCGTTCGAAATGACTTCAGAAGAAATGATTCTTCATGCCTCGCAGAAAAACTGCGAAAAGACTTTGTTTTGCTGAGCTTTTGTCCTATGTGGTGTCTTAGCCAGGCGACAAGCTTCTGATCCCATTTCCCCTTGAATTTTTTAATACTGCGATGCCTGAGGGTTGGAGCAACTGGCTGCTGTGGGGAGGTAGTTTCAAAATTATGATTTGTTCTCTTGCCGCAGCTTCCAATTTCTCCACATTTACGTGGGTTGAGTGGCCATTATATATGAATTGTATATTTTTATACTTATCATTATAATTATCAATTGTATATTGTTATATATCACCTTATACCTTACAGTTTTTAACCTATCCCTACTAAATAACACTTTCAATATACAAGTCTCTCCAAACCAACGGTAGGAATAACAGTTTTAAGGAAGTAATTTTTAAATATTTTGCCTTCCATCCAATTCTTTCTATTAATTGCATGAGCAGTTTCCTCAAATTCGTGTTCTGGAGGGGCAAGCCATTGATCCCATACATTCTTCCCTTTGTACATAATTAGTGGTGGAGCTTTCACCTCCGCTACAATACTCATTAGTAGTATTTTCTTTTCCAGGTGAGCTGATTGTTCTGGATGAAGCTTCTAGGTTCCAAATTCTGTGTGGTTTATCATGCATCCAAGTTTATCTATAGTTGCTTTTACCAAATCAAAATACTGATAAACGGATGCAATGCCTTTTTCCGTACGAATTCCGTTACGTGGAGTTTTAACACTAAGATTCTGCTGCTTTTTAAACTTCAAAAACCAATCTTCCCCCGAGATTCCATCTTTGAAATTAGTTTTTGTGTTGTTATCTTTAATCGCCCAACGGCGTGATAATCCAAATCTCCATTTTTCGGCAGTTCTAAATCAATTTGCTAACCTAGCTTCGTCTTCTAATGACATTGCAGTAGGGTGACACCGTCCTTCTTTTTTGAGCCATGGTTACCTTTCAATCGGCAATACAGTACAATGTAAGGTATGCGATAAATTTTTGAAGCTCTGTAAATCGTGTTTCTTCTTGCTTGAATAAGAGCAAGTTTCAGTTAGCCTTCAAGTATTTATTGTCATCAGAGGTTTTTCTTTTATAATTGCGAACCATAGTAATGCTGGAAAGATAAAGGTTGCAAGAGTAACAGAGTGTAACATAATTTCCAGGCTATTCTTTAACACATTTGCCCAAATATAATATTTTTAGGGGTAAATGTGACACAGTCCCAAAAACCTAGAAAATATTTAAATTCTGATAAACTGTACATATACACCTTATACTTTGCAGTTTTTAACCTATTCCTACTAAATAACTCTTACTTAACGGTTGAGATAATGATTTTATGTTACTAGATGCAAAAAAAACTTTCCAAAGTTAATAACATCCATCAGCAAAGATCTGCAACGAATCGTGGGAAAAGTTCTGCAAATACGAATTAAATTGGTGTTTTTTTTTTGTGAGGGTGTAGACCGGTCTGTTGCACTCCAATTGACATATGTGGCGCTACTTGTTTGAATTGGGTGCAAGTTTTCGTGAAAGGACTAACACAATTGCCCCATTATCACATTTACCCTATTTCACCTTATTTGTTTAGTTCTGTCTGGTTTTGCTTAACCTTGTCAATATTATCTAGTCTTGTATGGTCTTGTTTAGTATTGACTGGTCTAGTCTTATATATTCTTGTCTAACCATGTCTAGTCTGTATAATCTTGCGTTTTATTGTTTTGTAAATTATCGACAATCCAAGAACGAATAACCAAGTTTTTTGCTAGTGTTTCATGCGACCCGCCATTACTTTACTTTCTTGGCCCGGTATCGGGAATCACCCTTTGATAGACGCTGACTTAAAAGAATAACCCTTAGGTTTTGAAGAAACAAGTGTTTATTTATAACAAATCTGTGTCAGTTTTAGGTTTATTTTGATAATTTGATTATAAATTTTAATATAAATAATTCCAATGCCAAAAATGTCATAGGTTATTTGGTCAAGGTCACACGATTAAATAATTCTATTTCAATTAATGCTATTAAATATTTCTATAAAACGACCTGGGATAACGATTCAAGAAAATAGTTTTCTAATTTTTTTAATTTTCTTTCTATACTTATTGTTAATACTACTTTCTTTTTCTCATTCTATGTTGTAATTTGCAATTCAACAATAAAAAAATAGTATATTTTGTAACTAGCGCGAAAAGTCAATTTTTCGCGAGAGCGAAATTGGGCGCACGAACGAAGTGATATTCGCTCGAAAGGGAGGAAATTAACAATTTCGCCCGTGTTACAAACAATATTTTTTATTACTCATGCGAGGGGATGTATCTTACAAGTTTGGTATCCAGAGGTCAAAAAATGGAATCGAAAATGAAGAATTTGCTTTTTTAATTGTCTCAAGTGGTGTGGATTCACACTCACTTTACAAAGTTTTCTTTAATTTTCATTATTATTTTGTTATGAAAAAAAATCTGACACTTCACGTCTCTTTTTTAATATCGAGGTCTTGATTGTGTTCATTTTATTTTTATCTATTTGTTTTTTTTAATGTAACCTAGCGATATTGAATATTTGCGTACGTTCCCGAGGTTATGTGGAAATACAAGATGTGACATTTCTCGTATTAAATAATCTACGTCAAGAAGTACTTTTCGTGCATGAGTAATAAAATATGATATTGGTAAAATATTGCAAGTGTAGTATTCTTTAAAACTTATGAAATTTATATATTTCATTGATTTAAAATCTAAATTTTTTGTTTATCTATTTCATTATTGATCGGCCAAAATAATGTCCGATTTCCATATCTCCTGAAATATAACGTTATCGCAAAATTTCATTGGCAATTTTGTATTCCATCAAGTGACTACGTCAAAATTGGCATTTGTATGTTGTCAAAAAGTTTGAACACGTTAGCTCAACTTTTTTGTAATTACCTAAAAATCACACATTGTTTTGCTATTTGCAAAAATGCCGGTGTGGCAACATAATGAACGATGGATAAGTTTCTCAAGCACCAAATAGAAAAAGGTCTAATTTGCGGGATCAAAACGCATCAAAGTATGTACCATTATTTATGCGCTAGAAGTAAGCGTGAATGATAAACTTTTTTTTTTCTCCTGAATTATTAAAGAACTATCTAACGACCGTAAGAAAATTTTTGTAACCAATTCTTGTAGGTATTTACTCAGTGGTCAATACCTCTTCATCCTTCGGCACTCATATCACCAGGCCAAGTGGGAGTCTGCGTTTTAATCTACGACTTAATGAAGAATGGATCCGTAGAGGATGCAGCCGCTCGGTAGTCTGTATCGGAGAAGACTAAAAGTGGTATTTGGTATCGAGGATAACATTGATTTATTACATTGAGGATTAATTTTTTTTATCGAGGATAACATTTCCTTGAACGATCAGTAAGTGCAAATATAGATTCTCGGAAATCCACATATAAATCCACCAATAGCACATGCTATTGGAATTTCAAAATAACACAATTTACATAAGCATCAACTAAGAACTGATTGAGCCTCATTCCATGGCAGTAAAACCATTCTTTACTGACCGTAACAAATTCCAGCATTTTGAAAACTGCTTAAGTAATGCTTGATTTGGAAAATATCACTGCTGATATACCAATTTTTAAGGATATGGAATACTAAATCATGTCACGAACCATCAAGGCCATTAGTTCATACACCAACAGATCCAAACGGATATGGGACTCTGTGGGAAAGCTAAATAAGCTTGGCAGAGAAAATAAAGTAACTAAAGTAACGCTATACTGGAGTACCAGGACAAACTGGTATAGATGGAAACGAAGATCCGATCACCTAGGAAACGAGGGATCCAGTAATCCCTTTATAGGTTCGCAACCCTTTAGCGGTATGAGTATCAATACCATCCACAAAAGTTTAGATGAGGAAATAAGAGAACAATGGAAACCTGGAAAGAACTTCCAGGGCCAAGACAATCCAAAGCAATGCTGGGATCTTTTAACCAGAAAAGAACAAAAGCTTGCCTGAAAGTAAACAGGAACAAGCTTAGAATTCTGACAGCAGTCCCCGACGGGACACTGCAGACTTACCTCAAGGCCCCAGGCCTAGAGGAAGATGCAGATTCTGCTGCTCAGCAGAGGTATCCCCCATACATCTGCTCAAAGACTGCGGTGCACTGCTCCGCAATAGACAAGTGTATCTTGGGGCCCACTGCTTGAATGCAAAGGAATGGCAGTGCTTGATTACCACTTAGATCCTGAAATTCCGAAAGGAATCAGGACTGGAGGCGGCGCTCTAAATGCGTATGTATACCAAGCATATAGAAAAAGAGGGTGGGGTACAATGGATATATGAAGGTTGCAGTACAGATCACCACCGAAATCTACAATCTCCATATCACGAGAAATGATTTTGTTTAAAGATATCGAACAAATACTACCTCGTCCACGATGAGACGGAGCCTCATCAACATGCTAAAGTTACAGATTCAATTTCCGTAATCAATGGTTTGATGGTGAAGTAGGCATTTGACCATTTGTAAAACAAGAACCAGTGAAAAGTTAAAGCATAAAAAGTCAATATGTGACTCTAAAAACAAAAGTCAATGAATCTTTGAACAAAACCGAATACAGAAACATGATGGTGAATAACCTTCCTCCTGCAATTGAAGCTAAATGGCCTCTGTCTAATAGTACTCCCAGTTTCATTCAACAGCTTCATTGAACTTTTGCCAGAACTGTTGCTTCAAACGTCGATGAACTTATTGATTCCGTCACTGATGCTTTTAATGATCTGAGTCGCGATACATTGAACACTTCCTGTCACTTCAGCAGTGCATGATAGAAATGATAAAAATAATTGGCGGCAACAAGTTGTCCCATTTAGGCAAAGACAAATTGCTTGGACTAGGACAGTTATCAATTTGCCCTAAATGTGATATGGAACTCGTCTAAGGCAATCGACTAAGGTAAAGATTATTAGTACTACTACTGAGAGATGGTCGTTGACATTGGGTACGGTAGTAATCTTTCTCGTTATGTTCAGTCATTATGTAAGATGATTCATTAGGATGGAAATATACAAATAAAATACTTTGATGCAAAGATTTCATTCCTATAAAACTTTCTATTCCAAAACATACATTTTCACTAAATCTGACACTTAGTAAAGTACAGAGGATGCTAATACGTAATTTTATATTGCTGGGTTTATGAAATAAAAGTTTCTTTTTTCAATTAATTGTTTAGTCTTAATTATGAGCCTTAAATTATAGGCTCATAACTTGCGACTTTATTTAACTATAACCGTGTCATTATTAAACGAAGAGTTGAGTGAACATTTGAGCGCGATTTCCTGCTAAAGAAAATATATAATTAGTGATCAGGGAAATTTATCTTTCGTATATTAATCAGTAATCACATATATTTAATATACTTTTTCTATGAAACTAACATTGAATGTATTGCATTTGTGGTAGTAATTTGGACTATTGCGAATATTATAGATCTATTGTAGATTATTTATTTCTTCAATTCCTAGTATATTATCCATTTATGGGCACCTCTTCCAATCCAGTTTCTTTTAAGAACTTTGAATCAGATGCAGAGATCACATTTCCTCCTTGTTCAAGCTGTGGCCCAATGTATATCTTAAAACAAACATAAAATAAATAACGTACTACATACTGTATTATTTCCTGGAAACTGGCCTGTATCCCGGATAGATAATGGTTTTTAATTTTAGTCTAACACTGCAAATATGGGCAATCTCTTAATACCTATAATGAAAACAAACATTCACGAGACCTTTCAGATAACAAAATGGAAATAAAGCAAATTATATGTGAATAAGCAAGTCTTCACTGTTACACCAATTGTAAACGTGACCTTATGAGAAAGTGCCTACTGCTGGATTAATGGATGTATATAACTTTACACGATCATATAATAATTTAATTAACCAATTGAAACATGCACTTAATGAAAATTTATCTTTAATTGTTTCTTAATAGTGTAAGTTGAATTATTTTAAATATTGTTCGTTTCTGACAAAAAAACATTAAGTGATTTTATGTTGAGCGGCTGTATTTACTATTAAAATTAACATATTTTTCGTTCTTATAAAGTAATAACAAACTATTAGAAATAGTAACGATTGATTTCTTCATTTTATTTCAATTTATTCATTACTACTGTGGCAGTTATTGTTAAACTTTCTAAATGATTTTCTTGGGATATATGATCATCACACTACACATTGGTAAAATCAACTGATAATATTCCTTAAGAGTTATATATGTTACGGTAAAAGTACGTGGTTTGGTAAATGTACACATTTACCGGTATATGTACACATATACCTTCTTGGTTGGCAAATGTGAGTTCAACTTACATTTACCAATTATTTCCGGTGTACATATGTGTACATATACCTAATGATGTTGGCAAATGTATAGAGGTTTACGTTAACATATACGGCGCACGGGCTGTTCGACAAGATACACGTAATATTGTAACACACAAATAGTTACTTTTTTGGGCGTAATTAGGTCTGACAAATAAAGAATTTCGAATTAAAAATAACACTCCAAGTTATTTATTATACAAGCGGATAAAATTAAGGTATAACGAGCGTATTGTTAAAATCTTTATTTACGACCACTTTTGTAAATGCCCATTATTGTACAGTTCATGGACTATGTAAATACATCATAACACACACGTATGTAACAGTCCGCAATTAATGATAAGTTATGATTGATAACACACGTTTGGTTTACGATTCGTTGATTGGTTGAAAGCTGCTACTACGTGCTCATACGTTCAATATCCCCCGTGCCACAATTCAAATTGACATTGCGTACATTGGGTTGCCTATATCTATGAGCACTCTTATTCCAGTTTAACCCAAATAAGTACTAAATAATAATGTATGTAACCATTAAGAATGTAATTGTTTTCATTTTTTTCAAGTTAAATAATGTCGAGTAACAGTTATTATTTGACAGTTAATATATGAAAATACAACTGTTTGTTTATTATAATGTTAAATAATGATAATTAAATAAACATAACATAAACGTAATAAGAAATAAATTTGTTACATCAAACATATTTTTCTTATTAAACAGAAACAAATTAGTGTGGTCGTAGATAAAGTATAGTACATAACTCGAGTTGTAAGGCAATTACGTACTCGCGGAATACGCACTCACCACTATGCGGGTCGTGCGTAACTGTTTCGATCGTCCGTAATATGCTTCTTACAACTCTCGTTGCGTAATATACTATTATAATAATACATTATAAAATAGAGTTGAAATAAAATATAAATTATTTGAAGTACATTTTAACCTTAATATACAAGTGAATTTTATTATTTTTAACTTTTACCTATATACATTGGAAAATGTGTACTTTTACCGGCAAAAGTAGAGATATAAACTCACATTTACCTATCAAATTGGTAGATGTATATATTCCGGTAAATGTTTACATTTGCCGATTTTGTACTTTTACCGTAACATATACACTCTTAAGGAAGATTATATCAGTTGATTAATAATATATTCGAACTCAGCTCTTTTAAATTTATTATTTATTAATAGGATGGTTGCGACAGTTACTATGTGGTAATCCATACTTACATTGAATTGAAAAATTCACTTTGTTTTTACCACACTTATTTTTTTACACCACACTTTAAATAAGTGTGGTAAAAAACAAAGTGAATTTTTCAATTCAATGTTATTATTTATTAATCTTATAGAACAGGAAATTAAAGAATTTAATTGCATTATAATATATTCCCATCTCATAGCAAGTCTCATCACAAGAAACCAGATCTTGTTTTTTAGTTGTGTTTTTTCTCACTGCAATTAAAATAAAATTTAAATCTATATTTTTGTAGATGTAGACGCATTTGCTTATGAAACATTCACTGGGCGTTAATAGTTGATATTCAATATCTAGTTTTGCTTTAACTGCTGCCTTCTGTATTCGAAAAACGTGTTCACTGATTGAAGAAGTATCCCTATAAAATTATTCCATAATTCATTAAATATAAAATAAAAAATTGCAAATTGGCAGCTTTACTTAGATCTTTTTCTAAGTATTTTGAAACAATTTTCAAGCCCTGAGAAATTGAGGCAATTTGCCTCCTAAGATTTCATTTCGCCAATTTCTATCATTTGCGCATTCCCCATTTCGTGTATTTCGATTCCCAAGAATCTTGTGGATGTTACAAAGTCTTGAGCAAGAATGTTATGGATGTTACAAGTAATAATTAATATTAAGTAGCTATTAAATTGCTTGTTTTGAAAAGGATACAATTACTTTTTAACGAACTAAAGATAAGCTGTTATCATGGAACCATTATAATACGTTGCTAAAAATAATGGATCCTACATGGCTGATATTCATGGCTTAAGGTTTTTCCTGTTAATAGCAACTAGCTTACTTACTTAATAGCATTAGGTAGTTCGCATAATTTATAATCTTATCTTTTTAACAATCCAAAATTTTAAAAAGGGCAGATAAAAAAAATAGGACGATTATTAGAAACGTATTCGACCTATATAGTTAAAGCTTATTTATTATTATTATCGATAATTCTCCTTTAAGGAGAGCGCTAAAACACAATCAATTATCATGTCATTTTTTCTGTCTTCTTCTTTCTTCCCAGAAACCTCATATATTTACAAAGTTTCTTATTCCTCTCTTCTGTCCCCTTTTTTCCTGTTTTCTTCTCTTTGAGAGTTTTTCTGTTTTCTGATTTTTTCTCTGTATTTTTAGGGTTCCGTACCGAAAACGGAACCCTTATAGGATCACTTTGTTGTCCGTCTGTCTGTCTGTCTGTCCGTCTGTCCGTCTGTCTGTCTGTCAAGACCATTTTTCTCAGGAACGCTTAGAGGTAACAAGTTGAAATTTGTATCAAATACTCGGGTCTGCGGTCTCTTTCAGCTGTGTCAATCAAACTTGTAAGTCAACGCGATCAAAAGATATGACCGTTTATGTCGCATATTTTGCGATTTCACATGGGGATCAAAACCTATAAGGTACTTCCCGTTGACCTAGAATCATGAAATTTGGCAAGAAACGGTGTCTTACAGCACATGTAAAGGCAAAAATCTGAAAACCGTAAATATGTGGTTTAATTACAAGAAAAATGCGAATTTACTATTAGAAACTTATGAAAATACACTAATATGTAGCGTGGTATTGTCAGGCACCAGAAGCATATGGGTTGCATACAGTTAGGTCCTCCTAAAGATACCTCACTTACAAGTTTGTACGGAACCCTCGGTGCGCGAGTCACAACTCGCACTTGGCCGGTTTTTTCATGGTCCATTATGTCTCCCCATCTTTACCCCACTGACTCTTTTTCCCATGTCCTGATTATTTTCTCTAAAACTGAATTAAATAGAATGGGTGAGAGGCCATCTCCCTGTCTCACTCCTGTCTTCCCCCATGAACTTCACTTTCACTTTAAACTTTCCTGGATTATATTTCTTGTTTCCTGGATTATATTTCTTGTTGTCTACCTTCATTTCTTCCATTGTGTTGAAGAGTGCTTCTCTATCTATGGAGTCGTAGGCCTTCTTGAAGCCGACGAACAACAATCAAAAATCATTTATTAATGAAACTCCATTTGATTTACATTACTTTTACGCACGATTTTGGATACTTTTATACACGGTTATAGTAATGGCATCCTTCACACACAATAATTTACTTTAAAATGTGTTCATTTTGGTGTGTGAGTAGATAAAATTACTTAAATGCGCCATTAACATATTGGTTATCAATTTTTCCATTGGATAATCAGGCAAAGAACATTCGGATTCTTTGAAGTATTCTCTTAATAGACATTTTATACTAAATTTCTAAACAGTCATGTTATGCTTTTATAAATGGTCTGGTAGCCCTGTATGCAGGTCTTGTAGCCCTGTTTCAAACACTTCACCACCAATGATTGTAAATTTACATGTTCCCGTAGTCCAGGAAGGACTTTAAAGAAGCAGAGTAATTATTGTTGGTTATTTTATAGTTAAGTGAGCACCATGCATTTAACTATATCGTGCTGGGTTCCATAATGTAGTGAAGTTCACCGGCGATGAAGATATATCCTCTCTAATATAGATGTGTAAAAAATTATTGTATTTTTAAATGACACGACTATAATATGAAATGGACGAGAAATTGAACGTGATGACCCTGTCGGGTTCTCGCAAAAGAGGAAAATTTGTGTAGTTAAGGGGTTCGCACTATAAATTTTATTCTTGAAGGTACGCTATCAAAAAAGTCTGGATATCCAGAAATTTTCCAAGAATTTTTTAAAGTAATTAAAACGACTTTGAGACACGTAAACATAAACTTTCCAACAGATCTGCTAACAAAGTTTACTGTTGACTTGCAAACTTACACACAATATTTAAAATGGATGCTAACGAGATGATCTCGCTAAAAAGCAATGTATCCGAATAGTTTGTTTTCTGTGTGTATATCAACTTCACTTGACTGGTGTTTTCGGTAAATTACAAATTCAATGTTACAACATATGCAGATTCAGTCCGTAAACTATGCATTAACAATTTATCTTTTTTCTGTGACTTATATGAGATTAAAAGAAACCCAAAAAGATCAAATTGACAATTGTGTTCCATAAATGTACATATTTGCAATTTTCTCATTAATATAATCGATGTACGTTTTATGGCGACTATCAAATTCAGGTTTCTTTTCATACTTGAAGTCCGGCGAATATTGCAACAAAAAAGAAATCAATGCTGTTGGAGATTTCGTAAGAGATATACGTGCGGGTCTCATTATCATTGAGCTGTCGCTTTCCAAATAAGTGCACGTCGTAATATTTTATGAGGGGAGTATTGTTCTCGCCAATATTTTATATATCTAAAATTTTTTCGTTCCTTTCTTTTATTCTGATTTCTCTATCATAAACCTGCCAAGTTAATAGAAGCCGGCCGTCGAATTCGTACATGCTCCGAATAAATAAAATTGTTTTGGGGTTACGGCTGTGCGCGATTTAATAAATGATCCGGATACGAAAATAGATGGATATAAATTGGGGTTCGTCTTGGCTTCGGTGGCCTAAATGGACTATAGTTAAACACCCAACTAACTATATATTTTTGCAAATAATTTATTACTCATTTTCCATGATTATCAACACAAATAATTACTTCACTACTTCTATATATCCATTGCGAATTTATTATTACATGTCATAATTCTGCGCCAGTTTAAATATAGAAATTGGGTCAGAATAAGAATTTTTTTGATTTTGCCAATAAATATGATTTGTTCATTTAAAATGATTTTTAACATTTTTATCATTATTTCTTACAGATTACGTTAAAAAGAAGAAGCGCAAGTTATGTGGAAGTTACGCAGGCGTATCTGTTTCCCAGATTTTGGCACAACGTGAGAAAATGCAACAACCTTTCAATAAAGAAAATTCTGCAAATTTACATTTTCCCCAACAACAAGTAAGACACGTTTTATCCTAATATTTAAAATGTAATATTTAAGAAATAATCGATCACTTATGTGGAAAAACGTTATATCAAATTAAAGGGCAAAATTAAATTAAATTATTTTCCGTAAGAAGAAGATTGAATAACAAACTATTTGTTGTACTTGTAATTTTTTTATAATATTAACTATGTTATGTAAAAACTTTGTAATCCTTTTCATATTTTAGATTTGGCAAGGGAATTCGCAACAAGCAACAGCCGCGATGCCAGAGACTCAACAAAATACTGCTCCCTTCTTCAGATATCAAAATACA
This sequence comes from Phosphuga atrata, assembly GCA_944588485.1. Lineage (NCBI taxonomy): Eukaryota > Metazoa > Arthropoda > Insecta > Coleoptera > Silphidae > Phosphuga > Phosphuga atrata. The sequence goes on from OX155900.1 coordinate 22,287,058, forward strand.
TGTACCGATAATAGATTGGGATCCCCAGTTATATTGAGCGACGTTGTGGTACAACCCGCTACGAATCAAAACATATCACACCAAATGCTCCAGCAACCCAATTCAACATCTCAGCAACCTCAACCTCAAATCCACTTGCAACCCCAGCAACAATCCCATATCGTTACGCCAAATTCCCAACTATTGAACAACCAATTAGGCATCGCTAATATAAATAATGGAGTTGTGAATGTCGTCAATCAAAGCCAGCAAAGATTGTTCATCAATGGACAACCAAGCGAACCTAGTGGTCCGGGCCGGCCTCAAATTATACCTGTTTCTGCTCGCCCTGAAATAAATACACGAATACATCAACCCCAATTTTATAATCAATATAATTGTGATCCAAATAAAAATATCAGACCATTTGGTCCTTGCAATGGCTATAGACAACATGCTCCTACAAATCCTGTTTTAATTAATCAGCAAAAGATATGGAATCATCGTGTACCTCTTCCGTCTCAAAGTCCTCAGAATGGTTACGACCGGGTTCCACCTATTTACCACCATCAGCCACAACCAACTATTTGGCAGGATGAGCTTAATCGAAAGAAGGTGAAGAGCAGTAAGATTGCAAAGAAGAGACCTTTTGTTATGGAAAGTTCTCATAGAAATTTGGAAGGACATACACCTTGTCCAAATGTCGATGTTAGACAAATTAACGAAAACAGGGCAATGGTTAGTCAATATCAAAATGAACAAAATTCGAGTCCATCTTTCCTGGAGGATCCTAGTGGATATTTAGCCCAACAAACTGCTCTTCTTAATAATACCATCAATAGACAAACAGGTAAATTTATTTTTATTTGATTAGAAATATTGACATAATATTTTATTTATATTGCTTCCAGGTTGTTCTACTTATATATCAAATAGTCCAGTAACATCAATGCCTAATCAAATATTGAATACATCTCAAACAAATGGAGTGCCTTTACCTAGCAATATTCAAATAAAGCAACCCCAAGCTTATAACGCGCCATATAGAAATCAACAGAACGTAATAAAGAATCAAATGGGTTTGCCCCAATATATGGTGAATCAAGGCATACCAGATAGTAGTGCGATGAACCCGATGAATTGCCAAGGTTGTGCTGTAGAGTATCAACAAGCAATAGAAAACAAGGATATTAGAATTTTTCCAAGACCTAGTAGTCAGCCTGGTACTCCTAGCTCTTCTGGTACAACTGAAGATCCAGTAACTTCATCAAATTATTTGGATAAACATCATTCACCAGATTCAAGACCAATACAAGGAGGCACAGTGAGCACCAGTAACGTTTCTCCAATTGAAGGGTCACCTGATCCTTCTTCGCACACACCTACTCCTCCTCAACAGGATCCCCCTCAATTACAACCCCCTTGTAACTATCAAGAGTCTAATCAAAATCAGCAACATGCTTTTCAAATCAATCAAAATATGCAACAGAGTAATTATCAAAAGCAAGAAATGTATTGTCAACCTCACAGGTCAATACCTCAGGGAATTGTTACTACTATGGCCAGTGGTAGAACTGTAGGTAGTAACACGATAACTTCTGTGCTCGCAGGTCGAGCAAATACAGCCACTGTTTCTATAACAAACCCAGCAAACCAAATTCCAAATGGTTCTCCGGCTATTGTGCCTATTTCTAAAAGTCCTTTGGAAATGGTGCAAAGCGTTGTTAGTAGTATAAAGGTACCTCAATCACAGCATAATATATTAAGTGTTCAGAATATTCCACAGCAGATGGTCAAAGGATTACCCCCTGGTCACATATTTGTATCTTCTGGTGGACAATTAATTATGGCTACTAGTAATAGTGGACAAGTTATGCCTCCACCTCCTCCTCCAAAAATAGTTACGAATCAAACCTCTATGCCTCCAATATCGGTTTCGCCAATGATTACTAATGTTACTGCCTCGGTTACACAAATGATACCAGCAGTAGCTCAGCAAGTTCTTGGTCAACAAACCGTTCTAGTAAATGCCTTGCCTGCACCATTTGTTTTACAACCAGGTGTTACGATGACTATGGATGGGATGAACATGCAAATACCCCACTTAGTAACGGGAAATGTGATTCAGCAACAGATACAAATTGATAATTCGGACCCTAGAAGAGTTACAAACCTTCTATCTCCAGAAAATAAGAAAAAAGGCAAGAAGAGAAAAGTTCCCTCGCAGACCGTTGCTTCTATGTTGCATATAGCAGCACAACAAAATTCTGGAGTAGTTGGTTTCCCTCAACAAATTCAAATGGCGCATAGCCCACAAGGTATAACTACTACTCCAGTAATGCAAGCTTTAACAATAGTACCAGGAAAAGCAGGCGCCCCACCTCAAATAGTTATGAACGGTCAATTAAGCAACACCCAACAACTAATTAATTCTCAATCTACCCAGCAAATTAACCTTCTACAGCCTGTAAACCTAACCCAAGGAATGGTTCAAAATTTCCCTACCATACAACAGTTCGTCTTACCAAATTTAACTGGAATGGTAATGAATGCAGATGGTACAGCTACAATTGTTCAAGAACCGAATATAGGAATGCAATTACAATTACAAAATGTAAATGGCCAAAATGTTTTGACGCCCGTTCAAAATAATCAAATGTTTACTAGTGGACAAAATATCATTCCCACTGGAATGGTAATTAGGCCACAAGGAAAGATTATTCAGCAGCAGCATAGTCCTGGGGCACAGTTCCTGTCACCGAACAGTGGAGGACAGTTTGTAGCACAATTTAATGGACAACTAAGTCCGTTGGTTGCAAATGTCAGTCCTGGACAACAGGTAAATTAGTTAATATTTAATTTTATTTAATATTTTGGAAAATGCAATCCGTTTGTAAATTGGTTTTTGCCTTTTCCGTATGATAATTCCAATTATTACGCACTTCCCCCGCTTAATTTTATTTCTCCAAGTATTGTTAAATAGTATATTTTGTAACTAGGGCGGTAAGTTGTCAATTGGTCACGAGAGCGAAATTTGGGCGCACATTCGCTCGAGAGGGCCATTACCAATACCGCCCGTGTTTCAAATAATATTTTTTATTACTCATGCAAGGAGACGTATCTTACAATTTGGGATCCAGGGGCCATCCCAAAAAAATGAAATAAAAATGAAGAATTTGCTTTTTCAATTGTCTTCGGTGGTGTGGATTCGTCATAAGAACTCTCACCAGTCTTCGGTATCACCATGGAATTTACACTCATTTTAAAACGTTTACTTTAATTTTTATTTTGTAATGAAAAAAAAATTCTGTCACTTTTTTAATATTGAGGTCTTGATTGTGTTTATTTTATTTTCATTTTTCAATCATTTTTTGCACTAAAAACGTGCACCAAGATAGTACTTTTAACGCATGAGTAATAAAAATATGTTTAAGCAATTTGTTCTAGTTTTCATTTTGGTATATCTCTTGAAATGGAGTGAGTACCTCAAGAGCTTCTCAAGAAGTTCGTATAAAATCCCGTTTTTTTGATTGCATTTTGACATTGAATTTTCAATAGCTAATTTAATTGTTGTGTCTGTGTAAAATGTAAGGCATTTCTTTAAGCCTAAGAATTCCTTAGAATGAATGCACAAGAGGTTATTGCGATGATAGTTTCATTATAAAACATAAATTTGCAAATAAATATTGACTAAAAACGAATTTTAGGGGGAAAAATTGCTAATGCTAATTAACACTTGTTTAATTTTCCGAATTTAATAAAATAAATTCTCCGACATCTCTGTCAAGTTTTACCTGTTTACTCTTTTTAGTTGACATAAGACAATAAATAAGAGCTTACAAATTGATATCTTAATTTTAAGTAAATACACACCTCTTTTATATAATGTTTATAAACTAATCTGGTTTCTTTTAGGTAACATTTAGTCCACAGCAAATAAGGCCTACAAATCAACAGCCACAACAAGAATACATACAATGCGGCCAAACCTTGATGGTACCAGCAAACATAGCAGCTTCTACATCAAACCAGAATACAACCTACGTCCAACAGAACACAACAATCGTTCAACAACAAACAACAATGCTATCCAACAACCAAACAGGACAAAACCAAAGTTTAAATGTTGATCAAAATTTTATTATATCTGACAAACAGCCAGTTCAAACGGTCGTCTTGCAGCAGAGACAGCAAAGCCCTATGCAACAAATTCCTCCGAATTATAGGCATTCTGTATCCACTCAGACAGCTGTTAATCAAAACGGACAGTCGGTTACTACAAATACTTTTTGTCAGACATCTACTACAAGTGCTGGTAGTCCTCCAGATACCACAACGCACAGTCCATTGGCTTCAGGTGGACAAAGTCCCGCCACAGCTGATACTACTACTCATTCAGGGAGTACAGATGATGGCCTTTCACCTGCTCCATCCAACTGCTCGGGATCATGCAGCGATTTTGTTAACTTGCAACGCCAACAACATTCATCAATGGTAACACATTTTTAATTAAATTATAATTAAATCATATTAACTGACTGGTTAACTGACATGATTTCGGGATATACAAAACCATTTGGGGAATCGAATGATAGTTTTTCTAAGAACGTTTATAGATATTTATAAATTTGCAGTATTTCTATACGCCGGCGAGAGAATGCATCTCGTCTCGATGAGTTTAGCATTGTTCTGCGCATACCCCACATTATTCCGAACGCGGTGTTTAGTTGTCTGTGTTTGAAAAACTTGACGCACATTTCTTAACTCGAACTAACCTGCGCGTACCTTGGCGCGTCCGTCGTTCCTCATACCTCGGCGCAGTACCGCTGCATTCTTTCGCCGGCCCGAGTATTGATACTGTCATAGTATAGACATGTCCACATTATTTTACCACGTTATTATTAGGTTGCTTTATTTTCTGTTCTCGTAAATTTTGCAGTAAAAGTAACTGTGACCAGCTCCAATCGGTCTGGCTTTGACGGCATTTATCCGGTTTCGACAAAGTTTCGCTTTTTCTATTAGTTTTCTTACAAATAAAGCAAATATTAAAACCGCCGGAACATTCAGTAGAAGCGAAAATGAAATTAGATTTATTAGTGTTTTTATACACTTTTTGTCCTTTTAGGCTATGGTGCATTGTATATCAAGTTCGGAGCCCGATTCAGCGGAAACGACTGTTCCAAATTCAGAATTTGACTGGAGGCACATGTCAAGCTCTTCAGGGCCTAAGATTGAGTTTACAGATATTAGCAGTGCAAGCAGTCATATGCATTTAAAGAAAACTCCAACGCATGTCGCATATGCCGAGTCTTCCACTATGATGCACTTTGTCGCCGATGTCAATAAACAACATCACCAACAAGAGGCTGTTGTTAGTTCCAGACACAGCTATGAAAAAATGCATAAGAGAAAGCATGGAGATGCCTTAGTTGTCCTGGAGACCAACCACATGCATTCATCCTTATTCAATGATGATGATGATGGTGAATATCATTTTGAATTACTATGATTTGGGTTTAAAGATTTAAAGATAGCCTTCTTTCTATTTGCCTTGCATGCTTTTTCATTGCTTTATCAGTGCACATAATTTCTTATAATATAAGCGGTTTATGAACAAATTAATATTTGAAATTTTAAACAAAGAAAATCAAAACAAACATCTTGCATGTTATTACTTACGCATTACGTTGAATACTTTTTTGCGATATTTCATAATTTAAATGAAAAATATCAAAAAAGTTTGGACCAGTCATTGCTCGCTGAGTTGTAAAGTATAATATAGCAGTAGTAGTTAGTATCATGAGTAGAGTAGTAAATAATATTTGACTTGTAAGTAGCAGGCGAATTATGATGTACTGCGAGTCATTGCAGCAAAGGTACTATTTATTTAGACTCAATATCTGTATTGTATCTAGCTACAAATCTTAATTATTTAAATTATAAATTTCCTACGAATTACGATTTTTAATGTAATTAAAAAATTATTCTATATTAAATTAAATATTGTAGTATCCAACAATTTTTCGATGTTGGCACGGAACTAAAATTGAATGTCCGAAATTGTTCCCATTGTCGCAAATTGAAGGTATAGTATCGCAGTATCACAAGCTATTAATATACTTATTATACAGTACAAGTAATGCCATACAAATTGCGCTTAATGCGCATAATGTTAAAAATATTATATACTTCCTCTGTCCGCATATAGTTGCTACATTTCATTTTCAAGTCTAGATTATTGGAAATAGTCAATTTAATATCACATTTATTGAATCTAAGATTTTTTATTAATCTACGTGTGACCAAACTTTGTGTAATTTTCGATGCGTTTTTGTTTTACGCAGCTGTTACAAACATTTAAATTCTTACATATTATTTATTTATTATTATTTATTTTACATGGATGGTCCCTAAAGGAAAACACGAAGCTTTATTTATGATTTCGCTTGTGGAGGATCCAGGATGCCTTCATCTGATCTTTTTCCTTTCTTCCGTCCAGTACCGTCCAGAGTCCGTACTTCATTCTCTGGAACAACTTTCCACTTTTTCCTCTGAATATGTGTCTGTCCAAAATTTGAGCATTTCTTATGACTTCTTTTACTTGTTGTGTACAAAGGAAAGTCTTTAGTGTGTCAACTCTTTCGGGAATTTAGTTAACCTGGTGTCAGAAAGTCTCTTAACATGTCCATAAAATTTTAACCTTCTTTTCCTGAGGTCTTCCGCAATATTAGATAATTTTTCTGTGGATTTCCGTGATTGTAGGCGGTAACCATCTTCCAAATGTCTTGTTCCTTTTTATTCATTTTTAAATGAATTATGTTCATTTTTCCAAATGTCTTGGTCCTAAGATTCTCGTTAGGATTTTTCGCTTTTCTTTTAGGATATTTTCGAGCTCGCCTTTTTTATAAAGCGCGAGAGTTTCTCCTACATATAGGGCTTCAGGTTTGATTACAGTATTGTAATGTTTAATCTTAACATGGAGCAACATACAGTTTTTGCTGTAAATTTCTCTTGATCTCCCATATGCTCTTCTGAGTTTTTGGACATGGGTGTTTTGAGCTATTTTTTCTTTTCCAGTTGTTTCGATTATTTCATCCAGGTATTTGAATTGAGGGACTCTGTTGATCTGTCCATATTTCGTATTTAGACTTGAGACAACCAGTTTTGTAGCGAAAAATTCTGTTTTCTGGAAGGAGAACTGCAGTACGGCTTTTTGGGCTCATTCTTGGAGAGTTTCAATTTGCTTTATTGCTGTGACTTCATCCCTGGACAGAAGGGCCAGGTCATCTGTGAAGGCTAAGCATGAAATTTCGAGCTTGTTTTTCTGTGTCCCAATGTTTATTGTGTTTCAGCTATTTTGTGCCTTCAGTTCTTTTTTTCATTCCCTCATCACCTTATCTAGGACGAGGTTGAAGGGGATGGGTGACAGTCCATCTTCTTGCCGGACACCAGTTTCTATCAGGAATTTGTCTGAGATTTCTACCATGAATTTTACTCTTGACTTCGTATCAGTGAGTGCCTGTTTGGTCAATGTTAGTGTTTTGGTGTCTAGTTCCTGTTCTTTCAGAATGCTGAACAGGGATTGTCGATCAATTGAATCATAAGCCTTCTTGAAATCTTAGAAGGCACAGATGATTAAGTAGTAATGAAAGCACAGAGGTTTCTGAGGGCTCTGATTTTTAGAGCGGTTTTTAGGTTGAAGATCTGCTCAGTGCACGAATCCAGCTTGATATTCGCCAATCTTATGTTCGAGTTGTTCTTGTATTCTTTTGTAGGCATATAGAGAAAATTTTGTAGCCGACTTCAAGGAGGGAGATTCCCCTGTAGTTATTTACATCTCTTTTGCATCCTTTTTTGTGGAGTGGGTGAATCAGAGCACACGTGTTCCCAAATTTCCTGTATAAGTTCCATGAGTGAATTTTGACCTAGGTTCTTGAGGAGTTCCGCCACAATCCCATCGCTTTCTGAGGTTCTGTTGTTCTTTAAACGTTTAATGTTGTTCAGAATTTCTTCTTGGTTTGGTGGAGGTAACTCTGGGTGACTAAAACTGGGGACTGCTTCAGGAAATCTTTTAGTAGGTTCAGGGTAATTAAGAAGATCTGAGAGGTTATTATTCTAGTTCTTTGCAGTGTTCTTCATTAGTAAGGGCCAATTTCCCATCTTTTTTCCTGAAGCATAGGTTCTGCAGGATGTATCCTTTGATTTTTTCTCAGAATGTTCTGTAGAAATCTCTAGTTTTATAGTTTCTGAAGTTTTCCTCAATTGAATCCACATAAAAGAACATGTGTTTTCTTGTTTCTTGTCTGATGGTTTTTAGATACTTGTTTTCGGATCTCATAAAATTATATAACTCTTAATAAATCAGAACTTCAAAATGCCAAGAAAACAACCAACTTTTATCTTCAGTAATTATGATTTTGAATCATTTATTGCATATCAAAGACGATAACAAACTCAAGCGGGATGCGATAAATACTACTGTTGAGAAGTTTTGCTGTTCTTGTCCACAATTTAAAATTAGCGATTATTGAATTAACATTGATTCTTGAAAAAGAAGTGTGGTCGTAAAAGACTATAGTCCACAGATTCAAAACATTTCTACAATTAATTCCCTTCTGCATAAGAAGCAAAAAATGTTAAAACAGCGCAGGATTTTTACAAAAGAATGTTTATAATGTGTTAACCTGTTGTGTCTATAATTTATCTATGTTTCCTCTTCAAATTAAAAAATGTTTGTTCAGTAATTTTTCGTTTTCTTGCTTCTTACGAAATGTAGCAACTATTTCCGGACAAAAATCGAAGTGTAATGCGATCATTGCTATTTATGTCTTCCAGTATGGTAGCGATCCGGTGGATTAGAGTTTCGTAGACTCCCATAACAATTTTCGGACATAGGAAGTATTTTATTTCGGACTTTGTACAGACTTGTCAATATTGTCATCAGATCACATCAATTAAAAAATTTGTTCGAAATATAGATTATACAGCCCAACAGACATTTTAGTGCTGGCGATTTTTTTACCGTTTCTAGATTTTGGGTGCATAATCCAAAATAGCCATTAGATATGGTCTATCAGATCTTGTTTTTGAGATACGTTATAGTGACCTCAGTTTTCCGTACTTTTAAGTCATTTGCACTAAGATTTTCTTTCAGTTTTAGTTAAAAGAATTGCTTGTGCATCTTTTAAAACTGAAATTTAATTGAGTGACGAGTGCGTCGATGTGATTTTTTTAAAATTCATGCTTTCTAACAAAATTTATGGTTTTCGACAAAGCCCAATCGAATCGCTCCAACTAGAAGTCCCTACGACAAACCTTTAAAAAGTTAGCACATAGTGAAGTCAGAGGAAATGGCGAAAAAACCGCGTGATTACCTTTATTTGCATTAAGATGAATAGTTAAAGATGAATTCTCAAAAAAAAATATGCTCGGACACGTCAACTTTGTTTGTGAGGGGGTAGTAACCTTTTACAAGAAAATTTGTAGCCAAATCACTCAACCCCTTCACGCTGGGACCAGAACCCTTAAAATTTTAAAAGGCACGGTGGGTTAAGAGATCCCTCATTTGAAAGCCCTTTTTGTCTGAATACTAAATGGTTAGCTTTTTTCAAATTTATCGATTTGTTGTCAAGATTATTTAATTTCAATTTACGAACGCGTTCTTCGTTTATGTCGTTGAAAGGAAGTCCAATTGTTCAATCTGTCCATACAAAAACTGCAAAAGTGAAGGGAAAAAACAATTCAACGCCAGAAAAGATTTGTATTAGTTTAACAAATGCTCAAATTGTGCGCCGCCAAATTCCATGCAAAAATACAAATTCCGCTTGAAAAGTTCTTTTACACTTTGGAGGATCTGTGGCGTAATTTGACGACATTCGTCAATAATGCATCGATGTAACTCTTCCAGAGACTCTGGTTCTTTTGCATAAATTCTATTCTTTAAATGACTCCACAAGAAAAAGTCCAGAGGACTTAATTTAGGTGAGCGGGTGGGTCGGTCATTCCCGAGCACCTCTTCGTCCAATCCATTGTCCCGGGAAAACAGAAACAGCCTGCTTATAATGAGGTGGCTACATCTTGTTGAAAAGTCAAATGGTCTTCTAATTAACGATCACCATTTTCTTTCAACGACATGAACGAAAAATGCGTTCATAACTTGAAATTAAATAATCTCGAAAACAAATCGATAGATTTATAAAATGTTAGCCGTTTATCATACAGGGCTAAAATTAGGTATAACTTACCCCACCGTGCCATTTAAAATTTTAGGGGTTGTCGTCCCAGTGCGAAGGGATTAAGTGATTTGCCCACAAATTTCCTTGTAAAAGGTTTTTTGTGAATTTTTTAAGCGTTTTTGAGAATTCATCTTTAACTATCCAAAAATCCCTCTGTTTTGTTTTCAATGGCCCACCTGGCAAAAAAAACGAAAATAATCGAAACAAGAACAAAAAAGATAATAATAATAAAGAGAACTCCAGTAATACAGTAGTGAATAATATAATATAGTTAATACAGTAGTGAAGCCAGAATGTCTATATGCAAGTGAATGTCTGGCACTAAACTACAATTTGTATAAATTAAAAGTAGTAGAAAGTAGAAAAGTAGTAATTATAAGGGAAATATTAGGACCACAAAACACAGCAGAAGGTTGGAAATTACAAAGCAATGCTGAAGTATTCGAAAATATAAAAAAATATATCAAATGTAATGAGAAAAAGAAGGCTCAGACATTTATTTCGAATGCAAGACTGCAAATTAACCAATATGATTTTTAAATATCTATGGAGTAAAAAGTCCACAACAAGCTGGGTCAATGAAGTAAAAAAGGATTTAGAAAGGAACAATATACAAACAGAAGCTATATACAACAGAGAAGCCTTTCAGGAAAAAAGATTGAAAATGGGAGGATTCCAAGGCAGGGCTGCTAAGAAAACTGGTTCAAAATGGTCTGACGACAGAAAGAAAAAACATAGTGAACAGATGAAAGAATATTGGAAGAAAAGAAACGGACAAAGAATTAGGAATTGAAATTGGAACGTGGTCCTTAGATGGCCTATTTGCAATAAAATAAAAGAGAACACCCAACACAAGATACTCCAAATACCCACTTAAAATAAACATTCTTCGTCCACACTAAATTTTTCCCAGTCAATAGACTTTCCACTATAATTCTCTTGCGCTCTAAAATTTCCCACATTATAGGCCACCCTGTACTGTACTTCCTATGTCAGCCCCTTGAACTATTCCATCCAATGTGCCCATGTGTCAGTAACCTCACTGCATATGGTACAAAAATTCTCCCTTTTCTTTAGCCCATACCTTTTTCCCTTTTCCTCGTTGCCGCAAGTAAATACTTGTACCTTGTTGTGTAATCCCGGTTGTACCTGCTTTCATCTATATTGTATTGTCTTGTCTGCAGCTCTATCTCCTAATGCTTTCACCAACCGTCTTTCTAGCATCATCCATTTCATGCTCTATACCTCCCGTTTCGAAAACCCTACTCATTCTTACATTTTTTCCCATTCATTTCCCCATTTCGTTACTTTGATCCGTCCACTACCCTTCTTCTTTAAACTTCTGAAAACCTCTTTCACTAATCTTTCATTCCATAACGTAAGACACTTTCCTTTCATACATTGCCACTGTCATTGCCGCCTCTACTGCAACTGTATATATATTAGCTTCTTGTAACACCAGGTACCCCGGTGTACTCCTGGCTAGTTGCAGCGCTCTTTTTATAAACTGCAGCTATACCTTTTCTATTTGCTCTATCTCAATCATACCCCATATTTCTGCTCCATACATCAAAATACTCCGAACATACGCCTTCCACACTACCTACAATATTTGCAATAAAACTCTTGAAATTTGTTTTTCCATGCATTCCAAAACCTGTTAGCAACCAGCCATGTTTTCTTGCATATAAACTTTGTTCTGTGTTCCTTATTGGGCCTATTACTACAAAACATAAATCCTAAGTATTGCTAACCTGTTCTATAATCCTTTCACCCCACAACAAGCTTTCCTCTTTCTTACCTCTTTCTAAAAACCATCCACTAATCCTTCTTCACATTCACACTTAACCTTGTTTTCTCAAAATATATTTTAATCCTTCCATTCATCCCTTTCATTTCCCCTTTCGTTCTTCCTAAAGCAACAAAGTCATCCGGGTATGCATACTTTCCTCCTGCCTATTACCTCTCCTGTCTGCCCATTTTTTAAAACCTCTTCTGTTGGACCTCTTCTGAAGAGGAGTCAGAAATGAAAATATTGAATAGGACGGGGCTAATATCAATTAGTCTGTATCTGAAAAACTATGACAGCTACTAAAAAATGAATTAACACATCAAAAATATCCAAAAGTTTTCAGTTTTCTGGTAACAAAATTTCATTTTATTGAGCTGTGCAATAGATTTTTTCTTTCATTTCTAAAAAAAATTAATAAACATTTATTTTTAATTGCTTAACTGAAATGAGGAATTTTAACAACATATAATCTTGACCAGCAATTCAAGTAAAGTGTCGGGTCGTCTAGAAAATCTTTCTAAACTGTAAGAGCTAGCGCGCACGAGAGACTTTTGTCACGGTGACAAACATTTTTTTGTCACTGTCACGTCGCGTCACCAAAGTGGAGTGCGCTCACGAAGGATAACAGTCACCTAACTTTTTGAAATCCTAGCGTCATTTGTATAAATGGATTTCGAAGAGACAGTCGTTATTTGTGAACTCGTGTTACAAAAAAGCGTAAAAAAGAATACTAGATACAACCACTTTGGAGTTACAGGGTACTAAGTGGAAAGTTCTACAATATATTTTATAAAATTCGACAACATCCAAAGGATTTTTTTCAATATTTTAGAATCAGTGTTGAAAGTTTCGATGAACTACTCGCACTTCAGGACCTGCATTAATATGTAAAAATACGAACATGAGATTTTCTGTCCCAGCTGCAGAAAGACTCGCTGTAAGTTGTTCCGCACTGACGTAAGTTGTTCCGAACTCTTGGCAAATGTCGTAAGTTCGGAATCTTCATTAGAATGTAAACTGCGAAACAAAGGATTGAAAACTATGTAGCTGAGGAGTCTTCGGGAGATGATAAAGAGTGATATTTCGGTTTTTGGTGACTTTTGCAGTAGTAGGGAGACAGAATGTTAGGGATTGGTCTGAAAATTTTGAGGAGTTTCAGGTCTTTCGTCACGTTTTCAGAAGACGTTTACGCCATTTTTGCGTGCTACGGTATCGATAGTCGGATTGCAAATGAAGGACTACTCGGAGAATGATAATTTTGTCATTCGTGCGCGCGCGTCTATTGAAACCTAGCATTACGATGACAGTTTTGTCACGGCCTTGTTCGTGGGTCCGCGGACGAAAATGTCACTAGGTTGTCACAACGTCACGTGCGCGCATCTCCATTGATATTCATAGACCGGACAAGAATGAAAATAAATACAGTCACAGTACCAAAAGTCACTCGTTCGCGCTAGCTCTAAGTGTTTCCTTCTAAAACAGAAGACTACACAAACTGGACAAGGGCTGGCAAGTCTAGATAAGACTAGAAAATAGTAGTCAATACTAGACGACTCTAGAAAAAATGAGACAATTCTAGAAAAAAACTAGAGTAGACAAGACTATACTCTGTCCGGCGAGAGAATGAGGCTGTACCGCGCCGATGTATGAGGGGCAAGGGACGCGTCGAGGTACGCGCAGATTAGTTTGAGTTAAGAATTATGCGTCAGTTTTTCAAATACGTACAACTAAACACCGCGCAGTCGAAATGAAATAGGGGTATGCGCAGAACAATGCTAAACTCGTCGAGACGGGATGCGTTCTCTCACCGGACAGAGTATAGATAGGACAAAAGTAGGCCAAACATACTAGATAAGACTAAATAATACTAGACCAGAGCTTTAGTTTATTTTTAAAGGCTTCAATTAAAATGTTGATTGAAAGTCAAAGTATCAATATAATATTATCTAGATTCTGAAAGACTACGTGAATATTTTTTAGCAAATTTAGATTATATTGACATAATTATATTATGAATAGACCATGATTTTGCGGATATTAAAATCTTTTTCGCCGACCAGTAAATATCAACTCTGATAGTGTGTACAAATAAATAGCCTTTGCATTTGAAATTCTTAAAGATTGAGTTACAGTGATGTTTCAGAAATACTTTATTTCACTATTATTATTCCACTACTACCCAAAATATGTTACTTCCAATATTTTTACTAAAATGTATTATTTGTCTCTCCGTTTACCTTTATCGAAGATCATAGAGAATTGTATACAATTTATGAAAGGAACGTGGCCAATATGCACGTTTTTTATATATTTTTAATTCACTGTTTACACCGTTATAATATAGTAAAAATATAAAATACTGCTTTAAAATGCTGTAATTAAGTTTAAAAAAATATTTATAACATAGAAAAATTTTGAGCTGGCTAAACGCCACCATTTTCGCGCGGACTGTTGATGGCGTCAATTGCTACTGACAGTTTAGTCCATTGTTTACTACAGCTGTTCTCATTTTTAACTTCACGTTTTTGATGTTTCTTTCTAACCAAAAGAATGCAATGATATACAAATGTAAACAATACGAACTTGTTTACATAGTATGTTACGTCACTTTGGTTTTAACCAATGGTGTTGCGTTTTATAAATTTGAATTTCCCTCGCTTAACCTGCAGTTTTATTTATTAATTTTAAGTATTTAAAAAGATATATAATAGAGAAGATATAAGATAGATAAAGATATAAGATAGATAATAATTACAAAAGTAATGGTTAAGTTCAAATGTCCGGTCAATAAAGATTCGGAAAAAAAAATTGGAACCAAATTTTCCCTATTGCTAATTCGATTTTCCCTATTGCTATTTGCGAATTGTTCATATTTCTCAAAATATATATAAAATAAAATATACTACTACTACTATTTGTTTATATTATAATTTGTTTTTACATTATGTTAATAATTTTCATGGTTGCACTAACAATGTTTTTATACTCTCCATTTCTGCGTCTGCTTTATCGCTTTAGTTTAGTGCTCGTAGCTTAAGGTTTTTGTTTAATACTGCTTATTTTAACATTTTAAATAATTATATTATTTCCTAAGAAAAAGGCAGATTGGAACGAAACATGGAATGAAACCATGTTGTGTGATATTAATTGGTGTGGCTAACATTACAAAAACAAATCATGAAGATTTAAAATTACGATAGTAAAAACACGTGACTGGAACTATTAACAAAAGGAAGGTGTGTGTATGTGTTTTTTTTCCTTCTTTTGTATATATTTTGAATTAGTTGAACTTAAACTAAGTAAAAAAGATCACAACAGCAAACCCATTTCTTTCACTATATAAATAGTTTCTCATTCGAGCGCTTTTCTTCACGCAATTTCAGACGCACGTTCGCCAAACAAAAGAAAACTAAAACCTTGCTCTCGGTTTTACCCCACCCTATTATATTTCTTTTCTCTTTTTATTTATTTTTATGTGTCTCTATTAGAACGCGACACCGATGTAATTAAAAGTCCTCACACGTTTTTAACCGGCGACTTGGTTTGGGGCCCTGCGAGGGGTTGTCCTGCTTGGCCCGGCAAATTAATAGATGTCAAAAAGGACAAAGTTGTCGTCCGTTGGTTCGGTGATAAGACTGTTAGCGAACTCAACGTGTCCGTTCTTCAAACTCTTAGTGAAGGACTCGACGCACATCATAGGGCCAGCAAGAAATTAAGGACGTGAGTTGTTTATATATAAGCCACACCAATTTTATATAACACAATTCTAAATAATAGAGTTTTACATAATTTCTATATAAACTAACAACAAATTAAGTGTATCATAAATAATTATATATTATTTTATCAATAAGATACATTTTCTCTTTATTTGTTTTCTTGGAATTTTTTGCAAATAACTCTCTCCAAAAGGCCAAGAAATGACACAAGTAGGATGGAAAGAGAAACCAGGAACAATGTGTAGGGGGCGCTTTTAATTAACACAATGTGTGGATATGCTATTAATTTAAAGATTTATACATACAATTAGATTACACTTTACAGCTTTGATTAATGAAACTCTCCTGTGTAATTTTGTACAAGACGGAAGTAAATTAGTTTTTCAAAATCGACGGAATGTCTTGTGTGGTAGACTGCCATAGGTCTTGTGATTAATTTACAGCTTCTCAAGTTGAATCATAAAAATGAATCTTCCAAAATTGTATTTTTCAAATAGAATTAAACTTGGTTGCTTATTGTGGGTTCCACCAAGAGCTATTTTTTTATTGAAATGTAACAGATTTATTGAAAATGTTTTTGGTGGTTCCTATATTTTTGTTGCCCTAGTAGTTTACCAAGCCATAAAGTCCCCGGGTCGAATCCGGGGACACAAATATAAAAAAATAAGCCACCGTTCTCCTGTGCATGGCTCTGTCAAAGTCATCACATTTGATGTTTGAATTTGCCTTGAAAAACTCCCCTAATAGTGGTTTGCCATCCACGTTAAAAACTTTATGGGCTCTCATATACTTGTTTAAGATTAACACACAAATGTGGGCAGGGGAGGTCTTGTATAATCCTCATTTGGAGTGGAAAGAGGACTTGCTGATGATAATTCTGTATTGTTAACATTTTAAAGAATTTTTAGACTAAATCTCGTTTTATCCCAACATAATAGTCTGAAACATCATTCAATCACTAAAACTGCTGGGTAGCTGTTATTTTTTCTTATTCTGCTTATAAAATACCGATGGCCGTTTAATAGCAAACAATAGTTATTTAGGATAGCGTCAAATTTTCCACTAACCAAGGAGGGTCAAATTCTAATCTGTAGAGGGACACTTATACAAGATCAACTCGCCACTTATACAAGATGCAACATATAAAACATGTTGGGATTATATGTGCAGGATAATATGACAAATGGCTATCATAATTATATTGGTACTGCTGTGCTCTTTTGATGAAATTCATCCATCGAATTTCCTGCTTTACTTTACCTCGGGCATTCTTCGAGTAAAGCTACGCACACACGGTGTAGAAAACTAGCGTCTAGTCCTGCTATAGTTTGACTATACCTGTGTGACCGCTTTGTATAGCTCAACTATACGAATAGTTTAAGCTATAGTCAAACTATAGCTGGACTATACGCTAGTTTTCTATACTGTGTGTAGGTGGCTTAACTCTGGAGAAAGATGTGTTATCAAATTGGAGGCTAGTTTTAGTCGCCATTGTCTAATTCGCTCCACCGCCCTTTTTGATCTGTTCAGTTGCTTTGAGCTATCTTTTGGACCGTGAATCGCTAAGCAACCATAAATACATCTATAATATGCTGGAGGAAAACCAACGCGATCTGCTCCTTCAGTGCCAGTGGTTCCAGGGATGGTCAACAAGGAAGATAGATGAGCATACGTTTGCCAATAAGATGGGAAAAGTGTTTAGCAATATAGATCCAAAAAACGCCAAAGGAACTGATAAAAGCGCTTACAATAACTTGCAATGCCACACTGTTACATAAAAAAATACCAAAGGGGAGAAAAAATGTGTGCTGGTGGAATAATGAAATTGCCAGCATGAGAGTGGGCATAACTGCACGGTGCAAATATCAGAGACAGTGTAAAAAAGATGCTGACATCGACACCTTAACAATTCGGAAAAGCATATATGCCGACTCAAAAAAGTGCTACGGAGAGAAATAAATAACTCCAAAAAAAAAAACACTGGCACGAGCTTTGTGAGAAGCTTAACCAAAATATATGGGGGGACGCATATGCGATTGTCACTAGTCCCCTGAAAATAAAAAATCAAAAACTTCAAATCAACATGGAAAGAGCCAAGGAGGCAGTAGATGAACTTTTCCCCCTCCACGAAGAACCGAGATGGGAAAAACCGCTAGTAAATGAGATTACTGAATTTTTTTCCACGGAAGAACTTATAAGGGCCAGTATGCGTATTCGAAGTGACAAAGCCCGGACGGACTGCCACCAGAAGCCATTAAAATAGCTGTCAAAGCCCTGAATATATTCTAAATGTCATGAAGAACATTTTAGCGGATGGAAACTTTCCGAACATCTGGAAGAGAACTAGGCTAGTTCTCCTTAGAAAAGGGGACAAAGCGATGTTGCAGGAAAACTGCTGGAAGTTACTGCAGTTAGTGCTACATAGGATAAAGATTGAGCTCTGTCAAAGGAAAAACCTCTCCGAAAAACAGCATGGATTCAGGGAGGGCAGGGCAACAGTGGACACTATTATGCAAATCCTGGACGTGGTGGAGAAAGCCTCAGCTGGAACCAATGGCAACAAGAAATTAGTGAGCTCATTAGGTTAGACGTAAAGAATGCTTTCAATACAGCAGTATGAGAAGATATTATGATTGAGTTTAGTGAGAGAGGCTTCCCCCATATTTGTTGAGACTACTGCGCATTTATCTACATGATCCTTAGATCATAATCGAAGCAGGCGGTGAAGTCGTGGAGCGAGAAGTGCACACCGGTGATTCACAGGGCTCAGTAATGGGTCCTACACTGTGGTACATTCTGTACGATGGAGTACTTCGGCTAAAACTCCCAGAAGGTGTTGAGAGAATAGGTTTTGCTGATGATATTGCTCTGGTAGTAGCAGGAAAAGACGAGGAGGGAGTAATGGAACGTGCAAATAGGGCGATTACACATGTTGATAAATGGATGGAGGAAGAGTGCGTAAGGCTGGCCCCTGAAAAAATGGAAGCTGTTCCACTGACTGGAATGAGGCATGTAAAATCGATAGTATTTAAGGTCAGAGACGTAACCATAACGCCCAAAGAGGCAGTTAAATATCTTTGTGAGATTATTGATAAGAAGCTATGTTTTACACCACATATCATTCGAGCAGCGACTAAAGCCCTCAAGGTAATAGCAGCACTGGAATGATGCTCAAGCACTGAGATGGTACCCACTATCGGTGGACAAAAAAGTAGCAAAAGAAAGATATTATGCTCAGTCGCTCACTTGGCAATGCTCTATGGTGCCCCGGTCTGTGCAAACACAGTCGATAAAAATAAGCTGGTCACAGTGCAGAGAAATGTGGCACTACCTATGTGCAGTGCTTAAGTAAGACAGTCTCAACGGATCCAGTGCTCGTATTGGCGGGCATAGCACCGATAGAACTCTTGGTAAAAGAAAGGAGAGAACTGTACAATAAGTGGAACAGCAGGCAGAAGAGAGAAATTAGCAAAATTACCAAACAAAATCTTTTCCAGGAGTGGCAAAAGCACGGGACATGCTGTACAAATGGACAGTGGACATAATTATTAATCCCACAAGTAGGAATTTGGGTAGAACGAAAATATTGGGAGATGAACTACTATCTCACTCAAGCGTTCAGCGGGCACGGATGCTTCACAGAGAACCTATCGGCAGGGCCTTTGACAATTTATGTGTCTACTGTGGACAAACGGACAGTGTGCCTCACACGGTCTTCGAATGTGAAAGGTGGATTCCGGAGAGGGACGACTGAACAGCGAAAACAAAAACAGAACTAGAAGTAAAGATATTGTTGGAGGTCATTTTAAAGTCCGAAGACAATTGGACAGCAACGGATGATACGATAAGCATTATGGGCAACAATAAGCATTATGGGCATGAAAGAGACAGACGAACAGGAACTAACCAAACTAACAAAATGCCTGAACCCCTAAGCACATGATGTGAAATGGGGGATGTAAGGCAACAAATGCGTGACATAACAAAGACAACGGCATCATGACGACATGCAAATAGCGGTACCGGTATGTTCGTGAATTCCAAGGGGGCCACTTGACAAGTTAACTCTAGTGATTGCTACGTCCCCATAAAAGGAAAAAAGTTGCTATGAGCTATGGCGAATCAAGGTTCCTAATCTCTTGGTAATTCTCTAAAAGTTTTTTCAATAGATTAGCTTTTACAAAACACTGGTGCTTTCACGACCACGATTGAATCATTTTGCTCTTAACTCTTTATCATTTTTTAACTATTGGGACGTTGTTGCCCTGTTCTTATGAAACCTTATTATCACATACATATTATGGATAAGTTTGTTATAACTTAAGGAGAAGTTGGCTCGTATAATAGCTACCTAAATTGATCGTACGATCTAATATTCTGCGCCGTTATTCTTTCGTATTCTGCGAAATTTTGCGATCAATTTGGACCCTGGAGTGATATTGCTTGCACACATAATCCTAACATAGGCAAATCCTTGTTGTTATCAATATATTAAAAGATATTTTTATATGCTGAATGTGTCGTTAACTTGTCGTAATTTTATACACATCTCTTGTATGTATGTATTGAAGCATATCCGTATCTTTTACTTTTGGACAAATGTTTTATTTAAAAAATCGTATACTCTTGTTGAAACTAAAAATTACTTTGCAGGCAATCCAATGCACAAGACTAAATTCACAAAACAATTAAATACATAAGAAATATAAAACCAGCCTATACCCTAATTAATATTTTAGACTTATTGTTGTGCCTTTATTTAACTAGTTACACATGTAGTATGTAGATATAGTGTTTATTTAGTATTAATTTAGCTTTTATTGTATGCTAAATGTTGAATATTTGATTTTATGGTCTGTATTATCTACAGTTTAATATTATTACTGTATATGTATTTTTTGTTGTTTAGAAGTCGCAAATTGAATGCACAATTAGAAAAAGCAATACAAGAGGCTATGTCAGAACTGGATAGAGTGGAGGGAAAGTCCGATGGAACTAAAGAATTGAAGAAGGATATTGCAGTGAATATTGTGAAGAAGTCTGGAGGACGTTTAAGAAGTAGCCAGAGGTAGCTCAAAAAAATTAATTTTTTCGAATATAAAATGGACCAACATCGATATGTTTTTCCTAAGGAAAGAAACTATATTTCTATTTAACGGTAGACACATTTTAAAATGGAAAATAACGCTTCATAATTGTGTTAGTTGACCCATAATATACATATATTTACACTGTTGGTAAAGTTTCCTAGATGCATCACGGAAAAACGGTAAAATAATATTTTTCAAAATGCCTTTTTTAATTGACCTTAAAATAAGTGGCTTTTGAATACAAGCTCCGATTTTTTAATGTATTTTTGGGCTTTCATAAAAAATTATTCTAGGATTTAATATAGACATAGATATATTATTATAAAAAAAAATATATATTGAAATAGCGGGTCAGTTAAAAGCTAAGATGAAACGTGGGCAACCAGGACTGTTTTATGTCTAATTCAATAAAATAACAAATATTAATATAAAAAAACTAGTCATTGTGACACAATTTTTCGACAATAACAATTATTTTGTTAATTTCTTTGGGTGCTGTGATAAGCAGAGGAATAATGATATAGCCCAACATGAATCTCGATGAATCTAAAAAAACATTTTTTACCGTACTTTACATCAATAATTTTACTTAATAATAAAAAAGAAAAATCCAAAGAAGGGTGTTAATGATTTTATTATTATTTCTATTTCGAGACGTTTAGTGAAAGCGTTTGTTTATGTTCACATGCTTGAACGGTTGTTTTACTTTTATTTTTTTACACTAATTAAAATATTGTACAGTAAGTTTTTACTAAACATAATCAAATTATGTAATATTTGCTTTTTAAAAATAAAACAAAATCTTAGTAGTTTGCTAATCCATTAAGTAAAAAATGTAAATAATATTTTTATATGTGTATTGTATTAAAAAAAAACAAGCATACACGCTTGTTTGTTTTTTGTACAATTTTTCTTTATTATTTTTACATCACTTATTCTCTATCTATTATTAAAATGAAATAAATTGTTACATCACCATAGATAGAGATTAAAAATATAATTATTTTTGTACCTGGGTTAACGTGCACTAATTTTCAATTTGTTAATAGCTTCTTTTTATATTGGAATGCTTTGCCCCCGCCCTCCCTTATTGCGATTTTATTTTAGCAACTTTATACTGTTTACAATTTATGGTGTTTAACCTGATTTAAAGTCTAAACATTAACAGATTGTTGTTCATCAATTGTCTGATACACCCCATTTAGCTAATATTGCCTTCTGATGTATTTGGGATCTTCATTGAAATAAGAAAATCTTACTAGCTATTTTGCACCAGAGCTTTTTTTAAGAGTATATACATATGACTATTAACATAATTGTGAGCTGTTAGTGGCCGTTATCCCTTTATTATTTATTTCACTTAAATAGTTTATATTGTGTATATATTTTAGAGGTACCTGTTTCTATGTTACAATGTGGACTGTAGCCCGGTGTCATTTTTAAAGAATTAGCCTGTTTCTTTTTTTTACAGGCTACTCTGTTTTTAATCCAGTGTTAGAAGTATTATCATTGTGTGCGGACGACATGGTGATTACTTCCCTTATCTGTTTATGTAAATATATTGTATTACTGTTTGGCCTGCTATGTTGTGGTTAAACAATTTTAACCAACCCAATAAATACTGGATTAGTATAAAATGCTGATTTCAATAATAAACTACCTTTTAAACATATTTCAACATAATTTGTCTAACATTAAATATCACATTAATTATTTTGATTAAAAATCTATTTCACTTTTTTTTAAATTTAGGGAACGTAAAAATACGGATTTCTATACATTAATATATAAAACACCTCTTTATACGGTATTTCGGTAAATCTTTGTGTAATTTTTTTTTTCATTACAAGCCGCGTCTTATTAGAAAAAAATGTCGTAAACTGCATTTTATAATGCCATTCGGCTTATACGTTTATACAATATACATTTCTTAGAGCAGTGTTTTACAAACTGTGGGTCGCGAAGTCTTACTCGGAGGATCGCGGGCAAAAGATAGTGTGTTTCTAGGTGCCACATTATAATAAAAAATACAATTTTGATGAAAAGGGTGGGTTTGTTTATTTTTCAAAAATTTGACAGAACATAGTTCTTATTCTTCTTCTTTCGAATAGGCCTAATTTGGACCACACTTGTTCAACTGTTGGGATTTGATCTTTGCCCAGTATTGTTGCATTTTCTGCAGGTGTAACTCCTTTCTCTCTTCTGTCCAGGGGGTACCTTTCTTTCAGGGTTTTTCCTGAAATCCACGGACTTCCTGCAGGGTGCCTGTCACAGACTATATATTTTGGAGATCTGTTATTCCCAGTTCTTTAATATCCTTCTCGGTTTCTTTCAACCAACTGGTACGAACCTTCTTGTTTTGCCAAAAAGGTGAACAGACGGTTCGTTAGTCGGTTTGGAGGCAATCTTACAACGTGGGGTAGAAAGCTACCCTTCTTTTCCCTGCAAGGTCAGAGAGCATCTCAATATGTTCTTAAAGCTCAGAGTTATGCCGCCTTCGGAATTCCCCATCTTCTTTTACTGGGTCTAGGATCTTCTTGAGAATTCTCCTCTCTCTGATTTCCAATTTCTCTACCAGACCTCTTCAGTTCAAGAAAAGACAGTCCATGGCATACAAGGCTTCTGGTCGTAATACTAATGTGTAGTGCTTAAGTCTAGGTTGTGTGACAGGCATTTCTTGTCATAAGTGTTCTTAGTCAGTCCTTAGGTGTATGAATTTACAAGAAAAACGAACATTGTAGGTAAATGTATAGCAGATTAATGTCATATATCAACGGCTAACTTCCTCAGCCAGTCAACTGCGTTTGGATGGAGGGTGTTTATGTCGTACAGTTGGCCATTGTATGCATGACCTGGGAATTCAGTCGCGATATACCGGATTGTTTGCCGTGCTTCACCACAGTCGCAAGCCGGTTATTGTGCAAGACCCCAGCGTTGCATTGTGTCTGCGCATCTTCCTCAGTTTGAGCGGTTCAGTGTTACCCACAGTTTTTGTGGGAGATCGAAGCCATTTGGTCACGATGATGGGTTGTCAACAGTTATCAGTCCAACAGGTTGGTGACCTGTCCACTCAGCAGTCCAGTCAGCCTTAGGATCAAATGACCTTCCACTCAATTGTGCTGCTGTATGTACTGATGGTCTTCGTGATTTTAGTCTCTGTGGTTGAGCCAGTATCTGAATGTCTTGATGAACAGGAAGCAGTGTATTCTTATGAATTTTTGAAGTTTCAGGGGTAAGAGTGGCTGAACGGCGAAGGTGGGGGCCGAAGTTTTGAAATTCTTTTAATTCTTAGATGTAATTATTTCGTAATATTGTATTGTTGCAAAGTTCCTTAATAATCGCAGTGATAAATAACTGTTAGTGAAATAATTAAACACTACATTTATTTAGAAAAAACATAAACATTACAAATGAAACTAAACAACTAGACTTTAGATATTTGTCTCTGACTTAACTCAACATTCTGTCTCTTACATATATTAGAACTAACTGTTTTATATTTCGTTCACCCTTTTCTCGTCAGATGTCAACATTCCTTTTTTTATTTTTTTCCAATATACTAATCCAGTAAGGCGCCTTCCCTGAACAAAAAAAAAGGTCCAAAAATGACAATTACGCAAAATTGTGTAAAAATGCTGTTTACGTCTTGATTTGTTGCCGGTGAATTGATAAAAAAATTAGGTTTTTTTTTACGAGCTTTATAAAGATCCGCCCCCGCAGGGGGGGGGGCTGTAGGTGCGTTTAAAATTTTTCACTTTTTCCTCAAAAACTACGTTCCTCTTCTGCGTCGAAGCGGGAAATTATCATTTTCTGTTGTAAAACTGAACGAGCCTTCGACCCGTGTCTGTTTGCCGCTCGCAAGTCCCACACAGCGTTCTCCAGGTGCCAAAAACAGGACATCGTTTCTAGCACCTTTGAGGAGCAATTTTGTTCCAAGGTTCGATTTTTTTACTGCGTCCTCTTGCCGCGTCGATTTCACGTTTTTTCACGGAAAAAAACCGTTTTATCAATCACATCTTTGGACGCTGTTCTCTTGTTTGAAGAGCACCGCGTCTCCAAACCGGTTCGCTCGATGCGAGATGTTTACCCGCAACGGGCGGTGGAAGAATCTGGGATATGTGATATCCTATTCCCGCTCTGGGTTAATTTTAACACAAAAATCGGAAAAAACGTTTTTTTTTCACCAAATTTGCGGGGATCCCTCTCCTGGGATAACCAAAAGTCGGATCGGGACCGAACCGATACCAATCGAATCGGCATAGCGCCTTTTAGTTTGTTTTTGGAGTTTAACTGCGAATGAGCGCCGGATGACGCCGGGACGCCCATACTAGATACCACCTCGGCCAGTAAATTCGAATTATAGAAAATTCGAATTATAGATAAATCGAATTATAGAAAATTTGTATTATAGAAAATTCGAATTATAGAAAATTCGAATTATAGAAAATTCGAATAACAGAAAATTCGAATTATAGATAATTCGAATTATAGAAAATTCTAATTATAGAAAATTTGCATTATAGAAAATTCAAATTAAAGAAAATTCGAATTATAGAAAATTCGAATTATAGAAAATTTGAATTATAGAAAATTCGCATTATAGAAAATTCGAATTATAGAAATAACGAATTATAGAAAATTCGAATTATACAAAATTCGAATTATAAAAAATTCGAATAACAGAAAATTCGAATTATAGAAAATTCGAATTATAGAAAATTCTAATTATAGAAAATTCGAATAACAGAAAATTCGAATTATAGAAAATTCTAATTATAGAAAATTTGCATTAAAGAAAATTTAAATTAAAGAAAATTCGAATTATAGAAAATTCGAATTATAGAAAATTTTAATTATAGAAAATTCGCATTATAGAAAATTCGAATTATAGAAATAACGAATTATAGAAAAATTGAATTATAGAAAATTCGAATTATAGAAAATTCACCGTTTAGAAAATTCGAATTATAAAAAATTCAAATTATAGAAAATTCAAATTATAGAAAATTTGAATTATAGAAAATTCGAATTATAGAAAATTCGAATTATAGAAATAACGAATTATAGAAAATTCGAATTATAGAAAATTCACCGTATAGAAAATTCGAATAATAAAAAATTCAAATTATAGAAAATTCAAATTATAGAAAATTTGAATTATAGAAAATTCGAATTATAGAAAATTCAAATTATAGACAATTCGAATTATAGAAAATTTGAATTATACAAAATTCAAATTATTGAAAATTCGAAAAACAGAAAATTCGAATTATAGAAAATTTAAATTATAGAAAATTCTAATTATAGAAAATAGCTTAGGTTATAGCTTAACCCATTCGAAACATACAACTTAAGTATCCGGCTATATACTTGACAGATAAAAATTTGAATTTAAATTATAACTATTTCTATTGAATTGGGAATCGTTTGGTTGGTAAGGTATGAATAATTAATTATACTGTCCCAAATGCTAAATCCGTCTTTAACCTGATTCCCAAATAAATTACTATCAAATAACGTAAAAATAATGTTGATTTAATTTCTGATCTGCTTACTATATGGTGAAAAAAGATTCATTAATTACATGATAACTAATCAGTCCTAAATAACAAAATTATATTCCTAAATCTTCCCAAACGATTCCCAATTAAATAAAAATAGTTCTAATTAAAAATTTAAACAAATTCTGTCAAGTATATAGCCGTAACTTTTACTCCAGAGCTGATTTTTTATCGTCCATGTTGAACACCTTAGTAACTAATACCGCTTCGTTAGATTTAGCAACTTTTTTTATGAACGTTGGGAGCTTTTCATTTCTAATATCACTCCTTAAATTAAAGTCACTTTGATTTCAGACAATTGGCAACACAATATGATTAAGTACATTTCAAAAGTGATTATATTATTTTACAAACCTGACAGCATTAAAATAATTTGAGACGAATGAATTATTAGTTAATATTTTGTGCAGTAGGAGTTGTACATATTGCAACTCATACTACGGGACAAAGTGGGACAACAGCGGGACAAAGTGCGACAGATGGGATGGGATGATATATATATATATATATATATATATATATATATATATATATATATATATATTCATATACATGTATATAAATATACAAAAATGTATTTAATATTAATTATTGGTAACTATAAAAATATTTTCAAAAAACAATAATTTGAATATAAAATTGGGAAAAATTTACTATGATATAATAAGAAAATAATTAAGAAATTACCATGTTCTTTAATTCACTCATGACAATGAACATGCACATGAACATGCGCTTCTTTCTGCCTTTTGGCTTAATCAATATGGACTTATCGAAAATGTTGTTATTTCACAGTCATATTTTTGATCCTAGTGTATATTGCAATAGATTCGGATCATTTAATAAAATGTCGTGAAATTTCTCATTATTGGTCAAATTATTTTGTACTCAAAATATAGATTTTATAGTTTAATATTCAACTGTGTTTTTTCTGTTTCTCATTTTAAAACAAATTTAAATTCTCATTTTAAAACGAATAATATTCCTTATCAAAATATTTTGATAATATTATTCTGTTTAAAATAAAGGAATAGATCATTTTCGCAAATATTAATCTTCGGAAAATGTTTACTAATATATTCAAAAGATTTTTCCACATATTCCCATAAAATCTCCTTTTTTAATGTCACCCAATAAAATTTTCAGAACAAGGTGCCATTAAACGACGGGTTTTCTGAAAGAAGTCAGAAATTTTTATAATAACTGCTTGGAATATCTTGAAAAATGGACATTTCAATTCGAGGATATTCAATATTTTCATTGGATGACATTAAAAAAGGAGATTATGTGGGAATATGTGGAAAAATATTATATTATATATTACATTACATTAAAAATAAGAGACTCAGATATTTTATAAAAAGCGGGACATTTATAAAAATCGGCGGGACTGTCCCGCGTCCCGCCGATTTTTATAAATGTCCCGCTTTTTATAAAATATCTGAATCTCTTATTTTTAATGTAATGTAATATATAATATAATATTTTTCCACATATTTTTATATTAGGCCTGCAAAAAGCGGGACTGTCCCGCCAAAATCGGGACGTGTGGTCACCCTACCCTCGACCCGTGTTCGTCTTCCGCTCGCAAGTCCCACACGGCGTCCTCCAGATGCCAAATACAGGAGATCGTTTCTAGCACCGTTGAGGAGCAGTTTTGGTCCGCGGCTCGATTTTTTTACTGCGTCCTCTTGTCGCGTCGATTTCACGTTTTTTGACGTCATGCGGAAAAGTACGCAACCGTTGGTTCATCCGGTGCTGCGGAAAATGAAAGCGAAAAAAAAACCGTTTTTTCCATCACTGTTGTGGACGCCGTTCTCTTGATTGAAGAGCACCACCTTGCCTCCAAATCGGTTCGTTCGATGCGAGATGTTCACTCGCAACGGGCGGTGGAAGAATCTGGGACCTAGGGCATCCTATTCCCGCTCTGGGCCAAGTTTAACACAAAAATCGGAAAAACGCGGTGTTTTTTTCACCTAATTTGCGAGGATCGATTCGGCATAGTGCCTTTTAGTCTGTTTTGAAGTATAATTGCGATTGGGCGCCGCATATCGCCAGGACGCCCGAAAAACCATGTTTTGCAGATGTACGCGAGAATCTTACGGGATTCGCTAAATTAAAGAGCAGGGCGTCACGGTGGCGGTTGCTAAATAGAGAACGAAAGGGTCTATAAGGCGATAGGAACGACGCACCGCTGGATCGCATTTGGGGGTCTCGACGCCCGTCCAAACTCGAAACGAAATTTTCAAAATTGAGCAAATTGAAACCTCCAATATTCGGTGAAATATTTTAGAATTGTATTGCTCTTTTCAGGGATTATAGCCCTACGTGTTCACTTTGGAACGACACCTCTCTCGGCGCATTACACCTCCGGGGACGTACCGCAGGCCCCAATTCGCAAAGTCACTTTTTTCACCTCTTCAATCGGAAACGCGAAAAAGAAAATTTACATTTCCAGTCTGAGAAGTGCATGCCCGGCGAAAAGGCCAACAGTATGGCGTTTGAATTTCTCAAATCCATCAATGCATTCGCACTCCGGGTCAAAAAAACTACGACCATTGCTTGCCTCTGAATCGCCAGTTTACACTTACAGCTGATCATTTTGACACTATTTTCGCTCAGGTTATT
The DNA here is from genome assembly GCA_944588485.1 of Phosphuga atrata. Taxonomy (NCBI): domain Eukaryota; kingdom Metazoa; phylum Arthropoda; class Insecta; order Coleoptera; family Silphidae; genus Phosphuga; species Phosphuga atrata. The sequence continues at coordinate 22,316,062 of OX155900.1, forward strand.
TGCAAATGTCATTGTTGAAGTTTATCCGTTTATGATTATTCGTGTGCTTATGAGAAGATAAAATTAAAAAAAAAATTTAAATCAAAATTCTGATTTTTCGCTCATTGTTAGGTTAGGTTAGGTTTTAAGAGATTTCTTGAAACCTCTAAATTGCAGATTTCGGCGACTCTGGCTCTTGATTAGCAACACATAGCAACGTCAAAATTCGCAATTTTTCACAAATTTCTACAAGAAAACGAAGAGACACTTTTCTTTTAGCAGAATTTTAAAATTCAGATAATGACAGAAACAGTTGCTTCCGTTCACATTTGAATTCTAAAATTTTTATCATAAACCGCAATATTTACGAGCTTTTTAAAGAATAATTGGAGCTTTTAAAAAGAATTTAGATTCCAACGGTTCAACACGCGTCTTCCTCGGATGTATAGCAACAGAGTTATTAGCGAAAAACTGTCAGTTTTACCATTTCACTGCGGAAGGAACAGCCATTTCAATATTTATCGGCATTTTCCATTCAAATTCAAATTCGAACTCGTCAAGTTCTATTAACATATGTTGTATGAATTTTCTGCGGCTGACGGTTCAGACGTGACCGACGTTTGAAATCTCCCTCTAATTGTTTACTTGATTTTCAAACTTTTGCGTTTCTCATTTCCCTAGATTTCTAAGACACGCTTTTTTCTACCAGTGGAGCAAATTTTATCATTCCATTGCAAACCGGTTCCATGGGTTGGATAATCGACTCCGCCCCACAGAGGATGCCTTCCATTTAACGGGGTGAATGGTGTCCGGGAAAATTTTATTTTGCAGATTCGGTAAAGTTGGAAAATTCTAAACAATTGAAAATTCTTGCAAATTCACACTTTTACCAAGTATTTGGCCAGCTCGGCCACTTTCGATTAGAGTTTTTTCCCGATTTTATCAAAGAAAACTATTGTTTTAAATTTTTTTTAATGGAGATTCTTGAAATTAAGCTAATTTTACATGGGAAACTATGTAAATTATTGGGCCATCTGTTAATTTAAAATTCATATTCCAAACGGTGACATTTACGAGTTTTCTGCAGGAATAATTAAAAATTACTCATTGAATTTGGAATCTAACAGTATATTCTGCGTGTTCCTAGCGCATATAACAAAAGAGTTATGGTTGAAAAACGATCAGTTCTACAAATTGACGGCAGAAGGAACAGCCGTCTCGAAATTCTCCCGGAATTTCTTTTTAAAATCGAATAGTGCTCATTGAGGCCTATTGAAATATGCTGCATGAACTATTTGCGGCAGATAGCCTCGACATGTCGAGCGTTTAAAAATGTCGTCTACTTTTTTGCTTCATCTTTGAAAAATCATATGCCTCATTTCCTTGGATTTGCAAGAAATAATTTTAACATAGATCTATAGAGCACTTTCTTTTAATAAACGCATTAATTTCATCGCTCCGCTGTTAATTGTTTTGTCATGGGATTTTTTTCGTTCAACTCGGAATTCATTCTCCATTTAAACCCATTTAAAATGTAAAACCAAATTCAGAGAAGGGGTAAAAAATATCACTTTTCACATTTGTGACAAAACCAAAAGACTTTATAACATTTGCAAAGAATACTTATTTGTAGATACCAACATTCCACATACGGTGCACCAAATCCATATTTTCTGTTTCGAGACTCACAATCAGAGATATTTGACAAAATCCTTCAAAACTAAAAAAATTTCCCGCGCCGTTCCCGATGGCAGCGAACTTTCGTCTAAAAATTTTCTAAAGAATTTTCATCTAAATGTACTTTTTATGGGTATCCATGTACAGTAAAAATTTTGTTGGAATCCTTTGAGGATTAGTGCATTTTTTTCGCCATTTTTGAGTATTTTGAAATTTCCGAGGTAGGTTGTGGATAAAATTCGTGATTGACAAGTTTGATTTCCTTAAAAAATAGCTTTTATGAGTTCCACCCCACGTAGAACAATAAAATTGTACACAAGGCATCGTTCTATGAAATAACTCTGTCCATTTTGCAAAATATTTTATCTGACGGCGGCCGTCCCCTCTTAAAGCCAAACCGGAAGAGAAAACAATAAATTCAAATATCTATAGGTTGATAACTGTAACAGATTTTTGCAAAATTCTTTCAGTTCAATATAGACTACATTTTTCTATAGAAATTGATATTTTGACATCTTCGCGATTCTGGCCTCAGACTTCTGCCCTCAAATTCATACCATTACAGAGAGTATAAATTCTAATAACCATTCTTTGAATTGTAAAATATATTATGTTTTTACCACTAATTACACACAATTAGCGCTAAAAACGTAGTTAATTTTTCAATTTAGAGTAGATATAGACACTATGTAGTAACAGTCGCATACCATACTTTTTATCAAATGACTATAGCTTGAAAAGTTTAAGTGGTACATTCAAAAATCTTTCAGTTCTATATAGATTATACATTTTCTATTTTCGTTTTGGTATCTTTGACGCCGATAGCCTTGCCGCAGGATTTAATTAAAAAACTATATTGAAATTCTTCAAAACTTTTTATGATTCCAGCCAAACTTGCGTATAACACTTGTGGATAAAGCAGATTTTTTTTCTAAAAAGTGTGCAATTTTTATCTTTCCAGATCTAACCTTGTAGCCGCGTGTCCTTTCCTATCCATAATAAAATGAAGTAGCAAGAGGTTTTGTTAAACCTAGGTTAGGTTAGAACACCTCGATCTAAAATAAGCAAAAATGACAAAGTCTGTTAGCATATCTTAGGTTGGGTAGCATACCTTAAATCGGCAGAAAAATTAAGAAACTACAAGCGGTAGCGAGACCCAAGAGATCAAAAATAAGATAAAGCTGTAAAGCTGAATGTTGGTTTAACCTAGGTTAGGCTATTAGGTTACATGTAGCAAAGCGCCATATAGATCCAGACCACATACGCATCCCTCGAAGTCAAACCGGAACTCATACTAATAGATTCAAATAGCAACAACTTGAAAACTGTAATAGATATAAGTAATAAAAACTCTTTTGGATCTATTAAGATCCTAGATATTTTTATTGAAGCAATTTGACCATTTTTGAATTTTCATGGTCGATAACCTTGACATTGTTTTTTTTTAAATAAAGAAGTACATTGAAAATCAAGTCAAAGTTGACATCAACGTCAGCTGAGTAACTTATTGGTAATTTTTCTGGTGAGACTTTTAGTAACATAATTTTGCTAAGAGTTGCTAATTGTCAAAGGCAAACTTACTGTAATTGGAGGAGTGATATTGCAAATCAAGAGTTGGCAACCTTCATGAAAGGAAGTTACTATATATAATGAAGTGACGTTAGTAACTAAGGATAACAACTTTGACGAAAAAAAAACTTTGTCGAAACAGCTGACTTTCTATGACTTGGTTATTGTTATTTGTCAAATTAGACAACAACAACGTAAAATCCACAATTGGTGAGATTATGTCGGTAACTCACTTATGAGTATGTTGGTAACTCAACTACACAAGCTACCAACTTGATAAAAACAATATATGCTGGTTATGTTGAACGTCAAAGTTGGCAACATCAATGTCACTTATTGAATTTAAAGGCTATGATATTTTAGTGAGATTTTTAGTAACTTTTATGCCGCAGCTGATTTTTTGTTCGATAATGTAAGCGTTAGTAACTAACATCACATCGTTAGATATAGTAACTTTTTTAATGAACGTTGGGAGCTTTTCATTTCTAATATCATTCCTTTAATTATAGTAACTTTTATTTCAGACAAATGGCAACGCTATATGATTAAGTTCATTTCAAAAGGGTTTGATTATATTATTTTACAAACGTGACAGAATTAATAGTTATTTACATTAGAGAGCGGAAACCTTGATTTTACAATGCAACAGCTCGTTTGTTCCATTTGCTGGAGCATTGTAAAATCATTTCCGCACGAAATTTGTATAAGTTTTTTTGGCCGACAATTATTATTTTAGAATCAAATAGATTTAGATTAATTACAATATTGGAAATTATTTAATTTTTAATGTTGGTACTCTTACACCAAGTAGTTGGAGTGTTGTACACTCTTAAACTTTGACATTTTTACTAATTCAAATTTATTAGGTACATAATATCTCATTTTTCCAAATGTGAGACGCACAGTAAAATTTAAAAATCACTCTTATTTTCTACATTATCGTGACAAATATGGTGTAAAGTAGCGTTTTCTACATTAGATTTTATTGTCATATACTTAATTTATTTTGTAAGTGTAAGTGAAAGGTTAAAATTTACTGGTCACTTTACCGCATCGTAGTCGTACTTAACGTTGTGTGTACAAGACTAGTTTCGCTGGACGATGTCAAAGCTAGCTTTGCAATTCAGAAGGCCAAAAAATCATTTGAGGCGAATGAATTATTAGCAAATATTATTAGCAATATATATTGTTTAGCAGGTGTTGTACTTCTTGCAACTCCTCTTATTGTGCATACACACATACAACTTAAGCTGATGCTGAAAGCGCAACAAGAATCACGCATGTTGCGATTCTGCTTATTCTTTCATACAGAACTTCACGTTACAAATATATTTGTGTGTTGCACACCTAAGTGTCGCGCACCTAAAAACTCATTATACAATTCCACACTCATCAATTATTCCACCTTTAGCAACTATTCCATTCTTTTCAACTCTTCCATCCACAAAAACTATTCCATTCCAAAAATATCGATCCACATGTACTAGTACTTATTCTAATATCGTTGTACATTCAACTTATTCAACACCTCCCCTCAACGATATGAGTTTCGGTTATTCCATACTGTGGACTTGTACTCTTGAGGTAACGAACGACCCTCTTGGGGCTATCTACTGCTGATGGCTGCTTGATTCGTGGGCCATTAAGCTTTGATACCCATCATTTCGTTCCATTTCTTCTCCATTGTTAATCGTCTCCATGCATCCATGGTCTAGAGGTATCTTCGCAGGTTTTGCGTCTTGTAGATTATATTTTTCAATAATCTTCTCTATGTAAGCTTCTTGATTTAAGTTGAAGATTTCATCACTGCCGCGTTCTACCTTCATTCTCAAGTAGCTTCCTAATTTACCCATACTGGTGAGGCTTAACTCCTCTTTTAACTCTGATGCTACCTTTTATATTCCTCAGTTTCACAGGCAATCCAAATATCCTCGACGTAGATTGTCACATAGATAGTTGTTTCCCCATATTTCTTGATGTATAAGCAGTGATCTCCGATACTTTTCTTGAAAACGCGAGTACTCAGCGTTGTGTGTAGTTCTCATTCTAAACTTTTGCCGCTTGCTTTAATCCATAAATACCTTTTATAAGTTTGCAAGACATATCTCCTTTCCCTAGTTATCCACATATCTGCTTGTTCTTGATAGTCTTTGTTTCTGATTATCCTTGTTCCTGATTATCCGTATTCTTGATTGTCCTTGCTCCTGATTATCTTTATTACTTGTTCTCTATTATCCTCATTCCTGATTATCCTTATTCTTGATTATCCTTATTACTAATTGTCTTTATTACTGATTATCCGTATTCTTGATTATCCTTATTCCTGATTATCTTTATTCTTGATTATCTATCTAATATATATTCTTGATAAGTCTTTTTCCGAATCTCCCAATTGATTGAGTGTGGACTCATTCACACTTAAATATGTTTTTTATTTTTTCTTTAAACATAAGCAACATGTACAAAAAAACTGTCTATATGACAAACTGTCCATACGACAAACTGTCTATATGACAAACTGCTTAAGTATGTTGATTCAATCACATTTAAGTATGTTTTTGCATAAAAACAACATGTATAAAAACTGTCTATATGACAAATTGTCCAGACGACAAACTGTCTATAGGACAAACTGTCTGCATAACAAAGATATATGAGTTTCCACACGAAACCAGTATAACATAAAAAGTATTTAGTCTCCATACGAGACACTTACTTAACAAATGTTTAAGTGTGTTGATTCATTCACACTTAACTATGTTTTTACACAAAAACAACATGTACAAAAACTGTCTATACGACAACTTGTCCAGACGACAAACTGTTTATACGACAAAGTCTCTGTATAACATATGATATGAGTTTTCTCACAAAACCAGTGTCACATAGAAAGTAGTTAGTCTCCATACGAGACATTTACTTGAAAAATGCTTAAGTGTGGTGATTCATTCACACTTACGTATGGCTTAGTACATAAATAACATGTACAAAGAGCTGTCTATACGACAAACTGTTTATATTAAAAATTGCCCATATGAAAAACTGTCAATACGACAAACTGTCCAAACGACAAACTGTCTATGCGACAAACTGTCCGTACAAGGATCTGTACATACGACTAACAGTTCATACGACAAACTGTCCATTAGACGAAATTTCAAAAATACTTACAATAAAGCACTTATAGCACAAATAAAACAATTTCTTTTTTTAGAAGAAAATCTGGATAAAATGTTGATTCAGGTAATCTCATCCAACAATCCCCAAAAGCAAGAAATAGCTCTTAATGAAGACGTAGAAGCAACTAATGCTAGGAGAGCATTCTGACTCTGATTGAGAAATTTCAATAAAAACAGAACCTCAATGACAGAGGTACAATAAGACAGAAGCATCGAGTCGGTCATCAAATCACCAGCAGCCCCTAAGGAAGTAGATGAGGTAAAGGAGTCAGCAGGCTGTCGAAAATAGGCTTTTACTAGATTGTCTGAATGGTTATAAAATACCTTTCAGAGAAATCGATATCAAACAAAACCACTAACAGACCAAAATTGGGCTAAAAATGGTAATATAAAAAGTAGGCATGAAATAAATAAGCTCTTAGCTAAAAATGTAATAGAGCCTTGTCAAAATGAAGCTAATGAATTAATTCCCTCTTTGTTCTTAGTTGACAAGTCAGATGGCTGTAGTAGATTTATTATTCATTTAAAAAATCACATTTAAATTATACATTTAAAAAACACATTTATCGATACTATCCATTTTAAAAATGGAAGATATTAAGTCCACCAAACTTTTAATATCTATTGGATCATATACGTATTCGATAGATCTAAACGATATTTACTACTTGATTCCTATTTTTTAAATTTTAATTTAAGAGGCAGCTTTCGATTCGCTTACGGCTACCACTGAGAACTTGCCGGCGGCGGTCGTAAGACTTCCGAAAAGGGACAGTTCTGTTTCTTCTTTGTGCTTTTGTGATGCTTCAATATATTTCCGAAGAGCCATAAGCTCACACCAAAGGAGCCACATGTGGCTCGCGAGCCACACTTTGCCACGCTTCAAAGCCTGCTCTAGCCGTTTTGGTAGCGTTATCCACAACGGGTTCATAGTTCAATGTAAACCGCGCGGCCAAAACGGCTGCAGCCGAGGCAGTGATACCCACTTGCTCACTTATCTCAGTTTGCCGACGATATTGCTTTCTTTAAAAAATCGTATGTAGAAGCTACAGATATTTTATATGGAACATAATTGCACTGACTAATATGAACTAGTGCTGCCAAATCATACACTCCTACAATAAACCTAGAAAAACTAAGGAATTTGGAAAAGAAAGCTCACCTGCAGATGTGTACCTGGACCTGAAGCGAATTGAACAATGAAAAGATATCACCGTTACTACGTATTCAGTGTGCAAGTTTAAATAACTGGAACAATGCAAGATAAGATAATACAACTCATGCAGACGTAAAAAATAGGATATGGTAAGCTGTTAATAACTTAGGTTCCTTAAATAAGTGCCTATGGAATACAAATACTCTACGAACTTCAGTTCCTTAAAAAACGCCTATAACAGCCAAATAACTCTTTCCTCACGTACAAAATGCGCATCTTTCTGCGAATGCTCCTATGAATGAGAAACGTGGACTTTACTAAGGGCTTTACTAATGCGTAATCTGATACGTATTCTATGCATCCGCTTAACGGAATCCTGTAAATGATCAAAGAACGTTGTATCAATCATCTTATCGTCCATAATATTTAATATTCGAAGATTCAAACTGTGATGGTTTGTTTCTTGGATGGAAACGAGAAAAAGCAAGAGAGCCATACCTCATCAAAACGAAAATTTTGCAGAAAGTGCAGAAGGCAGTAGAAACCCTCTCTACTTTCCATCACTTATCATATTATGAGTGAGTGAAATTCAATAGAATAGTCAATAGATACCACAAATTTTCATTATACCTATATTCGATGGTTTTATTTTCTGTACTAGAATTATAGAGAATTACTATATTTTGGGCTTCATTTTGGAGCCAATATCCTCGATTAGCTAGTACAACGAAGGACAACATCGCTGCTGTCCTTTGGATCATTGTATCATTCTATCATTGCATTGTATTACGTTTATCAGCCCTTATGGAAATTAAACCAAAAACAGGGGAACGATTACAAATGGTAAATGTGAAATTACGCGTTCTTTTAAATTACTTAACCTATCTAATTTAGAGCTTCGTTTTAATAATTCTTTCTCAAAATACATCCTTTCAATACATCCTTTTCAATAATAAAACTATTATCTATGTTATCTATCCATAAATATTCTACAGATTAAACAATTTTGTTTTATTGCTACTATACTAAGAATTCATTACTACGCGTCAACTTAAAAAACATGCCGGAATATGTCGATTGTGAAAAGAAACATAATCAATTCCACAAGAATTGCAAATGGGTAACCGATAAAAGTAATGATTTATTAAAGTTATTTAGTGGAAACATCAACAAAAGTCTGCAGCAAGCAAGGATCCCCAAAATGGGTATATATGTAGAATATGTTGAATGTACAACGATATTAGAATAAGTAAAAGGAATGGCGACATCTGATGAGAAAAGAGTGAACGAAATATAAAATAGTTACAGTTAGTTCTAATATATGTAAGATACGGAATGATTAGTTAAGTCTTGTTGTTTAGTTTAGTTTCATTTGTAATGTTTAAGTTTTTTGTAAATAAATGTAGTTTTTTAATTATTTCACAAACCCAGGAACCAGGGCCAGGGCAATTGGGAAAGCCCAGGGCAATTGGGAAAGTGAAATAATAACCTGGTACTGGTACAGCCACATGTAAAGTTTTGAGGTTAGGTTAAAGAATAAAGTATATAAGTTTAAAGAATAAAGTAAAAGGGTTTAATCTAAACAACTACCGTGGAATTTCTCTCGTCCCGGTAACATACAAGATTCTCTCGAAGGCGTTACAAACAGGACAGAAAATCAGCTGGATAGTCAACTGGAAGAATACCAGGGTGGCTTCAGGAAGACTAGATCTTGTGTTGAACAAATCCTCAATCTTAAAACTGCACTTGCATACTCCAAGATGAGAAACCGCAAGGTGGTAGTCACCTTTGTTGATTTTAGGAAGACCTACGATTCCATTGATAGAGAAACAAAATTTATGATAGAGAAGATTGATAGAGAAAAAGCTAGACAACAAAACCTCTGCGGGTTCTCGTCCTAGAAACTTTGACCAACACCCATTCCAAGGTTAAATTTAGAGGCGAGATTTCGGAAAATTTCGAAATAAAAACTGGAGTGAGGCAAGGAGATGGACTTTGCCCACTTCTCTTCAACTGTGTCCTTGAAAAGGTTATGAGAGAATGGCGCAAGGAACTGATCAATTTGGGTGCTCAGAGTGGTATCTACCTGGGACGTAAGAACGATGGACTGGTTGTAGATTGCCTGGACTTTGCAGATGACATGGTACTGTTTGCTGATTCTCTTGAGATGGCAACAATGCAGGTAAATTGCCTCAAAAAACAGGCTGCCAAAGTGGGTCTTCAAGTGTCGCTGGAGAAAATAGAATTCTTCACCAACATTAGAGACGCAGACAAAGAGATGTTACTAAAGCAGGGAAACATCAAGAGGAATGATAAATTTAAGTATCTCAGCGAATGGATTGAATACAATTTATCAGAAAGAGCATCATTATCCAAGAGAGTCAACAAGTTAGAACTAGCCTATCGACTGACTAAGAACGCTTACAACAAGCAATGCCTGTCACGCAACCTGAAACTTAAGCACTACACATCAGTCTTACGACCAGAAGCCCTATATGCCATGGAGTGTCTTTCCTTGAACCGAAGAGGTCTGATAGAGAAATTGGAATTCAGATAGAGGAGGATCCTCAGGATGATCCTAGACTCGGTAAAGGAAGATGGGGAATTCCGAAGGCGGCATAACTCTGAGCTCAACGAACATATTGAAATACTCTCTGATTGTGCAAGGAAATGAAGGGTAGCTTTCCATAGCCACGTTGCAAGACTGCCTCCAAGCCGACTAACCAACCGTCTGTTCGCCTTCTGGCAAAACAAGAAGGTTCGTACCACTTGGATGACAGAAACCGAGACGGATATTAAAGAACTGGGAATAACAGATCTCCGAAACAGGGAGAGTCTGTGAGACGCACCCTGAACGAAGTCCGTCGATTTCAGGAAATACCCCGAAGGTAGAAGATAGAAGATTCGACAATACTGGGCAAAGATCAAAGCCCAACAGTTGAACAAACGTGGTCCAAAGTAGGCCCATTCGAAACAAGAAGAAGTAAAAAGGTTTAAAGAACAAAGTATAAAAAGTAAAAAAAGTTTAAAGAATAAAGTAAAAAATTGTAAGGAGTAAAGTAAAAAAGTTTACAGAATTAAGAATGACAGAAAGCACACGGTATAGCATAGCGAAAGTCAATAATGAAATTTACCAAGTATGCAAATTTTAGTTAGAACTTCTGTTCATAAAAGAAGAGCCATGGGAACAACTTATGTTATTAACTGTAACTTACAGATAAGTAAACCTACAGATACAGAAGCAGCAGCAGTATGGAGGAAAATGGACGACAAGGCACGTGCTATAATAGGACTCCTAGTTGAAGATTCTCAACTCACTCATATTCGCAAAGCAGAAACTTCAAAGGAGGTATGGAATTCACTCACAAATTATCATGAAAAATCTACATTAACAAGCAAGGTTTATATTCTGCGACAAATTTGTAACCTCAAGTTACTTGAATCAGGGAATATGGAAGAGCACGTTAATGTAATGTCAGATTTAGTAGAAATATTAACTGCACTCAGTAAGGAACTTATGGACTATCTCGTTGTGGCTATGCTACTGAGCAGTCTACCAGACTCGTATAGCACATTAATGATTAAAAATAAATTACAGCATTAGAAAGCAGATGGGAAGCAGAGCTAACTCTAAAGGAATAACAGGAGTCAATAGTGATATCAACTCAGCTCTCAAGGTTACACAAAGGCACAATGAAACATTGCTTATTGTTACAAATCAAGACATTGAGTTATTTTTGCAAAAACAAGGAACATTACGAAAGGGATTGCAAGAAATACGCTCGGTGGATAGCATATAAAAAAAGGAGATGGGAAAAGAAAAGGCACATTGGGAAACTGAATCAGCGGAAAATCAAGGTACTGGCATGAAAGGACAGCAAAGTACTGATACAGAAGAAAATGCGTGTATGTTTTAATATACACAAATCAGGAAGCAGCAACGGATGGTACATTGACTCAGGGGCATCAAGCCATATGATCTGTGACAAAGAATTTTTTAAGGAACTTATATCAAAAGTTAATACAAAAGTAATACTAGCAAATGGTACAACAGAAAAAGTATTAGAAATTGGATCATTAGAAATCAGATGCATTAATGAAAGGGATAAGGAAATTACAATCACATTGCATGACGTGTTATACGTGCCAGAGCTCCAAGGAAATATAATTTTTGTAAAAGGATTAGCACAAAAAGGATACGCATTACAGTTTGAGGGCCGTCACTGTGAAATAACCAATGATGGAATGCAGGTAGCAGTCCTATTACAGCACCTACTATATGAGCTAAAGTTGGAGCAGGAAGCTATGTTAGCGAAAAATTATCAGAACACGATAAATTGCCGACACACTTGGCATTCACGCTTTGGGCATCGACACCCCAATGCAATAAAGCAAATACAAGACCAGAAACTAGCCACGGAAATCAAGATTGAAGTTATGAGCAGCATGAAAAACATCCATGACGGAGAAGGGAGTGCAATATTACAACAAGCTAAAGGAAAAGCAGAAAAAGAAGCAAGAGAAAAGGCGGAAAATGAAGCCAAAGAAAAAGCTGAAAAGGAAGTTAACGAAAAAACTGCAATAGAAGCTAAAGTAAAGGCTGAGAAAAAGGCTAAAGCAAAAAATGAACAGGAAGCTAAGGAAAATGCGGAAAAGGAAGCAAAGTTGAAGGCTAAGAAAGAATCTAAAGAAAAGGCTGAGAAAGAAACTAGAGAGAAGGCCGAAAAAGAAGCTAAGGAAAGAGAAGGTAAAGAAAAGACAGAAAGGGAATCCAAAGAGAAGGCCGAAAGGGAGCCGAAAGAAAAGGTGGAAAAGGAAGCTAAAGAAATCAAAGTAAACGAGAAGAAAGAATCGAAAGAGAAGGTTGATAAGGAAGCCAAAGGAAAAGCAGAAGAATGGATCGAAATAACACCCGAAGAAGAAAAAGAACAATACAACGAAGCAGAGGTTGATGTGCAAACAGGAGGACAGGAATCAATATTGATATCTGACGATTCTTTAGTAACAGATAAGATGAGTCATATCAATATAGTGAACCAGATGAGGAATTTCATATTGAACCAATAAGGATAATCAGGAACAAAGATAATTAGGAACAAGAATAATAAGGAATAAAGGTAATCAAGAATACGGATAATCAGGAAAAAGAACAATCAGGAATAAAGACAATCAGGAATAAGGATAATCAAGAATAAAGATAATCAAGGATTAAGGATAATCAAGAATAAAGATAATCAGGAATAAGAATAATCAAGAATTCGGATAATAAGTAATAAAGACAATTAGTAATAAGGTAATCAAGAATAAAGATAATCAGGAATGAGGATAATCAAGAACAAGTAATAAAGATAATCAGGAGCAAGGACAATCAAGAATACGAATAATCAGGAACAAGGATAATCAGAAACAAAGACTATCAAGAACAAGCAGATATGTGGATAACCAGGGAAAGGAGATATGTCTTGCAAACTTATAAAAGGTATATATGGATTAAAGCAAGCGGCAAAAGTTTGGAATGAGAACTACACACAACGCTGAGTACTCGCGTTTTCAAGAAAAGTATCGGAGATCACTGCTTATACATCAAGAAATATGGGGAAACAACTATCTATGTGACAATCTACGTCGAGGATATTTGGATTGCCTGTGAAAATGAGGAATATAAAAGGTAGCATTAGAGTTAAAAGAGGAGTTAAGCCTCACCAGTATGGGTAAATTTGGAAGCTACTTGAGAATGAAGGTAGAACGCGGCAGTGATGAAATCTTCAACTTAAATTAAGAAGCTTACATAGAAAAGATTATTGAAAAATATAATCTACAAGACGCAAAACCTGCGAAGATACCTCTAGACCATGGATACATGGTTCTGAGCGTTAGTTTCGTTATTTTAAATTTCTGATTACAATTAATTCACTGAGTAACTTTGAAGTAGCAATGGCTTACAATGTTTCTTCTGTGCATAAAAGCTTATACAGTTTGCAGTAATGCATCTCATCCTCCGCCTTTCTCTTTATTTTTTATGTGATTTTGAATCCAGATTTTGAGTATATGATATAAAAATTGAAGAAGCACAAACATTATCCTAAATACATGTACCATAATATCCCATTGTAATCTGAAAGTCACAAAACTGTATCATATAAAAGTAATTACAAAATGTTAGTAAACAACAATAGAAGCACAAATATTGTCAATTGCTCCGTCCAAAATGGTTCCGTTGACTCGCTTCTGGGAGTTCGTACAATTGTCTGATTGCATCCAGAAAAGCTTCCATTAAATTTCTGGACTTATGTCGCCTCCTCCAAATATACTCGGACAAATAGGAATCAAACTGTCTCTTTACACCATGGTCTGGTAATTGTTTTTTGATGGCTGCCCATGTCCCTTCTTTAGAATTTGTGTGCGCACCAGTGTCAGGATCTTTGAAATTATAGGTGTGGTTGACGGTGAGGTAATGTAACCCTTCATGCTTTAAACAACTGTACGCCCTCCAACAATCTGATATTATCGTGGTCCCAGGTCTAATATTGTCCTTAATGATACGAAGCAAGACATTCGTACTCCTTTCATCCACGACTTTCATAAAACATTTATCCGTTCCACGTTCAATCGCACCAAAGACCCATTTTTCCACTACATGTTTTCCTCTATGATACTTTTTTTTGCCAAACTTGCTCTCGTCAATTTCTACTATCACTCCAATCCCACCTAGCATTTCTTTTTCTCTCAGAGATACATCTCCATGCATACCTCTCTACAAAATTGCATCTAATCAGTCACGGTAGTATGATTCACTTTACATTCATCTACTATATCAGCCGCACTGTTTCGCTTAATCCATTTATACGTCAATAAGATGATGGTGTAAAATGACAATTTGCTACATTCAAACCATCCACCCTTCCTTATACTCCTTGTAACTATTTTATGCATTCCCACTTTCGCTTTGGTTTTATTACACCGCCATGCCCACCCATCACCTGTACATTTAAACTTCAACAATTTCATATTATCTCCAGACTCAATACAAACATAGCTTTTCGCTAACAAACCCAGATCCATCAACAATTCAATCATTCTGCCACTCTCTTGCATCTCTATTAATTTTTCAATTGAAAATTCCATTTCATTAAAAAAATCAGTTTTGTCAACTTTGGAGGTTAGATACTAAAGTATGTTCCCGCGCACCACCACTGGGTAGCAACGTTAGTTGCATTTTCCGCCACGGTCGCGGCAAACCAGAAAAATGAATGGTAGATTCGGAGAAAGACTTATTTTTCTTCGACTCTACCAACCATTTTTGAATTGTCTCGTAAGGAGGCTAAATACTTTTTATGTGATACCTGCATTTCCATTCTGATTTTTATCAGTGGTTTTATTTAATTCTGCCAGTTTACAAACGATGTTTTTGAGGTTATCGATTTGTTTTTCAATTTTTTCCAGTCTTCCATCCGATTTTTGTTTCTTCCTATCTCTTTTCGTGATCGTGAACATGATTTTCTCTTCTTCTTATCACCTGACATTATAAACCTTTTATTATTATTTAGATTTGGTAATTTTTTATAATTAGAGTACTCTGTACGTGTGAAACGTCATACACAATGAACAAATATAACTGTACAGGGCCGGCCGTGCGCCGTACACAGTAGCCTAGGCGCCAAATTTCAAACTATAAAGATTGTGAAATGTAAGCAATGACGAGCATTACTACAAATTAATATCGAGAACGAGACGTGTAGTATAATTAGCAGTCTAGTCGCCTGAGCCGCTCGACAGGTTAGTATTAAAATTAACCTTATAAAAACTCGTGTTTTGTAAAATTTTCCTAAAGGAAGAAATGCACGTAGTGCATTTATTTTCTATTATACATTTATGATCTTTGTGATTTGATTTGAAAATTTTCTTCAAAATGAAAAGTTCGTAGAAATGTAAGGTACTTACGTATTTACGCCACCGCATCGAAAGGTCGCGCTACCGCGCGGTGGTCTGGATTTATCTGCTCTAATATAACCTAATATAACCTTTATCCAATATTTTTTGTTATTTCGGGTCGAGAAGTCGCGCTACCGAGCGATTTGTGGTATGGATTTATCTTCTCCATTATAACCTAATCTATGAATCCATTTTATTCAAATCTGTAGCTGCGGCGGCGTTAGTACGTAAGTACCAAATGTAATTAATATCGAAGTTTATTAGTATTAAGTAGATTTAAAAAAATATATATTTTTCACTTTTTTATTTTTCACAACGGCTCATATGAACAAGCACCAGCTTCTCTTCTGGGCTTATTGGGTGACTAACTAGTCCATATGATTGCCTTTTTAAGTTATTCTCAATCAGAGCTAATACAATACTGTACTGTTTAATATTAATTAAAAAAAAAACTGTTTCTCGTTTGTTAAAAATTAAATCTTTTACTAATTTTATAATGAAGCGAAAGAGGCCACAATTGAACCGTTGACACAAAAATAGACACTACACTAAAGGCCGGTCCATATGATCCGTTTTGCAGAACCTTTTGTCTGCTCAGTTCTACACGTTGCAGATAAAACGTAGCGTGTGAATAGGAAAACTGCGCAGTTTTGAAAACGGCGCGGAGACGGTACAGTTGCAGCGATAACTGAGCTAAAGAGCATAGATGTCCATGAACTGTCAGACAAGTCGGCGCATGTGGACGGTAGCTCCGTTTTACGATTAATTTTGTTCAAATGCTTAGACTAGTACCTCCTCCATGACAATTTCACTAAAACTGCGCGAAATATACAGATATATCTGCACCGTGTAGACGCTCTACAAATTGCAACGTTTTCATTCCGTCTTAAGACTGCGCAGACAAAAGGTTGTGCACAACGGAGCGTCTGGACCGGCCTTAAAATTCACAGCCTAACACTAGTTGTAGCCGCTCCGCTTCCAGCCGCATCATCAAAATTCCTTCGTTTAGAGATTAGTGCGGGAAATTAAAGAACCGGCCACATGGTCTATGCCGTACACCTTCTTTTGGTATATGGTATATCAGTAAACTTCGCCCTCAAATCATTAATTTTTCATTTGCATTTTAATTTCACTATTATACCTGATCATATTGAAAAAAATACATATCATAAAGTTGTATTAAACTTTAGTTTTTTTAAGAATCAATATTGAATTTTTTCCTGAACAAAATAACTGATCAAATAGTATTTCTACAAATCATATCATATTTTTTACCAGTCAAAGATTAATTTTTATCTGGGAAAAACATGCTGATCAAATTACATTTTCTACTTAAAATATGTGTACTTTTTAACTTGTCAATTGGACTATCTTACTGATCAACTAAATGTAAGCCTTTTATAACCCTTCAGACAATCTAGGATAAATTTATCCTAGGTAATTTATTCCCAGTTTTGCGTAAAGTATTTTAGACAGCCTGCTGACTCCTTTACCTCATCTACTTCCTTAGGGGCTGCTGGTAATTTGATGACCGACTCGATGCTTCTGTCGTATTGTACCTCTTTCATTGAGGTTTTGTTTTTATTGGAATTTCTTTTTAGAGTCAGAATGCTCGCCTAGCATTAATTGCTTGAACTGTCAGACAAGTCGGCGTATGTGGACGGTAGCTCCGTTTTCCGATTCATTTTGTTCAAATGCTTAGACTAGTACCTCCTCCATGACAATTTTACTACAACTGCGCGAAATATACAGATATATCTGCACCGTGTAGACGCTCTACAAATTGCAACGTTTTCATTCCGTCTTAAGACTGCGCAGACAAAAGGTTGTGCACAACGGAACGTCTGGACCGGCCTTAAAATTCACAGCCTAACACTAGTTGTAGCCGCTCCGCTTCCAGCCGCGTCATTGACTTCTTCTTCTTCGTGTGCCTATCCGTTCCGGATGTTGGTGACCATCATAGATATGTCAGTTTTGGATGTTTTGAATAGTTCTTCACTTGTT
Organism: Phosphuga atrata; assembly: GCA_944588485.1. Classification (NCBI taxonomy): domain Eukaryota; kingdom Metazoa; phylum Arthropoda; class Insecta; order Coleoptera; family Silphidae; genus Phosphuga; species Phosphuga atrata. Next base: position 22,333,558 of record OX155900.1, read on the forward strand.
TGTGAAGTCCATGTTCTTAGGTTTCCAAGCCAAGATGTTCCTCTTCTTCTCTGTCCTCTTTTACCAGGAATCTTTCCTTGAAGAATATTCTGCAGCAGTTTATATCTGTATCATGACCTAAATATTGTAGTTTCCTGCATTTTACTGTTTTCAAGACTTCTTTTCCTTTCTTCATTTTTTTGGAGAATATTATTATTTGTAATTTTGTCTGTCCATGGACCATTCTCCTGTAGAGCCACATCTCAAATGCCTGCAGTCGTTTACCCATCGTCTCGGTCAAATTCCAGGTCTCAGCTCCATGGAAAAAAATGTAAAATATATAGCAACGTAGAAATCTTAATTTTGTTTCCATCGAGAAGTAATGGCTCTTAAACACAATAGCCATTTTACTAAATGCTGCTCTGGCTTTCTCGATACGGACTCTAATTTTGTGTGAATTATCCCATTGGTAATTAATGTTGGTTCCCAGATATATGTTTTTGCTTACTTGCTCAATAGAGGTACCATTAATATTAAGAACGCAGTTTGGTAGGTCTATGTCTTTCTTGCTGATGACCACGAATTTTGTTTTTGATTCGAGTGCTGAAGACCATCCAAGCTGTCAGCAAATATTATAGTATCATCAGCGAAGCGGATATTTCAGTTCAGATTCTCTCCATTTACGGGTATTCCTGCTTCCACATTTTCGAGGGCTTCTTTGAAGATATAATCTGAATAAAGATTAAATATCTCGTAGTATTTAATACACTCCTCGGAATATCTTTACTGTGTCAGATTTTTCATTTTATACCTTCACGGCTGCATATTGATTAAAATATAAATTAATTATGAGCTGGAGATAATAGTCGTTTGTCCCACTGTTTTTAAGCACCTCGGCCATCTTGTAATGTTGCACTCTATTAAAAGCCTTTTGATAGTCAATAAAATAGGCAGAAACTTCACAGTTTGTGACTCTACACTTCTGGAATAAGATTTGGATGCAGAACAAAACTTCTCGAGTACCAACAGCATTTCGGAAGCCAAATTGTGTAGGTGACATTTGTTCTTCACAAACTTTGTAGATTCTTTTGTGAATGATTTCCAAAAATATTTTCAGTAGATGGCTCATCAAACTTATGGTTCTGAAATCACTGCATCTTTTAGCTCCTGGTTTCTTCGGAAAGATTATAAACTCTGATTGAAGCCATTTTTGCTAAATGATCCCCTGCTTATAAATTTTATTGAAGAGTTGCGAAAACCACTCAATTTGTTTTTCATCAAACAACTTAAGGAATTCTGAATGTATCCCATCTGGTCTTGCTGCTTTGCCATTGTTCATTGCCTCTACTGCTGACCTTACTTCTTCTGCTATAATATCTGGTCCTGTTTTTCTTAACTTTAGGTGGATCTGGTCTATCATCGTGAAAAAGATCTTCTATATAGTTCTTCTAAGCAAGTATTGTTTCATTTTTGTTGGAGATTAGCTTACCATCAATACTTACTAATGTAGACGAAGGTCTTGTACGGAAGTTCCCAGTCATTTCTTTTACCTTCTTATGAAAATTGAAGCTGTCATATTTACTTTGAAAAGTTTCAATCTCTGAGCATCTTTGTTTCAGTTTTTGTTTTTCTTATCTGATTTTTCTCTTGGTAATTTTGTTCAGTCTTCTGTATTCCTCTGGGTTTGCTTTGCAGCTTCTTCTTTGATCCATTATTTGTAATATTTCGTCAGTCATCCATGATTTTCTTTTCATTATTTCGGGCTGTAACTTCCTCTTTGATGCCTTCGATTCTTTCACATAAATTAATTATTGATCATTTCTCCTATATTATCCATGGATGGTGTTCTGATCTTTTCGTTAAGTTGATCTTTCACTTCACTTCTTACTGATGGTTCTTTCAATTTCCTTATATCGTATTTTAATGTATTGTTATTAACGTATTTTAATTATTGTTTATGGAAGTAAAGATGTGCTGATGAGAGACACTTAAAGTATCGGAAAGACATGATCTTAAAAACAATGTTATTTTTATGGTTTTGTTGAGTGCCACCATGGTGGACTAAAAGCTGTAAAATAACTTACAAATTTCATGTGAGATTTGTTTTGGAAGTCCTAAAAAGACTCAATAATTGTTATAGAGCTCCGGCAAGGCTGAATATATTTATGTATTCAGTCTGTGTTCCGTTTGTTTTAAGATTGTATTTTAATGTTATTTTTTTCTTCATTCTTCTCAATTTTGCTCTGAACACTCCAACTAAAGGAATGTGATCTGATTGTAGGTCAGCTCCAAGGTACGTGTTGACGAGGTGAACTGTTACGATACCTTTTATTTATTAAAATATAGTCAATCTGATGTCGGATTATGCGTAATTGACACTGCACCTTAATATATTTGTTATCTGCTTTTGTAAGTCCTGAGAAGACTTAGCAGGATCAGAGAAGATTAGTCAATATCACACAAGACCGGGGCAAGATTTGAGAAGATCCAAACAACACAAGATAAGATCAGGCAGGACCGGACAAGACCAGAGAAGACGAGACCAGACAAGACCAGAGAAGACCTGACAAGACCAGACAAGACCAGACAAGATGAGACAAGACGAGACAAGACGAGACAAGACTATGCAAGACCAGACAAGACCAGACAAGATCGGAAAAGACCAGACAAGACCACACAAGACCAGTCAAGACCAGACAAGACAAGACCAGACAAGACCAGACACGACCAGACACGAACGGGCAAGACTAGACAAGACCAAACAAGAACACACAAGACAAGACCAGACAAACCTCACAAGACTATGCAAGACCAGACAAGATCAGACAAGGCCCTACAAGATTAAACAGAACCAGATAAGACCATACAAAATCAGACAAGACTATACAAAACCAGACAAAGGCCAGAGAATTAAAATTCAAGAGGACGTATCCATTCAATATTTGTATTAATGTAGTTACATAATTTCAAATGAATGTGTTTGTAAAAATTAATTTTAATCTTTTTCCTCCATTAAGTTTAAAATAAAATCATTAAATCGAATATTCTGAACTGTATAGCCATATAGTATAAAGTATGGTGCTGGTATCGTGCTAAATATGGTCAGTCTGCGTTCAGCGTTCAGCGAGTACACAGCGCGAGGTGAAAAGTTGTGAATTTAAAATTAAAGTCTTCGTCATATTTTAAATATTTATATGGTCTATATAGAAAACCGAACAATATATATATATATATATATATATATATATATATAATATATATATATATATATATATATATATATATATATATATATATATATATATATATATATATATATATATATATATATATATATATATATGTATAACCAAAACACCAAATACAAATAAAATATTTTTCAAAATGCCTATGGGCTTGAGATCAAGCATGCCCTCTGATAAGCAGTTGGAAATTTTTTCCACATTTCTAAATAGTGAAATGTTTGAAAATCTTATGTCTAACATAATTAAGAAGGAAATGCAACCGCTACTGGCAGTTATTTCTAATTTATCTAAGCAAGTGGAGGCACTTACTTAAAAAAACCTAAAATTACTGTTCCTTCAAGAGATAGCTGGGCGGGAAACGCAGAAACTAGGACAGTGTTCAACTGTTCAACACCGACTGTCGCAGACATCGGTGATAAACAGCGAACCAAAAAATTGATTGCCGTCGAACAAGGACAAGGAAGCAGAAAAAAACATCGATAAAACACCAACAGTGAATAAAACTCAATCAAATAAAACACCCAACCTGGAAATAACACAAAGCAAAGAAATTTGGGAGACGCAACGTCACCGGAGAAGAGGACCAAGAAAATCCAACACAATATACGGTACAAATGATGATGTAACAAAATAAAAATCTGAAAGAGGTTTTCTGTAGAAAGCTAACGTCAAAGCACCACGATGCATATTCATCGTTTAAGATCTCGGTACCCTCTGACGATTTTGAAAAGATAAAAAATCCAGACTTTTGGCCACAAAATACTTGTGTAAATCGGTTTTTAATGAGACTGGAAAAAGTTTCAGTGGAAAACTGATAAAAACTACAAAATCAGAAATTGTTGCCGAGGAAATCAACACAAATATAATGTATTTAAATATCCAAACCATTAATAATAAAATCCCTCAATTGGAAATTTCAATTAGTGAAGTAAATCCTCTTTTTATTTGTTTTGCGGAGACTTGGGCTCCCTAGACCAGCTTAAACTTATATATCTGCACAACTATTCTTTGATCAGTTTCTTTTGTAGATCCCAAACTACCGGAGGCGGTGTTGCAATCTGGAGTAGAAATACACTTGATACAAACACCATCAAAGTGGAAGCAATACCTACTACCTCAATAGAAAAACACATCGAAATCTGTGGAATTATATGGAGATCCAAATTAGAGTCGACTACTATTATTAATTTATACAGACCGCCAAATGGTTGTATAGCTAGCTTTATGCTAACTCTAGATAAAATACTTCACCATGTATTCAATAAAATAAGAAATGTAGTGGTCACAGGAGATTTTAACATAAATCTTCTTGGAAACTCGAAAGAAAAGGTAAACTTAATAAATATAATGTTATCATATGGATTAGTAGAGTATGTTAAAGATTTCACTAGGATAACAACTACCTCAAAGACCTGTATTGATAATATTTTTGTAAATTTGAAGCAAACTGCAACGTCAATTATAGACACGACAATGACTGATCATAGAATAGTTGTTCTCAATAAAAAACTGAACTTGAAAGTAGATACATTTTTCCACAAGAGAATGTTTGGTAAAAAAAACAAAGAACAATTTGTTAAAAGATTAACAGATGAATCATGGGCTAAAATGTATAGAGCCACAAATTTAAACGATACCCGTACATATTTCATAAATACGCTATAGTATCATTACAACACATGTTTTCCAATTGTAAAAGTAAACCGGAAAAATAAGACCTGGATTACAAATGAGGCGAAAAGAGCTAGCAGGGAGATAAAAGACCTATTTGTACTTAAGCAATACCCGTTTTTGCGCCAAGCATATCTAATTAAGAAAAAAAATATATAACTGTCTTTTAACAAATTTAAAGCGACGTTTCTTCAAAAAAAACAACTACAAATGTCTGACAATAAACAAAAAACGGTTTGGAATATATTAAACCAGGAAGCAAATAAGACCCTGACGAAAGAAGAGATCCGATTACAATAAAATAACTCCATCATTGAAAATCCGGAAACAGTAGCGACCCTATTCAATAAGTTCTTCCAACAAGCTCCTGCGTTAATAGCACAAAATGTCATCCCTTCAAATATTTCTAACCAACATAGAGCCTTCAATGACAAAACGATATTTTTGGAGGATTTTTCTAAGAATGAAATAATCTCTCATTAAAGGGAAACAAAAAAACAAAACCATAAGTGGACTAGATTCAATCCCCTGTAACATCCTGAAGCAGCATATCGACCTTCTAACCAAACCTATAACATACGTTGTAAACCTCTCATTCGAACTAGAAGAGTTTCCGGAGATTTTAAAAACTGCTAAAATCGTGCCAATATATAAAAGAGGAGAGAATACACCACTGAAGAACAATAGACCGAATGCGCTATTCTCAGTGATGTCCAAAATGCTGGGATACTGCATGTTCCACCGGCTTTTACCTTTTATTGACAAACATCAATTAATTCCAAAACAACAACACGGTTTTCGCATAAGAGAATCTACTTCGACGGCTATAATTGAGTTTTACAGCAAGGTTCTAGAAGAAGTTGACAATGGCAAACATCCAATCGGTATATTTTGTGATCTGTCAAAAGCTTTTGACTGCGTCTCCCACCAACAACTAATAATAATAATAATAATAACCTTTATTGGCATAATTAAAATAATTTACATTTCCCTACAAAATATACATACAAAATAAAACAATAAAAAATAATAACAATAATAAAAAGTTGTGAAACTAAAACCCCATTAAAAAAAAAAAGAAATTTTACCACCCTATAAGCCTATACTTCAACACCTGTACATCGGACATAAGCTCACAAAAAAAAAAAAAAAAAAAAACTAAACCTTAAACCTCAAAAAACTACCCCGTCGCATCCGCTCTTTCCATCTTTTCACTCTGTGTAAAAACGACAGTCCCTTCCCGCTCTCGTCCATACACTCCCTCCAATCCTTTCCTCGCCTTCTCTCCTGATCATCCCACTCCGCCATCGTGCATTCTTCCAACCAATGACTCCACATATCTTCCTTCAACCCACACACCAAACACCTTCTACTTCATCCAATGTCTCCTTCCACGCTCTTCATTGCCACACCTAAATCTCGCCAACACTGACTGGTCGTCCAACCCTTTACTTGTCCTCAAATAACCAGGAACACGGCCGTGCACTTGTATCTGACTGTAGCCTTGGTGATATTTACTAGCCTCTATTTTCGATTGGCGCTCTTGGAAGTCCACTTCTAATAACCTCTCTTTTAGCATCCGTTTCCACTGAGCACCCGCACTTTTTTCCGTTTCCAACCCCTCGGATGATAACCCGCCTCTCTCATACAGTTTCCTTTTATTCAACCCCCAACCGCTCTCTCTTCTACCACTTAACCCCTCTTTATTCACTACTCGAAAGATTTCCTTTATTATCCTTTCATCTCCTAACCCATCCACCCTATACTCGAACTTTATCACTCTTTCCGCAGCTATTACCGCCACCTTACAAGCACTCACTTCCTGAAGCACAATGTGACCAGGCGTCGACCTATCAAGTTTCAACACTTTCTTATAAAACTTTAGCTGCACCCTTTCGATCTTGTCTTCCTCTTTCGTTCCCCAGACCTCGCATCCATACAGTAACACGCTTCGCACACATGCCTTCCATATGGTCTCTGCTGCTCTAAAGTTTCCATCAAAGTTCCTTTTCCAAACCTCCCAGATACGACCTGCCGCCACCCATGCCTTCTTTGTAACATACTCTATGTGTTCTTTATTACTGTATCCAGTCCCAAAGACATACCCCAAATACTTAAATTTACTAACTTCCTCTGTTTCAGTACCCTGCCATTCAAACCTTTCTTTCTTATATCGCCCACCCCTTTTAAACCGAATCCATTTTGTTTTCCCAACATTCACCCTTAAATCCCTCTTTTCGAAATACCTACAGAGCCTTTCAATCACGTCCTTCATCTCACTAGCCGACTTTGCAAATACCACCATGTCATCCGCATATGCCAAGCTCCACACCTTCTTTTTCCCAATCACCACTCCTCCAGCTTGCCCGGCCTGTAGAACCTTTTCCAACAACTTCACCAACAACTATTAAACAAAATATATTTATTTGGAATTCGTGGTAAATCGGGAAATTATTTAAAATCATTATTAGAAAACAAAAAACAATGTGTGGAAATTACATCTAAAAATAAATCCTACATATCACAACCGATAAACATAAATATAGGTGTCCCGCAGGGTAGTGTACTTGTCCCTGTACTATTTCTACTCTACCTGGCTGACATAACGTGCTACATAAATAGTAACCATTGCACATTATATGCTGATGACTCTAGTTTTCTTGTGTCGGAAACCTCAAGAAGTCAAAATGAATCAGAAGCAAATCAACTTCTATCTAAAATTGTTAAGTGGTTCTCAAGTAACAATCTATTTTTAAACAGCACAAAAACAGAGTATGTAAACTTCCAAACTCAGAGAAGCTATCGTGCAGAAAACCATAACTTAGGAACAGCAAACTTCCAAATAAATCGAACAAACTGTACAAAGTTCCTAGGACTGCAAATTGAAGAATGTTTAACTTGGAATCTACATATAGAGAAAATGTGCAGACAACTAAACTATAAGGCTTTCTCAATACGAAGATTTCGGCAGATAGTAGACGAAGAAGATCTATTAAACTTTTATTTTGCCGAAGTTCAGTCTATTATCTCCTACGGTATCTTAGTATGGGGAGCCTCCACATATACCAAAACGCTTTAAAATAAAAAAAATCCGTTCAATAATTGGCATTCCTAGGAGAGTTTCGTGTAGGCCTTACTTCAGAGAATTAGGAATTTTAACTATCCCAAGTCTATATATTCTAGAAGTTTCTTGCTTCATTCACAAAAACTAAGCAAACATGGAAAGAAATATGGACAAACACCATTACAACACAAGAGGACACCGAAAATTATATCCCATCAAAAGCAACGTCACAATTTGCAGCAAATCACCTACAGTGTATGGAACTTTCATTTATAATAAGCTGCCTAGCATCACCGAAGAAAAATCCTACAAAACTTTTAGAAAAAAACTAAGATTGTCCCTGTTAAAGGAAACTATTTACAATTTCCATGATTTTCTAAACTTCTTTTAGGTAGCTAAAGAAGTTAAATTGTATATTATGTAATTTTTAATGTATCTTTTTTTCTTATTATTATTTTGACCATACACATATGCATTTATACATCTACGCTGTAAATGAAACTTTCTGATTCTGATTCTAAATAGAGTTAATATTATATAGATGTAAACTATTGAAGTAATGAATGAGAACATAACTCAACAGAGGAATTATTAATAAGATGATTAAATCAGCTTTGGTCATAAAATTGCTAAAACCCTCGTCGTGGGAAAAATAGGGAATATGTAACATTTTTTTTATTTGCTTAATTCACTTTTCACTTTATTTTAACAAAGCAAAAAATGTAAATACTGTTGAAAGTATTTCAATTAATTTTTAAAATAACATTTAAAATACCGATTAAATTTGACCTATTTGAACGGTCCTATTTATCGCGCGCTTTGGATGACGTCGCAGAGCACATTGTCATACAGTGTTGTTTACTATTTGCATATACAGTTAAGGATTTTCAGTTTGAATCGCTATTTCGATAACGGGAAAAGCTAAAAAAACGTTCTATAGATATTGTCTACTACCGGAATGGAAGGACACTATCTTAAGTACACCAGATAAAGTGTTAGATAAAGTCCCAAACGAGGTGGATATAGTCCACCCTACATACATCTTTTGTGCATGCCATACAAAATATGTTGTCATAATTGCATCTATTTTTGGTAGATTGTCCGACTGTGCTTTAAAAAAACACTTTCAGTCGTTGTTCTTGATAATTTATAATCTCACCATATACCAAAATCGCACTAGTTAATGGAAAACACTATACAAATATTTTACAGCAGAACAGAACAGTGAATATCGACGCCGATAAATGTCATAACGGGCACGTCACAGTGCATATTTCGATTCGACCAATGGTGATGCGTTTCGCAAATTGGAATTTCGCTCGCATATTTTGGACTTTTTGATTTATGTTTTGTGGAATTAAATACAAAATAAATGAGAAAATATCCCTATTGCAACTTTTGATTCAAAAAATTTAAGTTACTTAAAGTTATTTGTATATTCACAACATTTATAGTACAATACTTCTTTTGATAAAATGAAGGAAATACTTTCTGTAAATATATAAACTTAATAGTAAGATTATTAGTGGGTATCGGGTATACCACAAAGGAACATATTAGGTCCGTTGCTTTACAGCATATATTTAAATTATCTTCCAAGAACATTAAATCAAACGTCATATAAAATGGTACATTTTTAAGATGATACCACTTTGCTCATTGGAACTGAAAACATCGTACATCGTAAGTTTCTGTACTTACAAACTGGGCAACATTGTGAGGGATTGGTTTCATATCAACAAATTAACCATAAATGAAAATAAAAACAAACATAATAATGTTTAAGACTAACAGATCTCTAATAAACTACCCGACGCGATTTAAAATTGGAAGTAACGAATTACTTATTCAAGAAAATGTACGGCTATTGGGTTTTAATATTAAATGCCGCTTGAACTGGGCCACCCATATCACTTTTGTAGTTGCGAAACTAAATAAAACAGCTTGTGCACTACGTATCCTGTTGAAAAATTTAAGCCCAGAGATATTGTCTATTACTCTACAAGTTAGTTTACTTATCAAATTTTGAATCCCATCACTATTCGGTATAATTTTTTGGGTGACTGACACCGATATTCTGAATATATTCAGAATACAGAAAGAAGCAGACGGAATTACGTTTGGATTAACCTACAGACAAACGTGCAAAGGGAAAAAACAGACAACATACTGACGGTCGTTGGTTTAAGTATCTACGAATCCCTCATTTGTATGTTTAAACGTAAAAAATACTTCGTAGATAGTGAAAATCGCCACGATAAGAAGACAAGAAAAAAAACTCATTTAATTCCTCCAATACACAAAGGAACTATGACCGAGAAGAGGCCCTATTACAGCTGTATTAGGATATATAATAGCCTCCTTCGATGTATATGGGTATACTCCCATAATTTTACTTTTCGTGTCGCAGGACTATACAAAATTTATTTCTTAAGCCATATTAAATAATTAGTTATAGTTGCAATTCTTGGATGGCAAACTATTAATTTAATCATTTAAAGCAACGCTGTCCAACTGGCGGTCCGCGGGCCGCACCTGGGCTGCGAAGCTTTTTTTACGGCCCGCGAGTTATAGTAAACTTTACATTAAATTTTAAATAAATATCTGTATACATTTAAAATATAAAAAATATTTGAGATTTTTAGATAATAGTTATGTTCGGATTGTAGCCACGGCTGCATTCTGGTATCACTGTTGCCGAGAGCCGCTTATCTTGTCCAACAGTAGTTAAAGGCCTTTTATGTTTACATCTACCGTGGGTTTTTGGTAATGGCAAATACATTCTGTAAAATGCACAAACACACACAACACACATCACAATTAACTGAATTTCATGTTTATTCGTCAAACAAATCCTTAAATAATCCTTAATTACTTCACAATCTATTACTTCTAAGAATTTTTATTCTATTACTTCTAAAAATTAATTACTTCTAAGAAAAGAAATATTGATACTGAAAATCGAGAATTTCAAGAACGATGGGCGGTTAATTATTTATTTATTCTTAACAAGGGCAAGCCACAGTGTTTAGAATGATTACAGACTGTAGCTGTGTGCAAAGAATACAACTTAAGCGCCATTACTAATCAATGCCTGAAAAAAAGTATTATTCGTGCACGGGAGACTCGAGAATAACAGTTTAAAAAAAATTGAAAATTCAGCAGAACTATCAAACGAATTATTTTACCCAAGTAACAAATTCTCAAGAAGCATCAGTAACTGCATCGTTTGAAGTGTGCTTAGAAATTGCAAAAGCATAAAAACCTTTAACGGATGAAGAATTAATTAGAAAATGTGCCATAAAAAATGGCTCAAGCTTTAAATAATGGCGAAATGGCAAAAAAATTTCTCAGTTTCTCATACTCACTAAACTGTAAGCCGATGTGTAAACGAGACAGTATACATGTCACTATTAAATTACAAAACCTAATCAATAATTTCTGCTATTTTTCGTGACATTGGACGAAAGTACAGACATTTTCGACACAAGTCAAATGCTTATTTTTATAAGAACCTTAAATGATAACTATGATTATTCAGAAGAACTTAAAAATAACTTTAAAATTACGATTATTACACGGAACACTGCACTAAAAAAAAGGTGAAGATATTTATAACGAATTAAAATGAGCAATAGCTACGTATGGCGGATTTTACAGGTGCACCGCTATTGTAACCGACGTACAGTGGGATAAAATTTCAAAAAACTGGCCATAAATAGGTTTCATTCTATCCACACCAAATTTGGTATGGAAGGGTTTTTTGGGTCGCTGATTACGAATTTGAGTTCCATTTTTCCAAAAACAAAATGGCGGATCCAATATGGCGAACATTTTCCTTAGAAAATGTTTCCATATTGCGAAAATTTGACAGGAACGAGATTTTTGGGGCATTGATTACGAATCTAAGTTTTATTTTTCAAAAACAAAATGGCGGATCCAATATGGCTTTTTTTCCTGAGAAAATGTTTTTATATCTTGACAATTTGATAGGTTCCGATAGCGATTCGTCAGTGAAGAAGATAAACTTGTCCAACCAGTCCATAAATTTATTTAGGAATTTGTCTTTTTTGCGATAAACGTGCATTTCTTTCACATTTATGCGTAAAATAGTTTTGTTTTTTTTATTCAACTCAAAATTCCATTTCAATTTATTACGGAATTCTCATTCCACGGTAATATATATTTCACTTATTTTGTCACCAAAACGATCTTTCAATAAGTAAAAAAGATCCCTCCTCGAGATAATACATTTGTCAGTTGAATCTGAAATAAAAATGTTAATATATTAAAATAAATATATTGAAATTGTTTCAAAAAGAAACACTGCACTAAAAAAAAAAAAAATTCGTGCCCAAAAATTTCATCCCCTATGTTCACCCTTAGGTGTGGTACTTTTTTCTTCAAATTTAAATGGGACCAATTGTGACGTATACCTTCCCAAAGAAAAAAAATAGAATTTTCGATATCTGTTCATAAATAACGGAGTAACGAGGTAATAAACATAAAAAAAATAGGCGATCAGGCACTCACTAACTGTTGCGCGCACGATTCTACACTCAACTGCTTGATATGAAAGTTTGGCTTGGTTTTCAATACCAGGTTCTTTTAGTTCCAGGAATCCGATGGTCCCAAGGGTTCTATAATGAGATGCATTCTTGGAATCGGATTGAAAAATAATTCTTTTTCGGGTTTTCGGCCAGTTTTTTGGGATTTGATCCCACTGTGCGACGGCGCTAAAGCTATGACGGGCAAAAATATTGGGCTCGCAGGACTCTTACAAAAAGAAGGAATAAATTGTCGAATGTTCCATTGTATTGTGCATCAGGAGGCATTTTGAGGTCTATCATTAAAATTAAAAGCCGTAATGGACAAGGTTTGCAAAATAAGAAATTTATTTGGTTTAGGAAATTGTTCTCTTACACATCGAAAATTTAAAACTTTATTAGAAGAATTGCAAGCTAAGTATGGTGATTTCCTTTTATATAGTAATATTCGCTGGTTAAGTGCGGGAAAATGCCTTAAGACATTTTTTACACATAAATAAATTCATCTTTTTTTAACAGAAGTTGGCATCGATGAAGATTTGACAGCAAATTATTTTCTTTGTTCATTTGCTTTCCCAACAGACATTTAAAATTATTTAAATATTTTTAATAAATGCTTGCAAGGAAAAGATCAAAATGTGTGTTGTCTTTATAAACATGTAACAAGATTCAGAAATAAATTGAAATTGTGGAAGTTAAATTTGCAGGAAAATAATTTATTTCATTTTGAATGTTGCAAATATATGTATGGAGAAATTAAGCCCTGTAACATAAAAGTGAATTTTGACATTTTTTTACCTAAATTAGATATGCGTATTGAAGATTTTAATAGAAGATTCTCTCAATTTGATGATTTAAAGATGTGTATTAATTTATTCAGTGATCCATTCAATATCGATATTACCTCCGTTAAACCTAAATATCAAATGGAATTATGCGACCTTCAGGCTGACCCATTCATTTCATCTAGTGGAATACAAGTATTTAGATAAATAAAACATTTGGATAAAGAAAAATATCCAAAAATAAGAGATTTTGGACTTCTATGTTCGGAAGTACATATATCTGCGAGCGTGCATTCTCTGACATGAAATATATAAAATCAAAATTTAGAAACAGCTTGAGAGACTCCACTCTAGAAAATATAATTAGAGTTGCCACAACAAATATTGATATGGACATAAAAGTAATTGTTGCTCAACAATGCACTTATTGGGCCACAATATACATTAAATAGCTTAGGCTTAATAATATTCTAATTTTATTGTGTTTTATTATTTCCATACTTTGTTATGTATTAGTTTTAAGAATAACATTGTTTTGTCCGTTACTATGTGATATTTCATTTTAACGATAAATATAACGCAATATTTATTATTCAAAAATATAAACTTTATTGTCGAAAAAATATTATCTTTGACTTGTTTTTCGTATAAATAAAATAAAGTATACAAAAAAAAAATAAAATTTTGATTTGACATGAACTGACTTTTCATTTACTTATCCTTTTCGGCCCGCGAAATATTTACTGAAGAAAAAATGGCCCGCTGGATAAGAGAAGTTGGACAGCCTTGATTTAAAGTAAATATTTTACACCCCGTTTCCGAATAATCACAACTTGAACATGCTGAAATTCCTGACCGTCCCTATGTCGCAAACATGTTTTTAGACTTGTCATTAAGGGTCAAAAGTTAAATGAAACAAATACTTACAATCTAACTCATGCTTATATCTAAAAATATACGAAATATATAATGATATTCATTAGGAATTCTATTATTTTATAGCTATAAAGTATGTCGCCGATTTCTTGTTGCTGACCGTCCACCAACACAAATAAAGTGGCTCGTAGACCACTGTACCCAGCGGACAGGAAAATTTGGTAGTTTTACTTACACTTTACATTTGTTAGTTAAGCTAAAAAAACAAGCGCAACGAATGTGTGCTTTCATGGTGACGAATTCTAGTAAAAATACAGGTACTAATTTATGTGCGTATTTTAATTGTCTTCAAGACCGTCCATACCATTATTAGACCTTTAATATACTATATTTAAGATTAATTACGGTAATTTCTTTCCCATATTGTCCGTTTACGAAATATGTTTCCCTGGTTTTGAATTATGAATTTTTATTACTAAATTTGCCAAAAACATTCGCGTCTTCCCCACTGTCGCCTTTCCCGACCGTCTCTTCCCGAGAAAGAAGGAGAAAAACAAAAACGACAAAGACCTAAAATTAAGCCAGATCGTGAAAAATACTTGAAAGCTAAGAAGAAAGGAAAAGAAATTTTGCTCACCACTTGGTATATCTAGTAGATTTTATGCAATAAAAAACTAGAAGACCGTTTTCCAATCAATGGAATAGTATTATTCGTTTAAAATACGTTCCTTTTTAAGTGCATTTTATTTGAAAATTAAAATCAAGATTTGGTAGTTTATTTCTGGTTCAAGGATATATAAACTAGTTATAATTGTAAGGGCGATAAACCATATTAAGCGTTATAAAACTTACAAGCTTTCAAAGCCATCAAACTCTTGCCTAATTTCCTGACCGTCCCTCATCTAGTAATCAACTTATCTGTTAGTCTGTTGAATCATATATAGTCTGCTGATTTAAAGAATATATACAAATATGTAAAAATACTTTCAAAAAACATTCTTTTAAAAAACATTCAACCACTTCGACTACTACACCACTACACTTACAGACACACTACAGAGCCTTATTGAACGATCAAACGAGCCGGCGAAGTTCGATCGTGATTATACGAAACGTCTCGTTCGAAGATGATAATTTGTAGTATGCTCGTCATTGCTTGTATTTCACACTTTTTAGAGTTTGAAATTTGGCGCCTAGGCTAGTGTAGATGCGATTGTAAAGTTTTGCGAAGGTCTGTGACCGTCGAGGCCAACCAGCAGTACGTCTGGTTGAGTCTATATCCACTTCCAAAACCAGCCACTGATACTGCAGCATATATATTTGTCCATGTCCATATTTGTACATGGATATGTTTTTTATATTAATTAGTGCGATAGTTTGCTGTGCTGTAGATAAAATAAGCATCGTTGATACTTTTTCTGCTGCACCCTTTAGCTGCTTTTAGCTACTTTTAGCTGATTTAATCAGGCCAAGTCCTTAAAAACTGGTGTCCCCTGTACTTGTATATTTAAACCTTGTAATCGTTCCTCAAACATTCCCCTGATGAATCGGGACAGCAGTTTATCCTTACAGAGATCTTGAGTAGAGATGAGTGAAATAGCTGATCTGTTCCAGTTCAAAATCCCATAGCTTGATCCGTTTTCGAACGGAGCTAACTAAACGTATAACTTTCCGTTAGGAAACGTATTATAGTATATTTACTGTAATTGCGTTAAATATTGGAATATTTTTGATGTAGAAAATTTCCGCCATAGCTTTAAGGTACCTTGGTATTGTTTGAGTGTTGATGGTGTTATGGCCTTGATTATGATTTTTGTAGATGCTTCATTTATTCCTTTACTTAGGAACGCTTTGCGGAGAAGTTCCCTGCCACCAATGAAAGTTTGTGTGCCAGTGGATGTATTTCTTGCTTGGAAGGAGACAATAATACATTTTTGTGAATTTTTAAAAACTAAACGCTTTTCGGGGTAAGTAGTGATTTAAAGAGCGGGTTCCAGGGCTGGGTTGACCACAATGGTACCACAACTGATCCCTCAGCTTTATCGGTTATTATTTTTCGCGAGTTCTAGGGGTACTTGCGAAAGGAGGAAAAAACATAGATTTTTCATTGGTTCACTTAATAGTAAATACATCTACTGTCATCGTGTTTGGATCTGGGAAGCGAAAACAAAATCTAGGGCATTCTGGATTCAACCTTGATGTAAAAAAGGTCAATTGAGAAAATTACAAACTTTATTGATTTTTTCAAAAGACTTTACATAGCTCCCATTCGGTATCTATATTAGTGATTCTCGATGCCAAACCAGCCTCTTTATTCCTAACTGACGGGATGTATGACGCGTAAATCCAAAAACCATTTTTCTCCTCTCGCACCATTGCCAGACCTCTTTTTTGCATTTAAGTGGGGATATTGAATGCCGCCTGTCCTATTGGTATAGGAAATTGTAGACGTATTATCAATTCTTAAGAGAATTTTGCCGTCCGATTCTTTGTTCGCGAAACATCTTAGACCAAAGAACGATGCTAATACTTGTAGATAGTTTATCATAAACTTTCTTTCCTCCTTCGTCCAGAAACCATGAGCGTTTACGTCATTACAGTGTGCACTCCACCCGGTCAGAGATGTATCTGAAGATATCTCAAGTTTAAACTGAAGTGTTCTAATTAGGTCAGAACCTGTTGGCGTATTTATTTTCCAGCAATTATTTTCTTCCATTATTAGTTTATTAACATTATTTCTACCGTCGTAGTCGTTGTCACTAAAAATTAAGGCTAGTTGATTTTGCCTTTCTAGTCTTTTACAGTAGATGGATCCATATGCCACCCCTGGGCAAGTTGCCGTCTGTCAACACAAGTCTAAAATCTACTGATTTTATAATAAAACCAAAGTATTTGCATTTCTGACTTGGTTTTTGTGAACTTTTTTGTGGTTTATGACAAGGCCCAATTGTTCTAAGATGTTTTCACCGAATTTGATGAATTTTTACAGGATTCAAACGAATTTCCCACAATTAATAGATCATCAAGGTAAATAATTTATAAAGTAACTAGTTGTCCATTTTTTTTTTCATAACTTGTTTCATAATTTTTGTATAAACAAAGGACTTCTGCATAAACCAAGGGGATGGCATAAAAAAACTGAAAGAGGTGCTTCTTAAATTAAGATTTTTAAAATAGGAATAAAGTAATAAATATCTTTTAGATCTATCGAACATATATATGATCCAATAGATATTAAGTGTTTGGTGGACTTAATATCTTCCATTATTTAAAATGGATAGTATCGATAAATGTGTTTAGATTTTTTAAATTAGTAATAAATCTACTGTAGCCATCTGGCTTGTCAACTAAGAACAAAGAGGAAATGAATTCATTATCTTCATTTTGACAGGGCTCTATTACATTTTTAGCTAAGAGCTTATTTATTTCATGCCTACTTTTTATAATTCCATTTTCAGCCCAATTTTGGTCTGTTAGTGGTTTTGTTTGATATGGATTTCTCTGAAAGGTATTTTATAACCCTTCAGACAATCTAGGACAAATTTATCCTTGATAATTTATTCCCAGTTTTGCGTAAAGTATTTTAGACCCTGCTGACTCCTTTACCTCATCGACTTCCTTAGGGGCTGCTGGTGATTTGATGACCGACTCGATGTTTCTGTCGTATTGTACATCTTTAATTGAGGTTTTGTTTTTATTGGAATTTCCTTTTTAGAGTCAGAATGCTCTCCTAGCATTAGTTGCATCTACGTCTTCAGTAAGAGCTATTCCTTGCTTTTGGGAATTGTTGGATGAGATTACCTGAATCAACATTTTATCCAGATTTTCTTCTAAAAAAGGAAATTGTTTTGTAATATGGACCTTTATTGTAAAAAAATTTTGTAACTTCGTCTAATGGACAGTTTGTCGTATGGATTGTTAGTCGTATGGACAGTTTGTTGTATGGACAGTTTGTGTACAGACAATTTGTGGTTTGGAAAGTTTGTCATTTGGACAGTTTGTCGTATTGATAGTTTGTCATATGGGCAATTTTTCGTATAAACAGTTTGTCGTATAGACAGCTCTTTGTACATGTTATTTCTGTACAAAGACATACTCAAGTGTGAATGAATTACCACACTTAAAGATTTTTTATGTAAGTATCTCATATGGAGGTTAAATACTTTTTATGTGATACCAGCTTCATATGGAAACTTATACAGTTTTTTTGTTGTACAGACCTTTTGTTGTATAGACAGCTTGTCATATATACAGTTTATCGTATAAACTGTTTGTCATAGACAGTTTATCGAATGGACAGTTTATCATTTAGACAGTTTTTGTACATGTTGTTTTGTACAAAAAACATACTTAAGTGTGAATGAACCACCACAGTTAAGCATTTTTTAAGTAAGTGTCCCGTATAGAGGCTAAATACACTTTGTGTGATACTGGTTTCGTATGGAAACTCATATATCTTTTTTGATCTACAGACAGTTTGTCGTATGGAGAGTTTGTCGTATACTGTTTGTTGTATGCAGTTTGTCATATAGACAGTTTTTGTACAAAAACATACTTACGTGTGAATGAATCACCACACTTAGGCATTTTTTAAGTAAATGTCTCGTATGGAGACTAAATACTTTTTATGTGATAATGTTTCGTACGGAAAGTCATATATCTTTATTGTTATACAGAAAGTTTGTCGTTTGGACAGTTTGTCATATAGACAGTTTGTCGTATGGACAGTTTTTTATATACAGTTTTTTGTACATATTGCTTTCGTACAAAGAAAAAATAAAAAAACAGATTTAAGTGTGAATGAGTCCACACTTAATCATTTTGGAATTGTCTCGTAAGGAGGCTAAATACTTTTTATGTGATACCTGCATTTCCATTCTGATTTTTATCAGTGGTTTTTATTTAATTCTGCCAGTTTAGAAACGATGTTTTTGAGGTTATCGATCTGTTTTTCAATTTTTTCCAGTCTTCCATCCGTTTTTTGTTTCTTCCTATCTCTTTTCGTGATCATGAACATGATTTTCTCTCCTTCTTATCTCCTGACATTATAAACCTTTTATTCTTATTTAGATTTGGTAATTTTTTATACTTAGAGTACTCAGTACGTGTGACACGAACGTCAAACACAACGAACAAATATGAGTGTACAGGGCCGGGCAGGCTAGTCCACACTAGCCTAGGCGCCAAATTTCAAACTCTAAAAAGTGTAAAATGTAAGCAATGAGGAGCATACTACAAATTATCATCGAGAACGAGACGTGTAGTATAATAGAACATATTATATAGTTTTATATTTATATAATATTAATTCAATCATATATTTCGTTTCCCATATTTATATTCTTCCCATATTTATATTCTTTACTTAAATTTTTGTTACTTGGTATTCAACTGTATTTCACATATTCCTTTTAGCTATGTGCTTGAGTAAGGAAATAAATTGATTTTGATTTAATTTTTGATTTGTATTATGGAAATTATAATAAAATGACCACATAGTTTCAAAATTGCTACAAATGATCCTAGTGTCCCGTTATAAATTTATTATGCTATAATTGAAAAACCTTGCTTGTGCATATATCTGATTTTCGAATTAGGAATATAAATTTAATAAAACCGGGGCTATTGTTACGCAAATGCCGTGATAATAATAATGTGATAAATAAATTTCAAACCATTCTAATTGTGTGGGTATATTAAGGTCAGGTGCAAAGTTACAGCGTTTTGCGTACAGTTTATTACGTGTAATAAGCGACATGAAAATTACCATAATATCAGGAGGGTAATAAAGTAGCTGTTATCACTTCCGGCCAGTTGCTAACAGAACAATACATTGTCACGTTGGCTGTTGATACAAACATAATTATTTCAATTTTCCCATGTATGTGTATTTATATATATATATATATATATATATATATATATATATATATATATACAGTGTGGAAACTTTAACTGAAATAAAATTCATAACTTCGATATTTTTTACAAAAAATCCCGATACACGTTGCGTATTGTTTTTTCTTTCCCTCATGAATTTTATTCCAGTTAAAATGTCCAGACTCAAAACTACCATCAAAACTATGTATAATATTTTGTAATTTATTGTTTAATGATTGATGTCTTATAGATAATTATTAATAATTGTATTTTGTTTGAAGTCTTCGTTTACGGAAGAGAATTCGATGAACACACTATTCGTTGACTTTTTCAATTAATTGATGCCTATATAATGTCATGAATCCAGAGCTCGAGATTCAATTTAAATCATCAAGTGTTCGAGGTTTGCTTGTATAGATTTGCATTAAACCCACAATAAGTATTCCAAAGAAGTCAAATCAGTCTTCTTTACGGAACCTTACAACAGCAATATTCACTTTTCTATTTAATTTGGTGGTATAGTTATGTGAAGAGTTATATACGAATATGTTCAATTATTCACTAATTATCCGTTGAATAATTACAAAAGAACGATTATTTTAATAACATTGTTGAATAATTTTTAAACATTCTGAAAATGTATATTTTCAAATGGTTTTTACATATCAATGTTGATACTTGAGTATTGTTTATGATTATCAGACAAAGTTTTACGGGTTCTGTGGGGCATGCTCTAATGATACTGAATGGACTGAAAACTATTCATATTAGAAATCCCTTTTTACTATTTATTTGTATCTAACATTCAAAACTTATAACAATAACAACGCCGCTCGTTCGATCGTTCCGCTACGCTGCGACAACAACAACCCTTTCAGTAATCAATCGAAATATATATCGCATGAGGGTGTCACCAGCGCCGGGCACATTCACTGATCTCCACAGGAATAATATGCTTTATTCATAATTTATCGACGTTACAACTAACACTCTTCGGCTAGAATATACTCTATCAAACTATAGTGGCCAGGAAAGATTAAGGCAGTGTTTTCCAACCTTTCTGTTCCTGCGCCCCAATTAAAAAAAAATATTGCGCCCCCCTCAATTATTGTAACATTCTAATTTCATAAATCAAATTAAAAAATAATAAATAGTTTATCTTAATTTATTTGATGGGCTATAAAATCATATGCCATGTTATGTACAAATTTACACCCAAATTTGAATTATTTTTTAAAGACTAATCTTTAAAAACATAAAGAACATGATTGTCATAAATAGTACCTAATAAAATTTATCATTATCATTAAAATTTAATGTGAGGGTTAGGCTTGTTTTCGATTTTTCGAAGATATCGCTATTCTCAGTATCTTTTCAATCACTAATCGAGATCGATATTTTGTCTTTAAAACAGCCATTGCAGGAAAACCAGTTTCGCATAAGTAAGATGTTAGAAATACCAAATTCCTTCAGATTAGGAAATTCTTTCTGTACTTGTAGGCAAAAGGTAACAATATTATTTTCTTGTTGAAACATTTGCTTTAATCAGCCATCTAGATAATTCTATTATCATTTCTTGCTCTGCTGTCGGAAGGCCAAAGTCATAGTTTTCAATCACAATTGGGTTTTTTATCCATTCGTATTTTGACATGATATTTAAAGTAAACCGAGAATTGCTTCCACAGCTGGTCAAGAATTATGCTGGACTGGTCAAGTGATTATCAATAATAATTATACTCGTGCTCGTGAAGATTAGTACCTGAAAAGTTTAAACTACCTGTAGTAACACGCAGTGTTGCCACTATTCACTATATTCGAGAGTAAAAAATAAAAGAACTGTATACTCCTTGACGCCCTCTATTTCCGCCCCGGGCTCATCATTCACGGTTCAGTGTTCAACCATTTAACACGTTTAGCAAATCACAAAGAAAGGTAAAAGAAGATGTTTTTTAAGAACAAGTTATTCCGTGAGTTCAAGACACAGCGGGAACAAACATGATCATGACTATTTATCCAAAAAGATCCGCAAATCAAAACAAACAAGAAAAGCTGGAAAAGAGGATAAGGAGACAAAGAGCACGATTGACGCCGACCAAGGCCAAAGTAGATAAACAAAGGTACTCATTTCAAAATAACTAACCCTACAAGAATGCACTGAGCAATGCAGTCTAATATTCTATTCTAGTAACTAATAAGAATGCAGGACCGCATATTAATATTATTTATGTGTACAAGTACATATCCCTTGTTTAAGGGAAAAACAAATTACTATTATATGCCGGAGCAGTTTGTGCGACTGTCTCAATACATAATATAGGGAAATGAGCCAAGGATGGACGTATATTAATATTATATATGTGTACAAGTACGTATCCCTTCTTTAGGGGATAAACAAATTATTATATGCCGGAGCAGTTTGTGCAACTGCCTTAATATTTTTCAATTGCGCAACTGTTTAATCGCAGTTTTAATGTTACGTGCACACTACTCCAACTGAACAGTTTGGTTGCAAGGTGTGTGCACACATGCAATTGCAATTATAAATTAGTTGCGTCATGGAATTCATAGAAGTAGCTGCATCGTGTGCCCTTGAGATGCGAAGGAAAAATAAATTAAATTATTTTGTTTTAAATTAATTTATTATTATTAAAGCTCGGATTATATGCAAAATGTATATTTGTTATTAAGCGGTAATCAATAAAAAGTAAGTTTCTATGCATATCTAATGTTTTTTTAGACTGAATTGAAAAATTCACTGTTTCCTACCACAATTAATTGTGGTATAAGGAAAGTGATCTGATTACCAACATCTGTTAAAGAGAAAAAAAAAACAGTAATTCGTAGGGCGGATTCAAAGAATTAGTATCCTGCTGAGTTTTTCCTTCTTAAAGTGGTTTTGAATAGCTATAATTCTTCCATTCTGAAAATGAACTTCATAGAGGTGGCTCCATTCTGAAAAGTACAGATTTCTGAGAAAGGCCCAATAACAAGATTTTTAAATGGTTCATTCATTGCACTAATTTAATTCGTACCACTTGTTTGGCACATGGTATTAACAGAGTTGCCAAAGAAAACTAATTCCCTCTCGTAAAACTAACATTAAAACTATTGTAAAACTACTTTAACGCAACTATGCAACTATTGCAACTATTTGATTGCAAGTGTGCACACCTCCATTCAATCCCATGAGACACAAAATGATTGGGCAACTAAACAGTTTGTGTCAAAACCCAAACTGTTTAGTTGCTGCAACTGGTGATTTAGTTGCAGTTGCAAGTGTGCACAGCTGCATAGAGATCCATGAGACACAAAAGTGCAATCAAACAGTTGCGAAATTGAAAATTGCATGTGTGAACGGGGACTTAATGTCATCATCATAATATGAATTTGAATCCGGAATGTTTGGTTGATTCTGTGTTGATAGGTCAGCAAAATGAATTGGTAGGATATACCTATGGCACATTTCTTGTTGACGGGTCTACAATTTGTGAGATATGGAAATTTTGACTTTTAGAAACATGCCTTATAACTGCTTTTGAATATTTATCTGTATGTAAATTAATTTTTGTTTGGAATATTCTTTACGACGTTTCATTTTTTCCTCCTTGTCAGCTGTGATTCTTCGATGTTTAGAAATTTCTGAATTAACAATTGCAAGAGTTTTCTTCTTATTCTTATCTCTATATCGCTGACTATTAATTTTATTTTAGAGTTTCCTTCCTTTGGAAAGCACACGAGTACATTTGGTTGCCTAAAACTTTCATGAATCTGATTCGTGATTTACCATGAATTCTTCGATACAATCCAGTAATCTGAACATTCCAATAGTCCGGCACTAGTATATCTACTGGTACATCCGTCAAAAGTACTTACTCTTGTACTGCACACTGATTATAGGGGTTGATATTTCCTTAGAGGCGCTGCGTTCTGTCAACACTGCCCAAAACTTTCCAATAATCCGGCACTAGTACATCTACTATTACATCCGGTAAAAGTAGTTACTCTTGTACTGCACACTAATTTTACGGGTTGATATTTCCTTATAAACGCTACGTTCTGTCAACACTGCCAAAAACTTTGACTATTATGTTTGACGTTCATAGCCAACTTTATACATATGCGGATAGATGCGTTCTTTTGAACAGATCATTGAACAGATTGATGACGATGACGCAAATGTATGATTTTACCCTCTACCCAAATGTCATTCAGCGCGGCTATAGAAGTTTTCACTTCAAAAAATATCGATTTTTTTTATGTATTTTAAAACCTTATTATAAATAATTTTGATAGTCTATGGGAAAAACTTGAAAAACATATTTTTAAATTAATTATAAACAATTCAAAAGTGACATTTTTTTTAAAATAATGACGTCACTCCAAACGCGCTATGATTGTTGTGACGTATTTATCATACATTAGATACGATAGTACAGTGTTGGCGTTTCTATGTATGTGTTGACAAAAATATACGAATTTTAGTGGAAACGAAATTGTTTTTGACAACTAATTTTGACAAGTGAACAATGTGTGATAAAGGATTTATAAAGGCTAACTCGGATAATATACCCAGTGTGTATATATTTATGATATCAGACTTTTTAAAAGGTGATATTCGGTTTAATTCAGCTGAAGTACGAGGTGCTAAAGCAGCAATTTAAGTTTGTTAAAAGATCATATTATAAATAATATAAGTAAGAAACTATTCATAGGGCAACACGTGAAAGTTATGGTGACAAGGCTATAGGGTATGTTCAACTTCAACGCAAGTCTGGTATTTGCACTATTAAAGCGCGTGTATGTCCAGAACACAGAGTTCGGAGTAAATCTTACTCCGTTACTTTGATAATACTTTGATAATAATAACGAAAAATTAAGAAAAGTTCATGACGTTCGATGTCATGATTGTGCAGCTTCGGCAGGTAACAACCGCATAACACATTTAATATTATAATAATCGTTTGCATACATATATTTATTGAACAGGTGGTTGTAAACATGCATTAGCATTGCTTATGTGGACCCATCGGAGAAATGAAGATCCAACACCCACCGAAGTTGCGTGCTACTGGAAAAAAATACGTTTATCAAGTGTTGGTACGGTGATTAAATATATTGAAGCTAAAGATCTTACCAAAAAAGCAGTTTCAGTTCCAGTTGACAATTTGCCCGATAACAATGCATTCTTAGAAGAAGTGGTTCAATTTGCAAGAAACTAACAAAAAAATTGCCAAATTGGACAACTAAATTTTAATATAGATAACAAAAGAATCTATAATTTATCATTACATCAACTTATTTATGAATTTCATAAAAGTTCACAAATTCAAGTTGATGAATTTTTAAAATTTGCAAAAACAGAAATGAAAGTTGGAATGTGTGGAGAAGCTGAACAGCAAACACGACAGCAACGTGAATGTACAGTATGGCATGAACTTCGTTATGGGCGTATTACTGCATCAAAGTTTTATGAAGCTGCTCATTGTAAAACAAATAATGGATCATTTGTTCGACATGTTGTTGGTGCAAGCAAAGTGTATGAGACAACTGCTATGACACGGGGTAAACAATTGTAAAATGACGTTAGCGAAGTATTAGAGGAAAAGTTAAAAATACAAATTTCTCGTCCAGGGATGTATCTTTTACCCAGTTATCCATTTTTTGCAGCATCTCCTGATGGATTGACTAGTGATGCTATTGTTGAAATAAATTGTCCTTTGAGTAAAAAAACTTTGAACACGTTTTTACAAAAAAATGAAATTAGTCCTAAGTGTATTGCACAAATGCAATTACAGATGTTAATGACGGGTAAAAAAACAGGGAATATTCTGTATCGCTGATCCAGATTTTGAGGAAAACAAAAGAATTTATGGTTTTTACATAAATTCTTTTGTTGTTAAAGTACGATGAAGCTCATACGCAAGCTCTAAAAATATACAGATACATTTGAGACATTTATTTTATTTATCACAATTATTTTATTTATCATGACACTTTGAAGTAAGCTTATGAAATAAACATTAAATAATTATTTATATAATAATTTTTTTTAACATGCTTAGTGATTTAATTTTATAAATCAAATATCCATCAATTTATGTTGAATGATAGGTGCTTGTAAATTCACTGCAAGAGTTTTTAACAAATGTGCTAATACAGGAACTGTTTTATTAAAAACAATACTAGCATTACTGACACTCATTGCAAACTGTTCACTCAATCTTTCAAATGTATCTTGTCGTCGTATTTTCATTAGTGATAATTTTATATTTGTAATATTTATATTGCATATGACGCTAATACGTTCTAACATCACATTCCATTCATTAGGAATTCCAGTATATGCTTTTAAATTGTCTTTTATTAAATAGTTTGTAACTTTTAATATTGAAGCCTTCTTTACCCGAGATTGAAAGTTACTAGAATCTATTGAATCAGCATTTTCAGAAGGCTCATAAATATCTTGTGAGCTGCTAGAATAAGTAAAACTACTCGATGAAATACTTTTTTGGGCTTCTATTAAATTCGAAATAGATTTTTGATGTAATGATTTGATTGGAGATGTTGCAGTACTTCTGCTGTCAGTTTTAATCGGTGAGCATGATTTATCAACTCCGACTGAAGGAAACTTGCATTGAACTGATACACTCCAATATTTATAACGACAATTTACTTGCACAGCAATACTACAATTTTTAATAACAATCTGTTTTTCAACACTGACTTTTTCATTTGATATTGTACTGAACGGAGAAGAATCTACATCAATATGATCAACACTATTTGTTGGTGTAGTCTGTATGTTAAATGCTTGAGGAATATTGACAGAATCTACTTCAATATGATCAACACAATTTGTCGTCTGAATGTTAAATGCTTGAGAAATGTTAACAGAATCTACTTCAATATGATCAACACTATTTGTCGTCTGAATGTTAACTGCTTGAGGAATGTTGACAATATTTTTTGATGATTCTCTTAAAATCCCTTGGAGATCTCGTTGTTTCTGTCTTTTTTCTGAAGCTGGACTGGCAGTCGCATTGCCCTGTCTTTTACGGTTAGGTTGACAAGCAAACTTGTTAGGTACTACATCAACTTTAATTTTTGCTCTACCTCCCATTGTAGTATAGTAAATATAATTTTCCATATCTTCTTTTAACTAAAAAAAATAATTAATATTTATCAGAATGATTTAAATGTTATTATAACAAGAGAACCATCATCACAACTAATTCAAAAAAAAAAACTCAATTTTATTGAATACATAACTTAGAAATATAATAATACTGACATCAAAATGATCCTCACAGATAAAAAAAATGTGATGTCGATTTAGGATTTATTCGGCGCACTGCTTGAAACCATTGGTTTCTACGTTTAACATTTTGTGGTACATTAAAAAACATTTTTTGAGGAGTGTTTATTGTTGTATTCGTACACGATGGTACGAAACAAACACGATAACTTAATAACATAATAACAAATTATCGCAAATGTACGATAATTATGGTATACTTGGCAACGCTGAATGTATGATAAAGACGTCACAGCCTCGGCTTAGTTCGGCATGTCGTCAGTACCGAGTTCATTTTTTTTTTCAATTTGTTATAACTTTTTAATAACAACGAAAAAAAAAAACAAAAAATTGTTTTGTTATTAAACTTATATATAATCTTTCGATTTATGACAAAAAAAAAATGGATTCAAAAACCCAATTGCATGTGTGCACACACCTGGCAACCAAACTGTTCAGTTGCAGTAGTGTGCACGTAACATTGCAACTGCGATTAAACAGTTGCGAAATTGAAAAATTGCATGTGTGAACGGGGCCTAACAGTCATTCTCCTTCAGAAGTGAGTTATGTTCCAGAATTCCATAAAACAAAACTAACAAACTATGTACCAAATTTGATTAATTAACATACTGATAAATCTTCAAACCCAGTTTTAAAGCTGTTTTTTCAAAAGTTTACACTTCAGTCGGCAGTGCCTGACTGCCTATATTTTTTTCTATTTAGACGATTCCCATTTTCCACGTAAACCATATCTCCTGTATCCAATTCATATGCTTTTCTATGTAGATCGAACCGCTTTTTATTATAATTGTGCGATTTAATTGTATTTTCCAAAGCCACTTTTCTATCTCTTTTCAGATCCTCGTCTGCACATTTTAATTCATGTGGTAAACGGTTTACATTTTCGCCTTTCAATAAGAATTTTGGGGCAAACTTTGTGACTGTATGTTCTGTTTCATTATATTTCTCTACATATTTTTGAGCAGTGGTTGTCCATGCTATTTTTCTATCACTTTCATTTATCTTGCATCTTATTTTGTTAACTAATGTCTGATTTAGTCTTTCGTTGAGACCATTTGAAAATCGTGCATCAACTGCAGTAAATATTTAATTTTTATTTACCTCTTTTAGAATTTGTTTAAATTCTTTGGAATTTATCCCTGGATATTGATACGTCAAAATAATGTTTATATCGTTAACTTGTGCCACTTTCTTAATCAATTTTATAAAATCAATGGAGGTTTGGAGGTATCTCGTAAAATGATTAACTAGAAGATGTAAATATTTTTTTGTTGAACGAGATCCCCCAAAACCCCCAATTGTATCAATGGATACAATTTCAAATGGATATGTTGCTGGACCCAATTGTGACATGAAACCATATTTAGATTTTTTTCTGGATTTATTTTTTATACAGATTTCGCACTTTTCACAGATATTTTTTATGTTAGCAGTGATGTTTCTTGCTGTATAAAATGGTGTTATTTTATTTAACATTTGTGTTCCTATATGGCAATATGTATTGTGTACATCTTTTATTATTGTTTTACTAAAATCTTCTGATAACAAAATTTAATCCTTATTTCTAATTTTTTTATAATAAATGTTGTTCTTCAACTTAAATTTATTTATATTATTTTGTAGATCGGTATTTGTACTTTGATCATTTTTTATATCTCTCAGATTGATTAGATTTACTACTTTCAGAATTTCATCTGTATTTTCATAAGGTTCTAAAACCGGATTTCTGCTCAAACAATCTGCTTCTTGATTAGATTTTCCTGGACTATATTTTACTTGCAAATTATATTGAGATAAGTAATATGTCAAATCTCGAAGTTCCTCATCCATTCTAGCCTTTATGTTCAGATTTTCTGAAGGTTTATGATCGGAATATACCAGAAACTCCTTTCCAATAAGCCAATGTTGCCAGTATTTTACCGCTTCTTTTATAGCTAAACATTCTAGGTATATTGCCTTTTTTCGTTTTTGTGCGTAATTCAGTTTTTTTTTAAATATGCCACTGACTTACTATCTCCATTTTCATCTCTTTGTTTCAGCACAGCCCCTATTCCTTTAATGCTTGCATCTGTGTATATCTCAATTGGTAAATCTGGATCAAAAATTCTCAAAATTGGTTGTGAACAGGGCAATGATTTTATTTTATCAAAAGATTCTTGATATTCTTCTCACCAGATAAATTTCACATCTTTTCTTAATAAATTGTGTAGTGGATCTAGAATAACGATAATTATAATTATAATTTACTTTCCCTAAGAAATGACGTGTTCTTTCTTGTCTCTGCAATTGGGAAGTTCTTGACAGCAATTAAATAATCTTTGAGTGGTCTTATAGAATTATTTTATATTATATGACCCAAGTATCTTACATAATTTTCTGCAAGTGTATTTAGAGAATTTGAGTCTAAAACCTTCAATTAGTATTGCCTCCAGTAGTTTTGATAGATGAGATATATGTTCCTCAAAAGTTTATTAAAAAATCAGGATGTCATCTATATAATTAACTACATAGTCCGAGAGTTTGTGTTTTCTTATCATGTTGCTCAATATCCTCTGAAAAATAGCTGGAGCTGTTTTGAAACCAAAAGGGAGGCAACTCCATTGAAAATGACCTTCTTGAGTTACAAATGCCGTTTTTTTCTGTCTTGTAATTTCAAAGGAATCGACCAGAATGCTGAATTTATGTCTAAAGGAGAAAAATATTAACAGTTCCTAGTCTTTACCATTAAATCCTCAATTAATGCAAAAGGTTGAGATTTGGGAACACCAATTTTATTTATTTCTCTGAAATCTATACATAGCCTAGATTTTTGTTTCTCTTCTTTTTTATATGCTAAAGTTACTGGAGATGCGATCGGGCTGTATGATTCTTCAATCATATATTTGTTTAAAAGCTTTGCTATTTGATTTTTTATTTATTATCGATCTTTAATTGTGCATCTGTATGGACGTTTGTAACAGTATTTATCCACCATTAAGTCAATATGAACTTCATAATCTTTAACAGTACCAACATCATATTTGTCTTTAGCAAATACTGGTTTGTATTTGTTAATGAACTTATCTATTTCTGATTGTTGATCCAGATCTAAATGATTTATTGAAATTTCTTGAAATTTACAGTTGATTATTTGTTCAATGTTTCCTTGCTTCACTACTTTAGAGTCCAAAGCCTTTTCATCTTTTCGAACATCAGAAATGCTGACATTTTAATTTTCTCTAGGTGTGATATATTGTGTGATCCTTAGATCTTCATTTTGAATTAGTTTAAAATTCTTGATACAATCCAAACCAATAAGAAAATCGTAATTAAAATGTTCATTATCCACAACAAATATATCCATCGTTTTTTCAATATTGTAGATTTGTATCTTCAGTGTTACTATACCATTTGTTTTCTTTACACCATTAATCGTCCTCAAATTTACTATTTGTAGATAACCTGTTTTTACTTTTTTTATTTTCAATAATTTTGCATTAACTAAAGACACATTTGATCCAGAAAGTCATAGATTCCAGAAACTTCTAAGGTGTCATTCAATTGCAATTTGATTTTTATTAATTGTGGTATTATTAGTTTTATGGATTTCATTCATTCAATTCTAGTTCTAATTCTGATTTATTAACAGTTCTAACCCGATTTCTTCGAAATTCATATTGTCTATTTTTAAACCAACAATTTTCCTCGAGTGGTAACGTTCACCTTTCTTCTCTTTTTCACATATTCTGCATGGTTTTTGTTTTTCAATTTTTTTCATTTTATTTTCTGGGTACATATTTTCTTTGTTATCCCAGCTTTTTGTTTTCACTAGGTGTTCAAGACCTCTTATTTCATTAAAAATATCTTCGGTCTCTTTCAATTTGCTTCGGTCTATTCTATCAAATATGTAATCTGGAAGTCCCACAGATATTAAATCAATCAACATGAGCTTGTCCACTGATTTGTTTATTTCTAATAAAAGTTTTTCTTTTTTTAGAGCATACTCTAATTAGGAACCATAAATATATTTAAATTCAATGGCGTATTTCACCGGAGTCCAACCTTTATCTGTATAGGTATCATAGAATATTTTCTTCCATTTTCCCCAATCAGAGTCCAATGTATATTTTATATGCATTGAACTGTACCAGTTGGTACATGAGCCTTTTGAAAAACAGTCTAAAAAATCCAATTTTATCTATATCTTGGGTTATATTGAACCGTGTACATTCACTTTCAAAGGTTTCCATGCATTGTAATACATTATTATTCGCACCATTAAATGTTTCAAGGACAAATTTTTCAAATATCTTTTTTTCGTTAAGGACTTCTAATTTTGGTTGCTCATTTGTTTTTGTTTGGAGATATTTTTCTTGTTCTTCTAATAAGTATCCATGGAAGTGTATATTCCCATCTTCATCTTTATATTCTTTCAAAGTATCTGTGTTCAAACTAATCCAAACTCTTCTTAAAGTACCCCTTTTTGTTAGAGTTGCTTTTACTTTCTTAAAAGCAGCTGTATTCTTTAACTCTTCATGATGTGCAATGTTTTCGAATTCAGGTGACAAATTGAAAAACTCTTTGTCTTCCATCTCAATTGAGGTTATAGTAATGACATTAGTTTTTCCCTCAGTAGCCAATGCCTTGACTATGAATTCAAACCTGAGCTTTTCCATTTCTCTTGAAATATCCGAAAAAAAATGTTGTATTATAATATGTCCCTAGCTTCTTAGAATTAAAAACGAAATTGCGTTTCTCAATAACAGGCATGTCAAACCCTAGGCCCGCGGGCCGCATGCGGCCCGACAAAACATAGATTGCGGCCCGCCGAGACGTTTTAATTTTTTTCTGATAAACGGCGAAAATATTGTATGTCCATTTGTATATATGTCCAGCACAAATAAAAAAAAATAAAAGTAAATATTGTAGTAAACATAATTAATGAAAGCCGGAAATTTGAGAAATCAACATCAATAATATCAACATTTCAAGCCTATTCTGTTGCAGTTGATGAAAGTACAGATATTCCAAATATCGCTCAGCTGACAGTTTTTATTAGCGGATACGATGTTAATTTAAAAGTAAGTGAAGAATTTTTGGAAGTCATTCCTTTGCATTTAGTTTTTTTATGTGCTTTTGGGAATTTTCTTCCGTTTGTCTTGCAGCTGATGGTGCACCTACCATGATTGGTATTATTAAAGGAGTTTTTGCGAGTTTAAAAGAAACATCTAAACAGCATGGTAGTAATAATTTTTAACATTTTCATTGTATTATTCACCAGCAAGTACTGTGCTCCGAAGTTTAGAATAACGGACATATTTTAGAAATATTCACCAAAATTGTAAATTATATTGGAACACGTGGACTTAATTATCGTCAATTTGCTTTATTTTTGGAAGATATAGAATGTGAATACACCGATCTACCGTATTATACGGAAATTCGATTGCTTTCGAGTCATAAAGTTTTAAAACGATTCTTCACATTGCTGGACGAAATCATAATTTTCTTGGAAACAAAAAAATTTAAATGTCTTGAATTAAAAGATGGACAATGAATAAAGAACTTGGCTTTCTCAGTTGATATTACGAGTCATCTTAATCTTAAGCTTTAAGGCAAATCATGTTGTTACAATGCTGTTTGATAATATTAACGGTTTCAAACAAAAAATATTACTTTGGCGAAAACAAATTGAAAAATAAAACTTATCTCACTTTGAAAGCTCTCGAAATACATAAATCACCTAAATTAAATCACCTAAATTAAGATAGAATTGGTGAAACCATCCTACGTTATAGAAAATCATACAAACTTAAAACACAGGAAAGGAAAAATGGAACACAGGAAAGGAAAGGCTGAATATATTTATATATTTAGGCCGTATGTTTTAAGTTTGCACCTAAATTAAAATTTACAGAATATGGTCACAAAATTCGATCGAAGATTTTTTTATTTTAGCAGTGAAGCTGTGAAGTACAATTTCCTCTTTTTATTTCACCTCTATCTATCGATATTTAAATTGTTGATGAAAACCTACAAATGGAATT
Source organism: Phosphuga atrata (assembly GCA_944588485.1). Taxonomy (NCBI): domain Eukaryota; kingdom Metazoa; phylum Arthropoda; class Insecta; order Coleoptera; family Silphidae; genus Phosphuga; species Phosphuga atrata. The sequence continues at coordinate 22,366,946 of OX155900.1, forward strand.
AATTGATATCCAATGTGATTCTACGCTGAAGGTAAAATGTATGGAAGTTGGAATTCCAGCATTTTATACATATTTACCTGTAGATCCGTTTCCTAAAATGTTATAAGAAAATAATTAAGGAAAATATGTTCTTTAATTCACAAACTGACTAATAACATGAATAAAATATAATTATTAGTACGGTGTGGCTCCTGTATTTTACTGCTAAGAGAGATCACGAGGTCACAAGAGAATGACATAACTTGCAAAGAAAATAATTATGAACATCCATAGACGCGTTTCTGGCTTTTGGCTTCATTAGTATGGACTTATCATATAATCTCAAATTGAATCATAATTAAATGTAAACTAACAACTTGCATCAGCAAAATTGCATCAGCTCAAGATATTCAACCAAAGATTGATGACTTGCTTTCCAACAAACGATGTCAAATCTTTTAAAAAGTAGTATTAAACTGTGATTTTGTTTATTATGACTTTTATTTTAGTTTTTTTTTACAACCTAAAATATTTAAAGATTCTGTGTAAAAAATAACATGAAAAATAAAATGTCTATGTATGTAATAATATTCCATAAAATTTAAAATATTTTTAGTTTAGTTACTAGTACATGTGGATCGTATTTTTCGGAATGGAATAGTTTTTCTGTATGGAAGATTTGAAAAGAATGGAATAGTTGCTAAAGGTGGAATAATTGATGAGGATGAAATTGTATAATGAATTTTGACATTTGTATATGAAAGAGTAATCAGAATTGCGAGCTGCGCGATTCTTGTAGATAGCGCATCAGCTAAGGTTGTATGAGTTGCAAGATGTATAACTCCTACTGCACAAAATATTAACTAATAATTCATTCGTCTCAAATGCTGTCAGGTTTGTAAAATAATATAATTAAACACTTTTGAGGTGTATTTAATCATATAATGTTGCCGATTGTCTGAAATCAATGTGACTTTAATTTAAGGAGTGATATTAGAAATGAAAAGCTCCCAACGTTCATAAAAAAGTTACTATATCTAACGATGTGATATTAGTTACTAAGGTGTATAAAATGGACGATAAAAAATCAGCTGTGGAGTAAAAAGTTACAGAAAATTTCACTAAAACTTTCATAACCTTTAAATTGATTAAGTGACATTGATGTTGTCAAATTTGACGTTCAACATAACCAACATATTGTTTTAATCAAGTTGGTATCTTGTGTTGTTGAGTTACCAACATACTCAAACATAATCTCACCAACTATTTGTGGAAGTTACTTTGTTGTTGTCAAGTTTGACAGATAGATACATAACCAAGTCAAAAAAATTCAGCTGTTAAGACATTTTTTCGCCAAAATTGCAAGCCTTAGTTACTAACGTCACTTCATCATATATAGTAACCTCCTTTTATGAAGGTTGGCAACTCTTGATTTCCAATATCACTCCTCCAATTATAGTAAGTTTGCTTTTAGACAATTAGCAGCACTTAGCAAAATTATTTTAATAAAAGTTTCACCAAAAAAAATAATAACCAATAAATTACTCAACTGACGTTGATGTCAACTTTGATTTAATTTTCATGTTGATTTTTTAAGTAAAGAAATTTACTTAAAAAAATCCAGTGTCAAGGTTATCGGCCATGAAAATTCCAAAACGGTCAAATTGTTTCAATAGAATATCCATGATCTTAATAGATCTGAAAAAGTTTTTATTATATCTATTGCAGTTTTCGAGCTGTTGCTATATGAATCCATTAGTATCAGTTCCGGTTTGACTTCGAGGGATGCGTATGTGGTCTGGATTTCTAAGGCGCTTTGCGACATGTAACCTAATAGCTTAAAATAGGTTAAACCAACATTCAGCTTTACAGCTTTATCTTATTTTTGATCTCTTGGGTCGCGTTACCTCTTGTAGTTTGACTTAATTTATCTTTCGGTTTGCGGTATGCATCCCAACCTAAGTGAGGCTAACATACTTTGCCACTTTAGCTTATTTTAGAGCAAGCTGTAAGTGCATGTCTGGTAGACTTTGAAGAGTTGGACAAACAAATATATTTGCAAGTTTTCAATAAATATTTCTTTGTTAAAAACAATCCTGTGTCAAGGTTATCGACCACAAAGGTACCAAAACGTCAATTTCAATACAAAACTCTATAATCTATATAGATCTGAAAGAAATTTCAATATATCTGTTGCAGTTTTCAATTTATAGTTATTTGAATTTATTAATTTTTGTTATGTCCGAGTTTGAGGGTCTTGATTTATCTGCCGCTTTGCGGTGTGCAACCTAGTCTAACCGAGGTTAAACCAACGGTCCTTGCAACACTGTAATATATTGTATCGAGAGCTCGCGCTACCGCGCGTATGTTGTCTTGATTTATCTGTCCGCTTCGCGGCGGGCAACCTATTCTAACCGGGGTTAAACCAACGGTCCTTGCAACACTGGCCTATATTGGATCGAGAGTTCGCCCTGCCGTGGGTATGTTGTCTTGATTTAACTGTCCGCTTCGCGGCGGGCTACCTAATCTAACCGAGGATAAACCAAAGGTCCTTGACAAACTGTCCTATATTGGATCGAGAGTTCGCGCTGCCGCGCGTATGTTGTCTTGATGTATCTGCCCGCTTCGCGGTGGCAACCTAATCTAACCGGGGTTAAACCAACGGTCCAACAATACTGTCGTATATTGGATCGAGATTTCGCGCTGCCGCGCGTATGTTGTCTTGATTTATCTCTCCGCTTCGCGGCCTAAAACCCTAATCTAACCGGGTGAACACTGTCCTATATTGAATTCAGAGGTCGCGCTGCCGCACGTATGTTGACTTGATTTATCTGTCCGCTTCGCGGCGGGCAACCTAATCTTACCGGGGTTAAATCAACGGTTCTTTTTCACATTGACCTATATTGAATCGAGAGCTCGCGCTGCCGCGCGTCTTGGTCTTCATCGGATAAATCAAGGCCACGTATATGGTCTTGATGGGGTGAATCAAAACCAGATAAATCAAGACCAGATATATCAAGACCACATACGCGCTGCCGCGGGTATGTGGTCTTGGTAAGAACAAAAATTCTGTGTCAAGGCTATCGGCCACGAGAATACCAAAATATAAATTTCAATAGAAGAATTAAACGCCGAACTGAAAGAATTTTGAATACAACTGTCCAAGTTTTTGAACCGTTTCTCAACTGTCCAAACTTTAGTTATTTGAATGTCTGACCTCGTGTGCGACTTTGTGTTTGAAGGGCGACCGCCGCCAGATAAAATATTTTGCAAAACTAACTGAGGGATATCATAGACTGACTTATTCTCTACAAATGTGTGAAATTTTATTGTTTCACGTTGTGTGAAACTTACCAAAATAATTTTTTAAACAAATCCAGACATGTCAATCACAAATTTCAACCAAAAACGTACACGAAAATTTCAATATATTCAAAAATTGCGAAAAAATGTATTAACATTTGAGTGATTTTAATGAAAATTTTACTGAATGTGCGTATGCAGCAGGAGTATCAGTTGACAGAATTTGAACGTTCCCACTACAATGGGGACGTCGTGAGGAATTATTTTTCCTTCAAAGCTTACTTGCACATATCTCGTGAACGCCTCAAGCTAGGAAATTATAACCGGGATATCCGTATGTTAGATTGTGATGTCTACAAAAAAGTATTTCTTGCAAATTTTGTAAAAACCTTCGGTTTAGTCGCAAAAGTAAAAAATATAAAATCCAAAAATGTATCCTTCACTGAATTTCGTTTTTGAATTTTTTCGTTTGCAAAAAAATTTTTCGGCCAAACGATTCGCTTTGGAAAAATGAAATTGATACAACTTCTAGATGAAAATGTTCTCTATAAAATAGCACTAAATGCATGTTTCTTAGACTGGAAAATTGGACAAAAAAATATATTTGCAAATTTTCAATAAGTATTTCTTTATTAAAAAAATTATGTGTCCAGGCTATCGGCCATGAAAATACCAAAACGTCAATTTCAATAGAAACATGTATAATCTATATAGATCTGTAAGAAATTTCAATATATCTCTTGCAGTTTTCATTTTATAGTTATTTGAATTTATTAATTTCTGTTATGTTCGAGTTTGAGGGGCGGCGGCCGACGCCAGATAAAATATTTTGCAAAACTAACTGAAAGATATCATAGATTGGCTAATTCTCTACAAATGTGTGAATTTTGTTGTTTCACGTTATGTGAAACTTACTAAAATAATTTTTTGAACAAATCCAGACATGTCAATCACGAATTTCAACCAAAAACGAATACGAAAATTTAAAAATATTCAAAAATTGCGAAAAAATATATTAACTCTGTAAGGATTTCAACGAAACTTTTACCGAATGTGGGTGGTCAAATGAAGTACCCGCTTGCTAAATTTGAACGCTCCGCCTCCATTGGGGACGACGTGGAAAATGATTGTGTATTTTAATGGATTTTGCAAATATATCCTGAACGCCTCAAGATGGAAAATTATAACCGGGATATCCGTATGTAAGATTGCGATGTCTACAAAAAAGTATTTTTTGGAAATTTTGTTAAAACCTTCGGTTTAGTCGAAAAGTAAAAAATATAATATCCAAAAATTTATCCTAGGGTACCCCTTCTCTGAATTTCGTTTTTGAATTTTTTCGTTTGCAAAAAAAATTTTCGGCCAAACGGTTCGCTTTGGAAAAATGAAAATGACTCAACTTTGAGATGAAAATTTGCTCTATAAAATTGGGCTAAATTCATGTTTCTTAGACTCTGGAAAATTGGACAAAAAATATATTTGCAAGTATTTCTTTATTAAAAAAAATCCTGTGTCAAGGCTATCGACCACAAATATGTAAATTTCAATAGAAACATGTACAATCTATATAAAACTTAATGGGTTTATTAAAAGAAAGTGCGCTCTATAGATCTGTGTTAAAATTATTTCATGCAAACCCAAGGAAATGAGGCATATGACTTTTCGAAGACGAAGCAGAAAAATAGACGACATTTTTAAACGCTCGTCATATCGAGGCTGTCAGCCACAAAAAGTTCATGCAGCACATTTCAATAGGCCTCAATGAGCACTATTCGATTTTAAAAAGAAAAACCGGATAAATGTCGGGATGGCTTTTCCTTCAACCGTCAAGTAGTAGAACTGATCGTTTTTCAACAATAACTCTTTTGTTATACACGCTAGTAAGGTGTATTCCGCACCTTTAGATTCCAAATTAAATGTGTAATTTTGAACTATTCTTTCTTTTCTATTCTTGTAGAAAACTCGTAATTCTCACCGTCTGGAAAATGGATTTTAAATTACCAGATGACCCAAAAACTTACGTCGTCCCCTATATAAAATTAGCCGAATTTCAAGAATGTTCAGAAATTTGTAAAAAAATAGTTTTCTTTTATAAAATCAGTAAAAACTCTAATCAAATATGGCCGAGCTTACCTTTATTCAGGTGTTCAATTGTTTCTAATGTAGAATTTACCAACTTTAACAAATCTGAGAAATAAAATTTTCCCGGACACCATTCACCACGGAAAATGGAAGAAAACTTCTGTGGGGCGGAGTTGATTATGCAACCGTTGCTAGCCACCCCGAACCCTGGCAAATGAATTGCATTGACATGAAAATCCTGGTAAAACGGTTTGCAAAGGAATGATAAGTTTTCTCTATCGATTCATGCTAGAAGAATTTATTAGAAATGTAGGGAAATGAAAAACACAAATGTTTGAAAGTCAAGTAAACAGTTGGAGGAAGATTTCAAACGTCGGCCACGTCTGGACCGTCAGCCGCAGAAAATTCATGCAACATATTTTAATAGAACTTGATGAGTTATACTCGAATTTGAATCGAAAATGCCGATAAATATTGAAATGGCTGTTCTTTCCGAAGTGAAATCGTAAAACTGACAGTTTTTCGCCAATAACTATACGTTCTATAAAACTATATACTAACTATACGCTATACGTTCGAGGAAGACGTGTTTCGTGTTTCTATCGTTGGCATCTAAATTTAATTTAAAAGCTGCTAATTTTGACGATTCAGCGGCAAGCAATGGTCTTAGTTTTTTTGACCTGGAGTGCGAATCCGTTGATGGATTTGAGAAATTCAAACGCCATACTGTTGGCCTTTTAGCCGGGCATACTCTTCTCAGACTGGAAATGTAAATTTTTGTTTTCGCGTTTTCGTTTGTAGAGGTGAAAAAAAAGTGACTTTGCGAATTGGGGCCTGCGGAACGTCCCCGGAGGTGTAACGCGCCGAGAGAGATGTCGTTCGAAAGTAGACACGTGGGGCTATAATCCCCGAAAAGAGCAATACAATTTTATGACATTTCACCGAATATTAAAGGTTTCAATTTGCTCAATTTTGAAAAAATCGTTTCGAGTTTGGACGGGCGTCGGGGCCCCCAAATGCGATCGAGCGATGTTCCTATCGCCTTATAGACCGTTTCGTTCTCTATTCAGAAACCACCACCGTGACGCCCTGCTATTTAATTTAGCGAATCCCAGAGGATTCTCGCGTACTTCTGCAAAACATGGTTTTTCGGGCCTCCCGGCGCCATCCGGCACGCAATCGCAATTAAACTCCAAAACAAACTTAAAGACACTATGCCGAATCGATTGGTGCCGGTCCGGTCCCGATCCGACTGTTGGGTATCCCGGGAGAGGGATCCCCGCAAATTAGGTGAAAAAAACATCGCGTTTTTTTCGATTTTTGTGTTAAAATTGACCCAGAGTGGGAACAGGATGCCGAAGGTACCAGATTTTTCCACCGCCGGTTGCGGGTAAATATCTCGCATCGAACGAACCGGTTTGGAGACACGGCGCTCTTCAATCAAGGAACGGCGTCCACAGATGTGATGAAAAAAACGGTTTTTTTTCGCTTACATTTTCCGCCGCACCGGGTGAACCGACGGTCGCGTACTTTTCTGCATGACGTCAAAAAACGTGAAATCGACGCGGCAAGAGAACGCAGTAAAAAAATCGAGCCGCTGACCAAAATAGCTACTCAAAGGTGCTAGAAACGATCTCCTGTTTTTGGCACCTAGAGGACGCCATGTGGGACTTGCGAGCGGCAGACGGACACGCGTCGAAGGCCTGTTCAGTTTTACAACAGAAAATAACCATTTCCCGTTTCGACGCCCAAGAGGAACGGAGTTTTTACGGAAAAAGTGAAAAATTTAAAACGGACCTACAGCCGCCCCCTGCGGGGGCGGAACTTGGTCAAAAAAAATCTATTTTTTTTCTAATTTGTAAACCTAATTTGTTAAACCTAATTTGTTCTAATTCTAATTTTTTGTTCAAAAATTCACGACGTAAACCGCATTTTTTCACAATTTTTCTTAATTTTCAAACAATCTTGATTTTTTGACCCCCTTCGAGTTCAGTGACGGTACCTTACTCGATTAGTATATTTCAAAAAAAAAACATTGAATCTAATAAATACATAATCTAATCATTGTAACAATCGTATTTTATTAATTTAATTTTTTTTAACAGCAAAAATATGCAGCCCCTAACTTAGTACAAAATTGCTCACGTGGCCCCAATATCAAATGAGTTGGACATGCCTGCTCTATAAGAATAAGAGTATTTATTTACAATAGTTGTTACAATGATTTATCTTACCTATAAGAATAAGAGAAACAACATTTAAAGTTTATAATTCAAGTATTAACTAGTTTTACAAATTTATAAATTGTTCACATTGAATTATCTATTGTGTCAACTGACGTTTAGTCCGTTTCATCAATTGTCGGTCTTTCCATGGAGCGGCTGATTCAAACTTAGAAAACTAAAGACATCAGTATATGAGTGTCATGTTTTCTTTACATATATATATATATATATATATATATATATATATATATATATATATATATATATATATATATATATATATATATATATATATATATATATATATATATATGTATATATATATATATATATATATATATATATATATATATATATATATATATATATATATATATATTATTACATATAATAAAATAGTTTGGTACGCCTTTCCGGGAGGGGGCGGGATAAATGCGTGAAATCGGGTTTGCAGAATGAAAATGCACGTTTTGAGTGATTTTCGAAAGAAATTTTGCCGGGACAAAGTGGTAAAATGTTTAGAAAACTTCAGACAATTGACTAATTTTTGAGAAATTGTGGTGCCGCCGAAGGCGGCCGGGGTGCGGCGCGAAAACGAAATTTACGTTTCTCGGCCGCCGAACGGCCGAATTTGGACCAATCGCGACGCGAATGGTGCTATCTGGAGCGCCGATTTTTTTCCGCACAAAACTGTCATCTCAAATTTTCGAGTCTTTGCTGAAAATTTGGAGAAATGTGCGAAAACCGAAAAAAAAAATATCGCAAAAAACGATCTTCTTCGACGTTCTATTGTGAGCCGACCGCTGAACAGAACGCCTTCCAGTTTGCGGGCCCGGTTTCGTAAGTTCTTTCTCTCTGGGTCTTCGAAGAGGCCGTGCGATTTTTTGCAAAAATAGCCGTGCGGTACATTTTTTTGCAAAACCGGACGTTAACGACTGCCGAACCGGAAGTGGGTGGAATTTTGCAATTTATTCTAAACCGTTCGATGGAGGTCGACGGTATCTTGCGTACGATGTGCCGATTTGCCGATTGGCAGAAACCACGAGGTCGCCCAGGCCGATAGTAGCAAATATATTAGTGGAATTATGTGCCGAAATATTTGTGGTTATTTAAACTGTTTTTCTATTCCGATTTTTAAATGTATTTAATTTGGTAATAAACGTTGTTTTTTTGTAACAACCAAATTAACAAGTATTTTATTTAACCTGGGTGTAAAATCTAAATCTTTGACCACGTTTCTCATTTAAATTGATGGCTGGTTTCATTAAAAAAATGTTTTAAGAGATTCTACAGCATGTGTAACAATAAAATTGTACACGCTTCTAAAGAAAAAGTCGATCTGTCTAACACCACAATACCTAACACATCATTTTCGAAAAATATTTGATCTGGATGTGGCTGCCGTAACATGTTGGAATTCTTTATTGACGTCTGGATTCATTTAAAAAATTATTATATATATATATATATATATATATATATATATATATATATATATATATATATATATATATATATATTTCACACAACGTGGAACAATAAAATATCACACATTTGTAGAGAATTAGGCAGTCTATGATATCCCTCAGTTAGTTTTGCAATATATTTTATCTGGCGGCGGCCGCCGCCCCTCAAACTCGAACATAACAGAAATTAATAAATTCAAATAACTATAAACTGAAAACTGCAAGAGATATATTGAAATCTCTTTCAGATCTGTATAGATTATACATTTTTCTATTGTAATTGACGCTTTGGTATCTTCGTGGCCGATAGCCTGGACACGTAATGTTTTCTGATAAAGAAATACTTATTGAAAATTTACAAATATATATTTTTTTCAAAGGATCCGAAGTTGACTAAACATGCATTTAGCACTATTTTATATTTTGTTTTTCTTTGAATTTTATGGAAATTAAGATATACCATTTTTTAAAAAGTCGTTCATTTATAAACTTCTATTATTGTTTTAATGATGTTAGGCAACACAAATTACAGGCGTGTGTTATTAAATATTTTTAAGTTGGTCATGGAGTGGGGTAGTTTTTTCAGAATTTTTTTGTGCAATTGTTTCTAACGGTTATTTTCATTCCTGAGATAAATGTTGACAGGTAAGCATCTTTCCGTATATTTTTATGTTTCTAATTAGAAACGATAATTGAATATTAAGATTTGTTTTAAATATTTACAAGCGAGAAATATATTTGCATTGTGTTTTACAAATTTTCTGATCTTTTTTTAGCTATCATTATTAAATATTTGTTGTGTATTTTTTCAGATATTCTAAATATATTACAAATATATAAATTACAGATTATTAAACATAAATTAGGTATGCATAGATACATTTTCGAATTTGCTTGAAATAATTTTTTTTTTTTTTAGGATTTATTTCAAGAAAGGGCCTCATTTTTCCCTTTTTTCAACAACACATTTGTAGAGAAAGGATCATTCTATGAATTGCCTGTGGTAATTTTGCAAAATATTCTATGGGACCGGCTAATTAAAATCTATGTTAAACATCAGGTAAGCCGTAAATAGCTATCATTTGAAAACCGTAACAGATCTATTCAAAATTCTTTCAGTTCTATATAGATTGTTAATTTTTATTGTAGAACAATGGAATTCAACACATTTGTAGAAAAAGCATCATTCTATGAATTGTCTGTGTTAATTTTGCAAAATATTCTATGGGACCGGCTAATTAAACTCGATGGTAAACATAAGGTAAGCCGCAAATAGCTTTCATTCGAAAACTGTAACAGATCTATTCAACATTTTTTCAGTTCTAAATAGATTGTTCAGTTTTCTATTAAGTTTAACATTTTAGAAGAAACCAGTTTTGTGAAGGAATCTGTTTTACAATGGATGGCCACTGCTTTTTAAGGAGTTCCACACGACGCAGAACAATGGAATTCAACACATTTGGAATTGCGGCAGCGCCACGCGTAGTATGTGATCTTGATCAGATAAATCAAGACCACTTACCACGCGCGGCAGCGCCGCGCGTAGTATGAGGTCTTGATCAGATAAATCAAGACCACATACCACGCGCGGCAGCCCCGCGCGTAGTATGTGGTCTTGATCAGATAAATCAAGATTAAAAAATTCAAGGCAATGTAGCACAATACATTTTTTATCGAAATATTAAAAGACTCTACCGCCTCCATTCATTTGCATAGTATTATGTGAAATTTAAAAACATAACGGGTTTTGAATGGCATATTTGTGGTTGTGTGTTATTTTGTCAAGAACTCTATTGCTAGGCAACGCTTCTAAAGCGCTTTCATTGGCACAGTCTGGCAGTATATTTACAATTAACTATAGTAACGTACCAGGTAACGATGAAAACGCCAATGGCGTGCACCTTTAAATTTTCCATACATGGTTGCATACCGCCAAGCGGCTGAACAATTGCCAGATATAAACACCAAACGGTTCCCTCATCCTCAACAGTGGCGTGCACCTCTAAATTCTCCAGATTATTCCATCCTCTTCAACTATTTCAACCTCTTCTACTATTCCACCCTACAACAACAACGTCACCCACTAATACTATTCCATCTTCATCACCATTTCACAAAAAACAAATTTAATATGTACTAGTTACTTATACTAAAATAGTTTGGTACGTCTTTCCGGGAGGGGGCGGGATAAATGCGTCAAATCGGGTTTGTAGAATGAAAACGCACGTTTTGAGTGATTTTCAAAAAAACTCCAGACAATTGACTAATCTTTGAGAAATTGTGGTTCCGCCGAAGGCGGCGGGGGCGCGGCGCGAAAACAAAATTTCCGTTTCTCGGCCGCCGAGCGGCAGAATTTGGACCGATCGCGACGCGAATGGTGCTATCTGGAGCGCCGATTTTTTCCGCACAAAACTGTCATCTCAAATTTTCGAGTCTTTGCTGAAAATTTGGAGAATAGTGCGAAAAACAGAAAAAAAAAATATCGCAAAAACGATCTTCTTTGACGTTCTATTGCGAGCCGACCGCTGAACAGAACGCCTTTCCGTTTGCGAGTCCGGTTTCGTAGGTTCTTTCTCTCTAGGTCTTCGAGGAGGCTGTGCGATTTTTTGCAAAAATGGCCGTGCGGCTGCCGAACCGGAAGTGGGTGGAATTTTGCAATTTCTTCTAAACCTTTCGATGGAGGTCGATGGTATCTTGCGTACGATGTGCCAATTTGCCGATTCGCAGAAACCTCGAGGTCGCCACGGCTGATAGTAGCAAACCGGTAGGATGTCAATTCGCAATCGAGGTCTACAAAAGTACAAATGGCACAACTTCCTGCCCTACAGTGGCAGATCGAGAATAGACCGGACCGTGCCATAGGCTATTAAAAGTTGCAAACAGTTAACAACTGGCAAAGTTATTGCAAAAAAACGAAATTCGCATTTTGAGTCCTAGTTAAGAGGCGCATGCGATTTTTTTTGAAATATTTGAACGGTGTCCTTCCGCCGGAAATTGCCGACATTCTGAAACTAAGTTTGCACGTTTTACTTGCACGATACGACCCCCAGAGCCCTGGGAATCGTCGCCCATTTTTCGCACGTCATATTTCATCCGTCTTTCAACTTTAGCAACTTTTACCCCGACAATTCGCAAATTTCAACTCTTTGCTGCAAGGGTTGTAAATTTTGCTTCTTCGCTGGCTGCGGTTCGGCGTGGGCGAATTTTCCAAAATTCCTCAAATTTCGGGTACATCAAAATCGGAATTTTCTTACCAGGACATTTACGCTGCAACGAAGAACACCAATCGGTGGTAACGCATTTCCGCACTTTCACCTGCCAGTCCCGTCGCAATATGATTCGAATTTTCAATTTTTTTCCGCATTTTCTGAACCAAGAATTCACCAAGAAAACACATCGGCGCTACTGGTGGGACGCAAACACAAACGTCAACCTAAACGTCAGTCAGTTGAAATCTACTGCGACCGCTGAAAAATTTGTTTTCGGACAAAACTCAGACTTTTCGAACAATTCTGACCGAGAAGAGACCCCCAAGCAAGTTTCGCCCCGAAAAGTTTGTTCTTGAAACCAGTGGAAATCATTTTGGAACATGTGATATTAGTGGAATTATGTGCCAAAGTATTTGTGGTTATTTAAACTGTTTTTCTATTCCGAGTTTTAAATGTATTTAATTTGGTAATAAACTTTTTTTTGTAACAAACAAATTAACAAGTATTTAATTTTGAAAAGGTGAAAAATCTAAATCTTTGACCACGTTTCTCATTTATATTGATGGCTGGTTTCATTAAAAAAATGTTTTAATAGATTCTACAGCATGTGGAACAATAAAATTGTGCACGCTTCTAAAGAAAAATGTGTCTAACACCTCAATAGCTATCACATTATTTTCGAAAAATATTTGATCTGGCGGTGGCTGTCGTAACATGTTGGAATTCTTTATTGACGTCGGGATTCATTTAAAAAAATATTTTAGTAAGTTTCACACCACGTGGAACACTAATATTGCACAAATTTGCAGAGAATTAGTAATTCTATGATATCCCTCAGATATTTTTACAAAATATTTTATCCGGCGGGGACCGCCGCCTCTCAAAGTCAACGCAGCACAGAAGGCAACACATTCAAATAACTATATTTTAAAAACTGCAACAGATGTATTCAAAAAATGTTTCGATTCTAGATAGCGCATACATTTTTCTATCGAAATTTTCATTTTGGAATCTTCGTGGCCGATAAACTTGACACAGAAATTTGTGTTGAAACTCTTCAAGTATTTTTTCTGTCTAACTTTCTGAACTCTGCCGAACATGTATTTTACACTGTTCGATAAAGCAGATTTTCTTTCGTTCTTGCGGAGGAATTTTTTTTGCAAACCTCCAACCACATTCTCCATTTAAACCCATATAAATTCTAAATCGAAATTCAGAGAAGTGGTAGTACACGTACGTACCCCTTGAATTTTTTTTTGCATTTTATATTTTTTACTTTTGTGACTAAACCGAAGGTTTTTGCAAAATTTGCAAAAAATACTTTTTTGTATACACCGACGTCCGACATCCGGATATCCCGATTATGATTTTCTATTTTGAGGCGTTGACGAGATATTTGCCAAAAAACTCTGAAGACAAAATAATTTTCCACGCCGTATCCATTGGATGGGGAGCGTTCAAATTTTGTCAGCTGATACTTCTGGTGGATACTCACATTTAGTAAAAGTTTCATGGAAATCCTTACAGGCTTTATAATTTTTTTCGCATTTTTTGAATATATTAAAATTTCCGTTTTCGGTTTTGATCGGAATTCGTGATTGACATGTCTGGATTAAAAAGAATATATTTTAGTAAGTTTCACACAACGTGGAACAATAAAATTTGACACATTTGTAGAGAATTAGTCAGTCTATGATATCCCTCAGTTCGTTTTGAAAAATATTTTATCTGGGTCGGTCGCCGCCCCACAAACTCGGACTTTAACAAAAAGTAATAAATTCAAATAACTGTAAATTGAAAACTGCAACAGATATATTAAAATTTCTTCATAATATCTACATAAATTATACATTTTTCAATTGACATTAAGGTTTTGGTATCTTCGTGGCCGGTAGCCTTGACACAACATTCTCTCTAATAAATAAATACTTACCAATTAAAAACTTGCCAATATATTTTTTTGTCCAAACGAAAAACGAAATTTAGAGAAGGGAGACCTTTGAAAAAAAAATTACATTTTATATTTTTTACTTCTGTGACTAAACCGAACAATTTTACAAAATTTGCAAACAATACTTTTTATAGACACCGACGTCCTACATATGGAGATCCCGTATATCATAATTTTCTAATTCAAGGCGTTGACGAGATATTTGCAAAAAATCCTCATAAGCAAAAATAATTCCCCACACCGCCTCCATTGGAGGAGGAACGTTCAAATTTGGCCAACGGGTACTTCATGTGGCCATCTACATTCAGTAAAAGTTTCATTGAAATCCTTGAAGGGTTAATACATATTTTGTCAATTTTTGAATATTTTGAAATTTTCGTATTCGGTATTGGTTGCAATTAATGATTCACATGTATCTGTATCTGTTAAAAAAATTATTTTAATAAGTTTTACACTATTAATATAGCTTGGAAATTTGGACAGATGTATTCAAAATTCTTTCAGTTCTGTGCAGCTCATACTCTCGATGAAAAATACGATAATGTGGCAAGGATTTTTTGTGTTGGCATAAAACTTTGATGAAAAAAAAGTGTTTTGCAGAGCTGAATTTTTTAACTTGGTTATATTATTTGTCACATTTGACACAGCACCAACTTGAATAAAACAATATATGTTGGTTATGTTGATCGTCAAAGTAAACAATGTCAGTGTCAGTTAATTAATTTATTGGTTATGGAGTTTACTGTTAGATTTTAGTAACTTTTACACCACAGCTGTTTTTTTTGTGTTTTAAGACTTAGTAATTAATATCACATCGTTATTTACAGTAACTTTCTCTTATCAATGCTGGCAGCTTTTCATTTCGAATGTCACTTCTTTAAATATAGTAACTTTGATTCCAGACAGTTTGTAACGTTGTATGAATAAATTCATTTAAAAAGTGATTTTGTTGTTTTTGATGTGAAATATTTTTGTACATCAGGAACCGTCCAATTTGCAATTCCCCTTATTTTCACACATACATAACCCAGGTGGCACCAAAAGCGCCACAAGAGTCGCACATCCTTCAAAACTGCTTAAACCACATACTCATGAAAATCATGTGACAGGCACTTCAAGATTATTATTATTTGTTTGTTACTATTATATATATATTGTTTTTACTATATATTGTTGTTACTATTACAACTATTCCATCTACAACAATCGTTTCACCCTCATCAACTTTACCACCTTATTCAACTATTCCATCCAGAACAACTCTTCCGTACAAAAAAATGCGATGCGCATGTACTAGTAATATAAGAAAATAATATTATTTTTGTAAGTAGGATCATATACCCCATTTTTTTAGGGGAAAAACAAATTATATACAGTTTGTGGGACTGCCTCCATATAGAATTTATCTCGATATAGACATTTTTATCTCGATAATTTATATCTCGATATAGAAATAAGCCCACGGGGCACATACGATTTCTAATTAGGGATGCTGAACGGTTTATGGAACCATCTCGCAACATCCAGAAAAGCGTTCCAAAAAGGGACGCATACTAACTCAGACGCCGTTTTTTGTCTTTTTTAGGTTACAAGAGTAATATTGATGGTGTGAGAAAGAGGGACGATACTCAGGGGAAGCGCCATATGTCCTATCGACGTTCGGTTACACCCTAGAACATGATAACACCTAGCAGTTAGACAGAAGTACTCGATGACTCGATGAAAACAGATCCACAACCATAAGTGTCAATGAAGATGAGGGTGCTTCAACTTGATGATGAAATTTCTAGAAATTTTTGGGTGCAGTTCCATCGAGTTTGAACTGGTCGTAATTTCTGGACTATCTAACGAAGATCGCATAGTATTAGTGGGAAAATACCTAATACCGGAAAATTGGAATCACATTGCAGCTCCACAACTGAATTCTGAAATTACGGCTGCAATTTTTTCAGACTTTCTTAAAAGGTTGGGAAATTATTGACGAAATAGGGACTATTAGCTAATACAATCGCTTGGTAAAATGGCAACATTTTCTCTATCCAATTAATAGTAGAAAACTAGGATAATGAATTACTAAGACTGCTTATGGACACAGGTCGTGTCTTGTGGGACCTCCATTTTTCCAAGCCTACTACTAGACATAATTTTGATCTATATTCGCTGGACAAGAGACCAAGGATCAACTAAGGGAGAGCAAAATTAATACATACAAGACAGCTAAGACAGTATCAAGGTCTAGCAACGAAATGAAGGTCTACCCTAATTCTTACCCTAACCCTAAGGCAGTTAAGAAGCCTATCTATTAACATATAAACCCTTAATAATACGTTAAAAACCCTTAATGTCCAGGAGTTTAAACTGTAAGGCTCTGGTTCCGACCTGCCGAAAATAGGAACCACAGAGGAGGCAACACACTGCACATAAGCGCATTCAAATGAAAGGCTGTTAAGCTCGGTAAAGTATGCAGATCAACTGTCCTATTTATTTATTTATTTATTCAACAAAATTTGGATTCAATGGTCTTTGATTCAAATCAAATCGAATTTATTATATTTCATTATATAAGAATATGATTACAAATGAAAACTTTACAAGGGATCAAGAGATGCAGAAGTTGAAACAATTTAAATAAGGAAGCCCACACATTTGGTACGTCCATTAATATCGATTTGTACAGCCGTGCAATATTGGCTGGCTTTACACAAATCAATTAGAACGTTGTAATTTCTTGAACTTAAGGGACAATGCTGATGCTTATAATACGTATAAGTGTGTTTCCAAGGTTCATTTTGCCAGATCTCAGTTAATAGTTAGAGGACATGAAGCATCCAGATCGTAAAATTATAAGAAGACAATTACTGTGTAGAAATTTTTCGATGCTTCAATGACTCACTGCAGAGCAGATACCGAGCGCAGAGCGCAAGTCTAGGCGCTCTCATCCAAATTTTGAATGGACTTTCAACTAAAGTTTTCGAGAGGATAGTTAAATCTTTTAATGAACCTGAGAGGGACTTGTTTAAGACGTGTCTATCATGGTGGAGAGACCCAGGTGCTTATCGCTGTAAACATACTTATCTTAAATTTGTCCAAGATGTATTTCTATGTTTTTTTTCCACCGTGCTCTATTACACTCAAAGCAATTAGAAAGATAATTCAGATAACGCCAAGGGTATTCTGGATGTACCGTTGTGGGCCACACAAGCTTGGTACCCAGTTTTTTCAACTTCTTCTGCCTGAAGGAATTATACTTTTATCACATGATATGGATACATATGCTATATATATATATATATTAACACCTTTTTTTCTAGCAGCAGCAACCTGCAGCCCCACGTTACCCTGGGTGTCAGAGTGTTATCAGGACGGGATTTCTAACGGGGGTGGTCCCATTAAATTCAATCAATATAATATTGATAGCATCAATGGCGGATAGTTCCCTAAGGCACTACGATGTGTGTTTAAAAAGATGGTTTCGTCATTGTCAATAGGAGGCAATCGATATGGTAGCCAATACGGGTCCCCAAAACAACTGTAGAGCAACTTTATCCTTAATAGTAACAGTCAAGATCTCTGAATACTACATAATCAAAAGTTTCTTTATGGTAGTCTCCAAGTGTCCTCAATCTCTTCCAAAATACAATATCACGTGCGATACACCAGTTATCTTAGACTCCCTGGTTGAGTGGTACTCGAATGAAGAACTTTGGCTGAAAAAGCTCTCAAAAAAATCCATTGCTCTATTAGCCAGTCCCTGTGGCTAATAGAACTCATAGAGTACAAACCTTTCAAGGATTAATATAAGAAGTGTTGAGATTAATTCATCTAAAGTTATTATAAAGAAACCAGTTTTGATCAAGACATCTAGAGTAGAGGCTAACCAACCAGTGCTATGTTTACCTTTTTTCTCATGAAAAGTTAGAATTTTGACCAGCTACGACTCTAATTGATTACATTAATATTTCCAAGGACCTACAAAGCACGAATACTCCTTCTATTAGTTATAAAGAACCGCACAAGGTTGTGTTAACCCAGACTTTAAGCCGTTGTGTTGGATTAAATTCACACCAAAGGACAGTGGAATAGATGTGTCCACTTTTCAGCGCATAGTACGCGCTATAAAATCCTACTAGCTAGGAGTAAATATAGACGAAATAAGGAGAACTGGGTGTGGTACCTCTCGTACATTCCGAAAATTCTATAATCAAACAATTGGAGGAGGATTGTAATTCATTTGCGCGTGCGATAACCTGTAGATAGGTTCTTGGGTCCTCTCCATGAAGAAACTGACATTAATTCAATGCTATTGTTTTATTTCGAGGATATTTCCTGCGCCTGTACTCTCAAGATGTAACTTTTCAGGTACTAATCTTGAGGACCAAGCACGAGTATAATTAATAATTATACGAACTTACCTAAGTGAAGTTCTATTATAATTATACGAAGTGGTTCGTCCGAAAAGATTAGTAGTACCCACCCACCCGAACACAAATGGTTCTCAACAGGTCCGGAAATATCAGGGCTAAACTGTCTCTAAACTAAATGATGGACCCGGGGCAGAAATAGAGGGTGTCAGGGAGTATACAGAGTTCTTTATTTTTTACTCTCAAATATAGTGAATAGTGGCAACACTGCGTGTTACTACAGGTAGTTTAAAATTTTCATTCCGGACGAAGCACTTCGTATAAATATAATAGAACTTCACTTAGGTAAGTTCGTTAAGTGATATAAAAATTGGGAAACATGTCGTAGTTATTGTTTTTCAAATTTAGAAAGCAGTGTTCCATTTTTTTCATAACTGTAGTAATCTTCCCCTTCTGTACCAGAACATGTATTTAATGTCTTTGCATTGATTTTTTTCAAGTACTGAGTTTTTTTTAATTTCCACCAAATACGTAAGTTTTTCTAAGAATTTTGTGCTTTAAATCAGTTTGTTTCATTTTTATTATTATCGCCACATTACAATATGGCGATCAAATCAAATCAAAACATTTTATTTCATAATTTAAAGTTTACATACAATAAGTAAGAACAAAAATAATATAAACTTATATGAAACTTGTCAAATATACATGTGATTTCCTAACTTTACAATAGTAAATTTACAATATATGAAATTTTTTTGCCTAATTTTTAATAATACGACTTTATTTTCGAAAAATATTCATCCAAGTTGTATGGTTCTATTTCAACAAGCATAGCTCTTATTCTCTCTGAATATTTTTCTTATGTATGTTTATTCTGATATTCTTAGGTATTCTGTTGTAGAGTGTAAGGTTTATATATGGTGGTAGCCTTTCTGACATTGTTAGATTGTGTTTAGGTATAGTAAATGTAATATTTTTGAAATAGCTAGAGGTAAGTACAAATTGGCATTTGTACTTTTTCTAAGGTGTTGTTTGATAGCAAGATACTTGTGTCATCAGCGAATATTGTAACTTGATGAGGTGAAGTTATGATTGACAGTAGATCGTTTATATACAATAAAAATAATAGAGGTCCCAGTATACTTCCCTGAGGTATCCCTATTTTTATGGTTCTTACTGATGACTTTTACTTGACAAAACTTCGTAAATTCCCTAGTCTGTTGTTTCCTATGGGATAGGTAAGAATGAAACCATTTTATTGCAACACCTCTAATACCATATTTCTCTAATACATCTTTTCTAACACAATGCTATGATCGACTGTATCTTAATCCTTAGTTAGATCGAGTAGAATCCCGCATGGGATGGTTTTTTTTTCTGGTTGACTGGCGACATTTTCCAGAAAAGTAAAACATGCTGTCTCTATGCCTTTGCCTTTCCTGAAGCCATGCTGATCTTTACTTAATAGTTGATACTTTTCAAAAAAAATTACAGTTCTTTTTGCAATAGTTTTTTCAAATATTTTTATATATAAACTTACTTTACATATATATTTGCAAACGTCGACAGAGTATTATTATTATTACCTTTATTGGCATATTTACAACAATTACTATAAGACTAACAATACAACATATCAAAACAAAAAAAAACAAAAACAAAACAAAAACACATGGAAACAATAAAAAAAAAGAACAAAAAACAGAACATAACTATTAACCCGACCCAAAAATACCCCAAATACTCAAACTTAAAAAAACTACACTTTAAAGACACAAAAAACAACAATAATTCTTCGCCCGCACTAACTTTTCTCCCTCCCTAAACTTTTTCCACAATCACTCTCTTCCGCACTAAAATTTCCCGCATTATGGGCCACCCGCTACCTGACTCGTCCATGCACGCTTCCCAGTCTTTACATTTATTTTTCTTTCCTTCTTCCCATGTTAGCCCTTTGCACTCTTCCATCCAATGTGCCCACCTGTCAGTACCCTCTCCGCATATGGTACACAAATTCTCCCTTTCATTCAACCAGTACCTTCTTGCCTTTTCTTCGTTGCCGCACCGAAACCTGGCTATGCTATTTTGGCTACCACTGGACCCTCTGCTTATGTACAAAGGGAGTCTGCCGTACACTTGTACCTTGTTGTACTACCGATTGTACCTGCTTTCGTCTATACGGCTTTGTCGTATCTGCAGCCTGTATCTCCCTACTCCTTTCACCTATTTCTTTCAACAATTTTTCACACTTTACTCCTTCCCTTTTCATCCTTTCTACCTCCTCTTTCGACAACCCTACTCGTTCATACATTTTTTTCCATTCATTTCCCCATTTTGTTAGTCTAATCCCTCCGACACCTTCCTTCCTTAAACTATTGAACACCTCTTTCACTATCCTTTCATTCCCTAACCTATACACTTTCCTTTCGTATCTTGCCACTCTCACTGATGCTTCTACTGCAACTTTATACGCATTCATTTCTTGTAGCACCAGGTACCCTGGCGTACTCCTGTCTAATTTCAACGCCCTTTTTATAAACTGGAGTTGTACCTTTTCTACTTGTTCCATTTCGTTCATACCCCATATTTCTCACTCCATACAACAAAATACTCCGAACACACGCTTTCCACACTATCATTTTTGCCACGAAACTATCTTCAAATTTATCTTTCCAAGCATTCCAAAACCTATTAGAAGCCAACCATGCTTTCTTACATACGAACTTAATGTGCTCATTATTGGACCCATTACTACCAAACATAAATCCCAAGTATTTGAACCTGCTAACCTGCTCTATAACCTCTTCCCCCCACATCAAGCTTTCCTCTTTCTTACCAACTTTCTTTCTAAACACCATCCACTTAGTCTTCTCTACATTCACACTTAACATTCTTTTCTCAAAATATCTTTTAATTCTTCCAATCATCTCTTTCATTTCCCCTTTAGTTCTTGCTAAAGCAACTATGTCATCCGCGTAAGCTAGAGGCCACACTTTCATCCTACCTATTACCACTCCTCCTGCCTGCCCATTTTTTAAAACCTTTTCTAACTCATTTATAAAAACATTAAATAGGATAGGGCTAAGTGGTCACCCTTGCTTGAACCCTTTCCTAACCCAGAATCTTTCGGATTTTTTTTCACTTATTCTAACTCTGCAGCTTGTCTTGCCATATAGATCTGTAACCGCCTTCACTAGCCACCCACTAATTCCTTTTGCTCTCATCATTTCCCATACCATGTTTCGGTTTACTGTGTCATATGCCGCTTTCAGATCTATGAATACAGCATACACTTTTCCACCTTTCTGTGCCAGCTCTTGCTCTATTACGTATTTTAAGGTAACCAGCTGGTCCGTTGTTCCCCTCCCTTTTCTGAATCCCCCTTGTACTTCCGGAATCACTTCCTTTTCCTCAATTTCTTCCTGTATTTTCATCTCCACTACTTTTGCATATATCTTATGCAAAATGATGTATCGATCAGTGTGATGCCTCTGTAATTTTCTGCTTCTCCCTTATTTCCTGATTTTAAAATTGGTACGATGTCCACTTCACCAGCTTTCTGGAATTGCTTGCTGTCCTATGAAAATCTTGTTGTATAATTCGTGGAGTTTTTTTTGTATTGACACCGGCGCTAGTTTCCACGCTTCATTTGGGATTCCACCCGGACCTGTCGCTTTTCTTCTTTTCAGCCCACCCAGCACTTGCTCCATTTCCTCCCACATAATTTCTTGTCGATGGCCTTCTTCTTGTTTTCCGTCCTCTTCCACTGTCTCCTCTGCTCCATTATCTTCCTTTCCGTCCAGCAACTGCATAAAATGTGCTCTCCATCTTTCCATCTTAATTTCATTAACTTTCCGGGTTGCTTTTTCCACATTTTTGGCAATAAACTTCCATATTTCTCTTTCGCTATTGAGCTTCCTAGCCTCCTCCATTTGTTTTCTTTGCCACGTTCCTTTTTGGTTCTTTCTGGTCCTTCATATTTTTTAATGTACCTGGAGTTCCTCCGCTCTGTCTCCATCGACAGAGTACTAGAGATCTCGTCGACAGAGTACTTATTGGCCTGTAATTACTAATAACTTTATTGTCTCCCTTTTTGTGCAACAGAGTAATAATTGCTAGTTTTAGATTATCCGGGAAAATACCACATTCGATTGAATTATTTATTATATATGCCCGTGGTTCTGCGATATCCCAAAAAATATATTTTATTACAGATAAAGGAACCTCATCGTCACCGGCGCTCTTCTTGTTTTTTTGGGACAGGATAATATTAAGAAGCTCATCGCATGTTACAGCTTCAAGAAAGATTGTATTATTACTACTTTTAAAAGTATCTTTATAACGAATATCGGGTATATTATTTGTTAATATTTGTGGGTGTTCTGTGTAAAAGTTGTTAAAATTGTTTGCAATTATTTGCGGGTCTTCGTCTATAATTTTATAAGTCTTACTACATTTTGTAATACATGTCATTTTCCTTACTAGATCCCATGTAGTTTTCATAGGGTTCTCTGAATTTAATAGATCTGAATTTAATAGTTTTCAAAAACTCTTTTTTTTCTCTTTTTTGAGGAGAGAAACGTACTTTCTTCATGCCCTGTTGTAACTTGTCTTTAAATTTGTATTAAAAGTATACAATACTTGTAAAATTTCAATTTCTTTTTTTACCTTTTGGATTTCGGGGTTTGTAAACATAGATAAATTCCTTGAATTTGTTGGGATAAGACTTTTTTTAGGGTAACATTCATTAAAATGTGTCATAAAACTGTTCATAAATACCTCCCATTGTGCGTTCACATCCTTTTTGTCTTGTAAGGATAGTTCTCCCCACAGTTCTTCTTGTAGAATCGTGTGTTTATCCATATTTTCTTGGCAGAATGATCGAATGTGAATCCTTTCTTTTATTGGTCTATTATTTTGGAACAGGCTAATCTTTTGGGCGCTATGGTCTGATATGTGGTATTCTAGTGTTTTGACGGAGTATGGCATATCTGTTTTTAATACGATGTTATCGATGCATGAGCCACTTTCCGGACGGCTCGCCTCATTTAAAGCCAGTTCAGTTTGAAAAGATTGATGAACAGATTTTAATCTGTTCTTCAATATCTTTAATGTTCGATATCTTCCTTTAGCTCAAACACCCTTTAAAGCACAGTAGAGTATCAATAATATGGCACTGCAATACTCCGGCACCCTCTGCCCGCACAGATACTCCCGCTCCGCGCTTGCGCTTCGGCGTCAGTATAACCTCAAAATTATCACGTATTTACCGCTCTCCGCATATTCCAGACTACATTCTACAGTCATTCCAGTTTTCAATTAAAAAACTGTAACTAAAAATGTCAAGTAAACAGCAACATAAGACTCATACATAATATACTCATACATAAATTTAAAGAAGTTAGATAGTGGAGAAAATATGAGCAAATGGGCAAAAGAGTATGGGGTTGGACGTGCAACTATTCACAATTTTAAGAAAAATAAAAACAAAAGATAGTTGATTACGTAAAGACGTAAAACATTATGATTTGGTGATTATCCAAAGATGGAAAACGCTCTGTACATGTGGTTCATCCAAGAGCGACATTTTGAGACATTTTGAAAGTAAAATCAATCGAATTTTATCAAAAAAATAACAAAGAAGATGATTTTCGTGCCTGTGTTGGGTGGTTGGATATATTGAAAAAGCGATTTGGTTTCCGTTTGTTAACCTTATCAAGTGAAAAACTGTCAAGCGACGAATACGCAGTGCAGCCATTTATTCAGAATTTTAGAGAAAACTGGGTCTTCTTCTGGACCAAATCTACAGTGGAGACGAGGGTGGTCTGTTCTGCCGACTGTTACCCAATAAAACAATCGTATTCTCTAATGAAACCAACGCACCAGCCCCTAAAGTGAGTAAAGATAGAATCACCTGTATGCCTTGTTCCAATGCTACTGGAACACACACATTGGTGATTGGTAAACCAAAAATTCCCAGACCTTTCAAGAATATTTGTCTGACAGTCTGCTACAAGAACCAATTTAAAAACAAATGTTGGGTCACGAGAGAAGTATTTAGTGAATGCTTCCATAAGGACTTTGTCCCAGAAGTGAAGAAGTTTACGAATAGATCTAACTTGTCGCAAAAAGCTTTACTCGTACTTGACAATGCTCCAGGCCACACAAAAGAACAAGAACTTCGATCAAGTGATGGGAAGATCCAAACCATGTTCCTACCAACAAACTGCACATCTTTTTTTTTCTTTGCAACCGATGAATCAAAATGTTATCCAGAAGGTAAAGTCCTTGAATAAAAAGAAGTTGCTCCTTCATATTATTTCTCAGTGTGGTAACATAAAGCAGTGTCATCAAGCTCTGTTGAAGCTCTGTTTCACCTGACATTATCCAATTATGGTTAATAAAGCTATGACCTACAATTAATGCTTTATCACAAGATACAGAAGAACGGGATAGTGAAAATAATGTACTTGTTGCCGATTGGTTGCATACTTTATTAGAAAGGGGATTCGAAACGCGAAGAAGATTTAAATTTTTGGTTCGAAGGGACAGAAGAAACAGAGCAAATTTTGTCAGATTTAGAAATCTATGAATTTGATGTAGAAAAACTATGAAGTACATGAAAAAGAAAGCCTTGTAGAAATTTTGAAGCTACCGACAATTGCTAAAACAAAACCAGTTACAGCATATAATTGCTTCAGTACCAGCATAACATGGGCTGAAGAAAACGACGTATCTGCTAAAGATATTATAATCCTTCGAAACTTGCGAGAAAAGGTTTTTATATAAAGAGTTGCAAAAAACAAACCTAAATTAAGGATTATTTTAAGACTTTGGTGACGGGGTAGTGTGTGGAGAAAAGGAAAATAACAAACCCGGAGACGATGTAACTTTTTATTGCGCGTCACGTGACGCGTGCCGGTTTTGATGCGAGTTGTGGAAGTTGTCTCTGATGTTCTGCTGGAAGTTGTGTTCACTGATGTTCTGCTGGAAGTTGTGTCTGGATGTTGTTTCGAAGTTGTCTCTCGAAGTTGTTTCTAAAAACTGTCCCTTTGTCACTCCCGTCCGGTCCTTTTATCCCTCGGTCAAACGCATCTTCTCTCTGGTAACTTTGGTGGGAGAGGTTTTCCGTTGTCCCGATTGGTTGTTCGTTCTTCCCTCCTATTGGTGCTGACGCCAAGTAAGAGGGAGGAAAAATCGGTATTGTTTGATCGGCTCCAGCCCGCTCATAAAAACGGTCTGGGCCATAAAACGATTAAGAAAAACCCGAACCTATCGGCTTTGTTTGATCAGCTCCAGCCCGCTTATAAAACGGTCTGGGCCATAAAACGGTTTAGGAAAAACCCGAACCTGTGCAACTCATCTTGTCAATAATGAGTCCCTACAAGACTAATTAGTTAATTGTAAGATAAGTCATTTTTATAAAAAAAAAACTTGTAGAACATGAATGTTATGTATTCTTTGTATAAGATGCTTTCTTCTTCTTCTTGTTTCGAATAGGCCTACTTTGGACCACACTTGTTCAACTGTTGGGCTTTGATCTTTGCCCAGTATTGTCGCATCTTCTGCCGGTGTAACTCCTTTCTCTCTTCTGTCCAGGAGGTACATTTCCTTCGGACTTCCACGGACTTCCTTCAGGGCGCGTCTCACAGACTGCCTGCTTTGGAGATCTGTCATTCCCAGTTATTTAATATCCTTCTCGGTTTCTGTCAACCAAGTGGTACGAACTTCTTGTTTTGCCAGGCGGTGAACAGACGGTTGGTTAGTCGGTTTGGAGGCAATGTTTCAACGTGGCCATAGAAAGCTAACCTTATTTTCCTTGCACAGTCAGAGAGCCTCTCAATATATTCGTGGAACTCAGAGTTATGTCGAATTCGGAATTACCCATCTTCCTTTACCGGGCCTAGGATCTTCCTGAGGATTCTCCTCTATCTGACTTTGCATACAGGTTTCATGGTCGTAAGACTAATGTGTAGTGCTTAAGTGTAAGGTTGCGTGACAGACATTGCTTGTTGTATTTGCTGTTAGTCAGTCGATAGGCTAGTTCTAACTTGTTGACTCTCATGGATAATGATGTTCTTTCTGGTAAGTTGGGCTAAATCCATTGGCCGAGATACTTCAATTTCTCAGTCCTTTTGTGTTTCCCTGCTCTAGTAACATCTCTATTCTTTTGATGATGGTTTGCTTCTTTGATGTTGGTGAAGAATTCTTTTTTCTCCAGCGACACTTGAAGACTCTCTTTGGCAGCCTGTTTTGGCAATTGCAAAACCTGCATTGTTGCCATCTCAAGAGAATCAGCAATCAGTGCCATGTCATCTGCAAAGGCCAGGCAATCTACAACCAGTCTATCGTTCTAACGTGGCAGGTAGATACAAATTCAAATTCAAAATCTTTATTTCCAAACGAGATACAAGTATCTATAGGATGTGTCAACAATATTATAAAGATTCATTAATACAAGTTATGTATGTATGTAAGATGTTTACTTCTTGTATTGTAATTATGTTTGTCTTCATTTTTTGTGAAACTACTTCGCGATTTGTGTATGTACATAGTGGTTTCCAGGATATATAGACTAACAACTGAAGAATTCTGAGGTTTTTGAAGTGAGGTTAACAGGATTCTGTACATTTTACCCCTATGATATTTCTAATAACCCTTTTCTGTGCAATTTGTATGTATTTGATTTGTGACGAAGCTTCCCATAGTATAATGCCGAAGGACAGCATTGACTGCACTTCTGCATAATACCACTTTAGAATATCTTCTCTGTTTAGTAGTTTCCTCAGAATAGTTGTTTGATAAGCCTTCTTATGTAGTGCTGAACAGATGCTCTGTGTCGTAGTTTCCCAGCGAAGGTGCTCCTTTAAATAAATACCCAGAAACTTGGCAAGATTGGTTCTATTGATTTTGTAGTTTTGTATTTCTAGGCCTACATCTGTAACATACTTACTTCTTGGTGTTTTGAGTACTATATACTCTGTTTTGCTTTTGTTGAAGTGTAGAGTATTTGCGGAGAACCATTTATTTAGAGATTCTAGCAGTACCTTCGCCTGATCCGTATTCTCGACGATGTTGTTCCCCACAATAAAGCTTGTGTCATCGGCGTAAAATGTGCAATGCGGCCCTTTCACATAGTTTATCAGGTCAGCAGTGTATAATAGAAACACCGTTGGCGCCAGAATGCTTCCTTGGGGGCGACAATATTTGTGGTTAAAATGTCGGACTGGCCAACTACATTACCACTCCTCACAGAAACGTACTGTTTACGGTTTGAGAGGTAAGATTGAATTCATCTCGAAACTTTCTCTCTGATTCCGTAATTATGTAGTTTATTTATTAATCTGTTATGGGAAACAAAGTCGAAGGCCTTGGTGAGGTCACAGAATATTCCAATGAGATATTTCCCATTATCTACCTCGTAAATTTGTTTGCTGTGAAATTCTACTAGGGCGGTTGTGGTAGATTTGCCTTTGCAAAACCTATGCTGTAGCTTTGGAATTAGATTCATATTCGATTATTTTTGCTACAATTGGTATTAAGACGATTGATCTATAAGGTCTATAAGATACCACTCTGATCAGCCAAGTTGATCAGTTCCTTGCGCCATTCTCTCATAATCTTTTCAAGGACACAGTTGAAGAGAAGTGGGGAAAGTCCATCTCCTTGTCTCACTCCAGTTTTTATTTCGAGGCTTTCTGAGATCTCGCCTCTAAATTTAACCTTGGAATGGGTGTTGATTAAGGTTATCCTATAAACCTCAGTCGCGTTTTGTTGTCTAAAAAGGCACATATCGCTACTTCCTTTGTGTCAAGTGCTTCTATTTGTGCTTCTATTATGCTTCTATTTCATTTGTAAGCTGATACAGGACAGTGTCTGTGGATTTTCCTGCTTGGTATGCATGCTGACAGTTCTGTACCCAGCCAGCGTTGAATGTTGCAGGAACGTTGCAGCAATGTTACTTTCGCAACGTTAAACATTGCTGCAACATTCCTACAACATTCCTATGTCCGCCTCTCTGCAACGTTCAGAAATGTTGTGGGAACGTTGCACGGAACATTGCAGGAACGTTGCGGGAATGTTGCGAACATTGCAGGAACGTTGCGGGAACATTACGAAGGTTGCGGGAACATTACGAACGTTGCGGGAACATTACGAACATTGCAGGAACGTTGCGAGAACATTACGAACCTTGCAGGAACGTTGCGGGAACATTACGAACGTTGCGGGAACATTACGAACATTGCAGGAACGTTGCGAGAACATTACGAACCTTGCAGGAACGTTGCGGGAACATTACGAACGTTGCGGGAACATTACGAACATTGCAGAAACGTTGCGAGAACATTACGAACCTTGCAGGAACGTTGCGGGAACATTACGAACGTTGCGGGAACATTACAGTAACGTTGCGGGAACATTACGAACATTGCAGGAACGTTGCGGGAATATTGCGAACATTGCATGAATGTTGCAGGAAGATTGCGAACATGTTGCAGGAATATTGCGAATATTGCAGGAATGTTGAAAGAATATATTGAATATTGAAAAATAGAAAATTATATTTTGTTTTATTCTCTTTTATTCTTCTCCTTTATTTACATCTTTCACTTTTAATATTTTTTTTAAATATATGTACTGTTATTGTTATTCTCATCGGAGGAAACTTCTGCATTTGCTTTTTTGATTCGACTCACTCTTGTTGGAGTTTGAATAAGCCATTTCGCCAGAGTCTCTTCCATATCTTTTTCCGATCATTTCTCTCCGCCAAGTCTTTGTAAAATTGTAGGACAATATAAAATATAAGTAAAAATATCTGGCAAAAATATAAAAATGTTCACTTTTAAAGAAATAAACTTACTGCAGAGTAATTTCGCCATCATACAATGGCTGAAACATCATTTCTTATTCGAACGACCTTGCCAACTGAATTTTAAGGCAACATGTTTGTTGTACAAGTAAGTTATGTAAACGCGTTTAGGAGGGACTCAGCGTTCATATTTGTCTCTGGTTCATACACTAATACACTACATAAAAGTGGAGGAGAGGAGTACAGAAAGAAGAGAGAGCGTAGATAAATACAACAACGTTTCATTGAGTATATACACGCAATGTGTATGCAAATTCCGATCGGGGAAAAATACACGCGCCGATCGGAAAAATAACTAAAAATATAATACATTTTTGAGTATAAGAATAAAAAATGAAACCAAAAAATAAATGATAATATTAATAATGAAAAAAATAATTGGCGCAGCCTTACTGGAATGTTGTAGGAATGTTGCTGCAACATTCACATTTCAACGTTGCCATTGGAATGTTCAGGAATGTTGCTGCAACATTCGGAATGTTGTGCAGCCTTCGGAACATTGCTGCAACATTCCTGCAACATTCAACGTTGGCTGGGTAGTGGTGCACCTAGCAGCACTGTTGTCCTAAGGTAATTGTCAATTACCTTCTCCATTGTCTTTGACATGGAAGATCTTAGAATAATGGCTCTAAATGACTTGGGTAATCAATATAACTAAACATTGAATAAAGCTAACACGATTTTGTTAACAGTAATCAACTACTTGAATGTTACTGCATGTCTTTAAAATACGAAGCATGATTTTATTAATCTATGTACTTGCAATAAAATTACAGGCCGATCAGTCTAATGTCACATGTATACAAATTACATAAATAATAACCAATAGTCTATAGAGAAAATTCTACGAATATCAACAATTCGAACAAGCTGGAAACATTATCGCACCTAATAATCACCTACTAATCAACGATAATAAACGACGAAAATCCTAGTAGAAAAATCCAACGAATACGGATACCCATTGTATCTGCTGTTTATAGATTATTCAAAAGCTATTATTATATAAACATTGGCGGTCTATTAAGCAATGACAAACAGTAGGATAGACCACAGATATAATAACCTGATCAAAGATTGAAACAAAGATGCAATCGCAACTTTCTCCACGAAAAAAATTAACTGTTCAACTTTAAAGAAGAGTTCGACAAGGAGACCTCTTATCTCCAAAACTCTTCCCTCACTAGCATTAAAAGAGATATTTAAGAAAACTGACTGGATCAACAAAGGTATAAGCATCAATGAAATTCTACTAACCAATCTAAGATATGCTGACGATATTATTAGCTTCGCACATAGAAGAGAATAACTAACAACACTGATTGCAGACCTACAAAGAGGATCTAAAAAAATTGGACTGAAAATGAACCTTTCAAAAACCCAGATAATGCACAAAGGAACAGAAGGGCCAGTAATATTGGGAGGGCAGGAAATCAAAATGGTGGAAAAATACATATACCTAGGTCAGAAACTTACTATCGACCGAACCAACCAGAAAGATGAAATACGAAGGCTAGGATAAGTGGCCTTCGCCAAACTATTAATCATCCTGAGAAATAAGAAAATAACTCAATACCTAATATCAAGAGTTGTTGACAAGTGCATTTTACCTGCGATGACATATGGTGCATAGAACTGGATTGCAACTGTGCAATGGAGAGGTCAATAATAATTACAAAGGATTACAAAAAGGAAAAGATATCGCATCGGAAGAATACGAGCAATAACTAATTTCGCCGATATTCGAGAGAAAATTGAAATCCTCACGTTGCAAGAAGCCAAAATGCTAAAATGTCTCGAAACCTGATAGCTCCTGAAGACGAGGACTGATAGTCAAAAATACTCAAACTTTAGTTAGATTAGACTGCATAGTTGACATGAACTAGACAGACAAGGGTTGGACTATCCAGATTTACTTTTCCTCGGACTTGTGGTCAAAGATAGTCAAGTTTTATTTATACTAGACTACATAGTTTACATTAACTACACAGGCAAGAGTTAAACTATCAAGATTTAGTAGGATTAGGTCTAGTAGTCAAAGTTTTAAATCCACTAGACTACGTATTTTACATGAAGTAGAGATAAACACAATTTGGATTAGCAATTATTTGGTCTAGTGGTTAAAGATTTACGTAATTAGTTTAGAATACATAGTTACATTACTTTACATTAACAATACTATCAAGATTTAGATTTACTAGGTGCAGTGGTCAATGAGAGTCCAATTTTAATTAGATTAGACTATGTATTTACATACTACTAGATGTTACGTAAAAACTAGATAGCCAAGATTTGGACCATCAAGATTTAGTGTGATTGGGTCTAGTAGTCATGGTTAGTTAAGTTTTACTTAGTTAAGCATTTACCGTTCAAGTTGTTTTTTACAACTACAAAAGATATCAGAACGATTTTTTTCTTATATTTATAACATTATAATTATATTTGTAAAATAAGGACACAAATAATCAGAATCATAAGCCAGAACAGCCTCGCTGCCAAGATCCCCTGACTAAAAGTGCCAAAAGTTTAAATGGTATTCAAATACCATTTCGAGAAAAACTTCAGAGCAATGTGTAGCCGTTTGGAGCGATGAATCTTCAGCATACCACATAGAGCAAGGTGCTTTCAATTGGTACACAGATGGTTCTAAGACAAAAGAATGTGCAGGAGTGTTTGGATCTCGTACCAAATACTTCGAATCCGTGGGAATCTGTATCTTCCAAATAGAGGTACAAGCCATCGAAAGATGCACACAATTTAAACTCTACAGGACCTATCGCAAATATCGAAGGCTCTTAGCTCATACCCCATCAGATCCAAACTGGTATGGGACTTTGTGGGAAAGCTAAACAAGCTTGGCAAAGAAAATAAAGTGATGTTTAAAGTAAAGGGAAATGAAGAAGCCAAACACCTAGCAATCAAGGGATTTATTAATCCCTTTATACATTCGAAACCCTTTTGTGGTATGAGTATGAATATCATCCACAAAAGTTTAGATAAAGAAATAAGGAAACCTTTGGAAGAAAACCTGGAAAGAACTTCCACGGCCAAGACAATCCAAAGTAATGGTGGGATCTTTTAACAAGAAAAGAATAAAAGCTTGTCTGAAACTTAAACTGAAGCAAGCTTCGAATTCTAACAGGAGTCCTGACAAAACACTGCAGACTTAGAAAACACCCCAGACCCTAGGGGAGGGGAAAGACCGCAGGCCAGGGGTCGCAACCATTTTTAAGTAAAGAGCCATTTTCCTTAAAAAAAATTAAAAAACCTTAGACAAGAGCCGCAGAGATGATGCTATTAAATAACACTGTAAACCTTTTGTATTATCAAATGTTTATATATTTGTGATTTATAAATTATAAAGTTTATATAAATGTTTATATACTGATATTATTAATTACCTGATATATTTATATCGACATACTTATTGTAAAACAAATACCCAAATAAATAATAATAAAAGCAAATTATTTAATTAAAAAAAAAACACAAATAGTGATATTAACGATTTAGTACGATCTAGTCCTCTAGATCTAGTTGATCATACCATACTACTACGAAAGATGGAAAAATACGGTATACGAGGAGTGACTCTCAAATTTATTAATTCATTTTTGGCAGATCACGAAACTAGAGACGTGGCAAGGTAGTACATTTTCCCTGCCCAGAACGATGAATGTGAGTATCCCACAGGGCAGCATAATGGGACCCTTATTGTTCACCCTACATGTCAATGATCTGCTAGATTATAGTAGAAACACTTACCACGACATAATTCAGTTCGCAAATGACACTAGTCTATTATTAATGTACACATAAGAGAAGAATGGATGAAAACCTGGAAAGAACTTCCAGGGTTGAGACAATCCAAAGTAATGCTGGGAACTGTTAACCAGAAAAGAACAAAAGCTTGCCTGATACTTTTTTTTTAACATTTTTATTTGTACAAGATAAATATAGTAACAAAATACCTATATTATATTAAAAATTTCAAGCCAGAATAGGAAAACCTGTGGCCTGGCTTGGGGTTCTTAAAATTGTTGTTACATAATCTGTGTTTACTGAAAATAAAATAGTAAATAATAAAAAAAATTATAAAAATAGATCAAAATTTTGATGTTACAAATAAAAATAATAATATAAAATGAAAGAGCACTGGTGTTTTACATATATTTCTAATTTTATTGTAAGTACATGTTTGTTTTTTGTTTGCGGTAATAACTTTCTATGTGAATTTCAACTTGGACACCTACCAAGTTGAAATTATTTAATATTAATTATGGATATAATTTAAATAAGAATATATTGAAGCGATCATGTGGTCAAACTGAATGGGAGACAGAGTGTATAGCCAGTTATTTATAAGTTTTGAATACGACGATTTGGATAAAGTCGATGAGTGTATGAGGTTTAAGTCTGGTGGCATTTTGAATAAAATGTATATGAGGGTAAAGTAAACCTGTCGAGTGCTAGAAGTAAGATGTGGGCAATAAGAGGGGTTATGGTGTGTCTATTTACCCTAATCAATGATAAAATTTGATCCCTGTTTTTATAGTATAAGCTCGTAAGCTGCGTACATATAGACCTCTTATTGGCAAGACACCCATCAAAGTATAAATTCCTTCTGTGGAAGATCAAGGGTCTTTTCTCAGGATTATTTTAATAAGAGACCTCTGGACAAGATCTAGAGGTTCTATATTGGTCGGGTAAGCACCCTCCTGAGCTGGGTAAATGCATAGAGATAGGCAGACAGAAGTCAGATCATTAATGCAAATTAAGAAAAGTACCGGGCCAAGAGTCCTCCCTTGTACTACCAAAAACTAAAAATACTACCAAAACTTTGCTACCTGAATCAATATTTTTAGTTAATAAGGAAGTCTTGGAAAACAGCACATCAGCAGTGCTTTTCCCCGGTCTAAATCCAAATTGGTCCTCAGTTATCAATTTATTTATATCCAAATATTGATTAAGTTGAATTTTTACAATTTTTTTCTAAAATTTTAGAGAACACATTTAGCATAGAAATTGGTCTAAAATTTCCCGGGTTATGTATGGAGCCCCCTTTATGAAGTGGAATAACCTTAGCCGACTTGAACATCCGTGGGAACACTCCAGAGATAAGGCTCAAATTAATAATATGCTGTATTGGTTTGATTAATGCATCAATATTTGCTTTAATTAGTGTAGCATGAATGTTATCTGGTCCCGGGGCCGAGTTTCCTTGCATCTCCCCAACCACCCGCCTCACCATTTCTTCAGTAGCTAGAGAAAAATTTTCAAGTGAACAACTTGCAGGTTCAATTTCAGGTAACAATGGCTGATTGTTGTGAGGTGAGGTCTGAGCCAGCTGCGAGGCGAATGTGGCAACCACTTGGGTAAAATATTTATTTATTTCATTTAATTTTGTTTCAGCCTGCTGGTTAGAGCGAATCCCAAGGTGCTCAAGTAGTACTCCCGAGTTTTTTTTTTTCCGGAAATTTCACTTATAATGGACCAAATTTAGCGGGTACATTTCTGGTTTCATTCAAAATATTTTTTATAAAAAGTAGACTTGGCTTGTTTAAGGACTTCGCTCAACTTATTTCTATACTTTAAATAATAGTTTTTTTAGTTAAGATTTAACGACTGTTTACGACACTTTATTTTAACTTATCCCGTTTACGAATAGATTATAAAATAGAAGTTGTTATCCATGGTTTGATTGGTGTTTTTTTCCCTGACATTTTGGTAGTGGATGTGCATTGATGTATGTTAGTATAGATTATGTTGTAGAAAATTTTCACGGCCTCTTCAACCTCAGTCGCCCCGCCCCAATCACCTCATCCCAGGAAACAGTTTTAAGCATACTTTGTAGTTTTTGCCAATCAGTTCTTGTTCTGGTATTGTTTATGTTTTTGTATAATTTGGGGGACTGGTATTGACATTTACAGCTACAAGTGTGGGATAATGTATGTAATGATAATGATCTGTAATATCAGTGGTAATAGTTGCTGATTTGGGCACATCCACTGATCGGACAAATATGTGGTCTATATATTTTCCCCTCCCACTTTGTGTTTGAGATGGACGAGTAACAGTATTGATACACGAAAAAAACCCTCTGAGGCCTAACTCATTTAAATACTTGTCTCTTAGTGCCGGAGTTTTACTTGAGGAAAGTATATCTAAATTCGTATCCCCAAGAATAACCATTTTTTGATGCTTATCAAGGGAGTCAATGAAATTAAATAATCTATTTGTAACTAGGGTTTCTAGAGATGAGGGTGATCTGTACACGGCTAGGAGGGTGAGTGACTGCCGCGAATACCCACCATCACTTGGATCTGCTTGAGGCAAGTCTATAGACTCTATCTCTATGCAAACGTTTGAGCCTGCACCTATTTGACATTTCAGTTTTTTCACCGAAATGTTTTCCATTACATAAACGAGAACTCCAGCACATTTATTTATTACATTTTCACATCGAAAAGTACTTCCAAAAGAATTCCAAGTACTTTAGAAGAGCAAAGAAATGCTCAATATTTTGTTTTATAACTTCTTATATTAATGCAAATTACATTCAGTGCCCCACTATTTTGGAGTATCATTATTTCATCTTTTAGAAAAGTATTAACGCTATATTCTTTACAAAAAACAAAGTTATTTAAAAATAAATCAACATCATCCTCCATTTACAAACAATAATTAAACTTCTGGAACAAAAACAAAAAAATAATAATTTCAATAATAACAAAAGAACGTATACAAAAAAAAAAAAAATTTTTACGGAATTACTCCCCTACTGCCACCTACTGCAGAGAAAAATAGATTTAAATTAGGCCCAGATTGTACAGTTTCGGACATTTCGAAGTTTTCGGAGTTGCGGGACATTTTCTCATAACTTCTTATCATCACTTTTCCATCCTCCCAATCCAAACAAATTTATAGCCAGCACTAATAGCCACTGGCCTGACTTCTTTGTACCACTTTATGGTTTCTCCATGGAAATGTCTACAACAGGTTATTTTTTCTTGAGGTAGGTGTTGAAATATATTTTTTGCAGCAATATTATTTGCCGAGGGATCTTGAATTGATTTTTTCTTAAAAGTTTTAAAGAAGTTATCCATAGACACTCTTCTATTGAATTTAATGACAATTCGTTTTGACAACGCTTTATTATGGGCTGGCATACGGTGAAACTATGCTTATTACGCTTTCATCCATTTGGAGTCCAAGAAATTTGCTATCTCCATTACGATTTGAATGGTGGATTCGTTTTTAGATTCGGGAACTCCCCCAAGGATTAAATTATCTCGGCTCGTATAATTTTGAAGTTGTTCAATTTCTTGTTTTAGTTTTTTATTTTCAAGTTTTATAAGAAAGTTATCTTCCTGTATTTGATCTATAATTGGTTGGAATTCATTTCTCATTTGGTTTGCTACTCTATCCAATTTTTTGTCCAGAGTATTTTCAAATTTATTTGCTAATTTTTTTATTAATTGACTAGGTGTGAGTTGGTTGTCAACATCACCCTCATTCTAAGGACCTTCAGAGCTTGGACCCGCAGAAGTTTTATCTTTTGGGTTTTTCAATTAGGCTTTCACGCCTCCCAGCTACGCATTCGGGACACCGCCAAACTTTTAACTGTTGTTCTTTCTTCAAGAAAACTAGGTCAGTCGGCGTGGTTTTAGAACAATCCAGGCTTGCGTGAAATAATTTTTTACATGCAGAGCATGAGATAGTTTCCCCCTGATTACTGGAGGTTGGTTTATTACATGCGTTTCCACAGATTGTCATTTTGAAATTTGAGTCAGCGGCAGTATAGTTTGCGGAGTAGAGAGTACGAGGCGGGTGGCGATTTGTTTTGTTTCACTAATTACACTCGGTGAGACTTGTGCAAATAGAGAAATATTCGGTTGCTTCGGCCTTGGTAGGCCTCACCTGCACCTGACTCCGTACTTCGTACCCAGCTAATCACTGATTCACTACACAAAAAACTATAAATGTTTAGAATTTATAATAATTTGATTTATAAAATTATTGATCTATTAATTAATTTTGGTTACTTCAGTCTCAAAACTATCACAATTGAATCATCAAAGCTTTTTAAGCACAGATTTGACTAAATTATTTAATAAAGAACTATTTAAAGACACTGAATTTAATAAAAACAGTAGAATAACAGAGAGACGACGTTCTCTGCTTGACACACACGAGAGAACTGAAACTAAACAGGAACAAGCTTAGAATTCTGGCAGAAGTCCCGACGGGACACTGCAGACTTGGAAAACACCTCAAGACCCTAGATGACAGATGCAGATTCTGTGGTTCGCCAGAGGAAACCCCCATACATCTGCTGAAAGACTGCGGAGCACTGCTCCGCAAGAGACAGATGTATCTTGGGGCCCATTGCTTGAACGCACAGGAGATGCAGTCCTTGAAGCCCACCCTGATCCTGAAATTCCTAAAGGAATCACGACTAGAGGAGGCGCTCTAAATGGGTAAGTATATCAACGTTTAGAGTAAGAGGGTGGGGTACAATAGATCTACGAAGGTCGCAGTACAAGTCGTCACCACCAATAATACAAT
This sequence comes from Phosphuga atrata, assembly GCA_944588485.1. Classification (NCBI taxonomy): domain Eukaryota; kingdom Metazoa; phylum Arthropoda; class Insecta; order Coleoptera; family Silphidae; genus Phosphuga; species Phosphuga atrata. The sequence continues at coordinate 22,404,963 of OX155900.1, forward strand.
CTACCTAATTATGAACGAAACCGTGGAAGACATACAATCTACAGCGAATATTGTAATAACGGAAATTGGACAGTGGTTTAGCAAAAACAAATTGATGGTAAACAGCACCAAAACTAATATAATATTATTCAAAACCTACCTTAGCACTGTTAACTATCCCCATGACATTAAGTTAAGAGAGTGAGTACGAATAAAACAATCCGTAAGATTTTTAGGTATCCACATTGATGAGACCTTGGGCAGGTAAACTCATATAAGTCAGCTAAAAGCTATACTGAATAGAGCAGTGTTTGCGATTCGTACTTTAAAACCCTATTTAAGTTTGCGAATTCTAAGATTGGTCTATTCCGCAAACTTTCATAGTCATCTGTTTTTTGGGATAGCGTTTTGGGGAAATGGAGCTCAGACCAAAAAGGATATTTACAATACAAAAACAAGCGTTACGTATGATGATCAATCTAAAATATAAAGGCTCCTGTAGAGGGAAGTTTAAAGAAGCAAAGATCTTAACAACCACAAGAACATATGTTTTTGAATGTGTCATGTTTATATTTAAACATAAAGTTTTGTTTAAAGAACACGAGAAACAAAACATACGAATGAACTGTACGACTTCCCTCACGACAAACTATCGTTGTCAGAAAAAAATCCTCCTTATAGTTTCATACGGGTATACAATAACCTTCCTAAAAATTTAAAACAATTAATATAAATAAAGTGAAATAAGAGTTACATGAATTCATAAATAATATCGAACCTTACAACATGGAGGAATATATTGCTGCGCTCAAAAGAAATCGCTGTTAAATCTTGATTATTATTATTATTATTCAATTTATATCAATAATAATAATTATTTATTATTTAATTCATATATATATATATATACACACACACATATATATATATATATATATATATATATATATATATATATATATATATATATATATATATATATATACGTATATATATATATATATATATATATATATATATATATATAAATATTAATTAAATAATAATAAATAAATAATAAATTGAGATCAGTGTGCCATGCTATCAAAGTGACAAACACTCTATTTTTACGCTCCCTAATTTTCGAATAAAAATATCAATTATGAGCTTAAACCACTCCCAATGAAACATCGGCAAACCATGAAGTAAAGCAGCAACTTCACACCCATAAAAACGGTGACTGTTCTAAACCCCAGAAAATCCCTGCCTGGTGTTTGCCAAGACATGTCTGAAACCGACGCTGGACATGACAACATGCGGGATGTTGGAAATAGGAGGTCTAAGAGGCGACTCCCTATCACTCAAAAAAATTCAGCCCTTACTCAAAAACTTCGAAGATAAAGAAAATGCTTCTACCTCTAATTCTTTCGGAGTCAAAATGACGAGAGATGCGGACGTCGCAATGAGTAATCCTAAAATGTTTAAGTGTCATTTGAATATAAAAGTACCGAAAATAGTGATTTGTATAATTTGCGAAGGTGTTTATCATGTTAATGATTTTAACAGATTAAATATGGGTAAATACATAAGTGATATTCTAGTGGTCTGCCCAGCCCAATACATGGATAACCTTACCTCTAAAATTTTGGATTTCCAAAACATTGATTTAAACGAGGATGCACGTAAGATTATAATTCAAACCGAACTGTATGAAAAAGACAATATGAATCAGGAGCTGCGGAGAAGTACTAAACCGAATGCAACAAGTGAAGGTATACTTATGGTTAAAACTATCATTGATAATGAACTTCCTATACTGAGGGTTGAAAATGAACTACTGAAACAACTGAACCAAGAACTTAAAGACAAAAATGTATTACTGAAAGAACTAGTTGAAGGAAAAAATGCTGTAAGTAAAAGTAATCTCGTTAGTTATGCAGACATGGCTAAGATTGATAATAATAATACTAGGAAAGTCATACCTAACATCATAGTTAAAGCAAAAGATAAAAACAATCGTGAAGTAGATAAAAATGTTAAAAAGCAATTACTGGACGATATCTCTGTACCTATCAAAAAAGTTTCAATTTACAAGACTGGAGAAGTTACTATTAAATGTAAAAACAAGGAGGATGTCAAAAGAACAACGGCTTTCTTAAATGAAAAATTGAAAAATGATTATCTAGTGGAAGTGCAGACTCTCAAATTACCTAGATTAAAAATATTTGATGTTCAAAATGATATGAACTTAAGTGACTTCAAAGAGGACATTAAAAACAGAAACCCATCCATGTTAAATAGTGATTTCTCTTTAATCTCTGAAATTACCAATGCAATGAAACAACGCACTGTGATCATGGAGGCTTCACCTGAAGTATACAGCACTGTCATAAAAAATGGTTTCAAAATATTCATTGGTTACCAGTGTTGTAGAGTATCCGGTGATATCAATATAAACTTATGCTTCAAATGTGGACGTTTAAACCATAGCTTCAAAAATTGTATGAACAAGGTCAAGTGTCTAAAATGTGCTGGTGACCATCCAACATAAAGCTGCAAATCGGAAATTCTTAAGTGTGTTAATTGTGAATTCTACAACAAGAAATATGGTCTAATTAAATGCACAAATCATTACCCAAATAATACAACCCAGTGTGAATACCTAAAATACAAGATCCAAAATCTTCTAAATATAACTGATTACCCTACCTTACCAAAACTACCAAATTATCTTCGTAAGTTCCCAGGCCAAAGAAAAGAATCTTTCTTAACAACAAACTTCTAATAACTAATATATAACTTCTTACAAAATTATGTCTGATTCTAATAATTACATTGAAGAGTCTGTTGATAATTTAGAAGACCTAAACTATTTTTTGAACGATTCTGGTTTACTTTTCTTACACGTTAATGTCAGGAGTTTAAACGCAAACTATGAAAAATTGGAATTACTGGTAACATCTCTACTAACCAAACCGCATGTAATCGTCTGCACCGAAACTTGGAACCTTATTTGTCCTAACATGTTCACATTAGAAAATTATACATGTTATTATAACGGTAGCTTCATAAACAAATCGGATGGAGTCGTCATTTATATTTCGAATTCTTTCGAGAAAACTACAACGACGGAGAGGGTGGGTAGGTGCAATTTTCTTTCCACTTGTGCTAATATATCATCAAATAGTGTACTTAAAATTTCTGGTGTTTATAGGTGTCATGACCTCACCAATCTTGAATTTATACAAAATCTAAAAATTCATATGGAAAACAATACAACATTTAAGAACCATATTATAATAGGAGATATTAACATTAACAATATTGATGTTCAGTCAGATTTATTCCTAACTAACATGCTGGATATGAATTATATACCAATGTTTAACAATATTACTAGGCCAAACGACAACGGTGGTTCCTGTATTGACAACATGTTTATAAAATCTAAAGCCATAAATTGTAAATCTATCACACTTATGCAAGTTTTTGCTGATCATTATCCGATCTTCCTTACAATGAATCTTGATAAACAACAAAAAACATGGGAACAAAAATCATTTTTATGTTATAACAAATTAATACATAATTGTAATCGTACTGATTGGTCAGACCTGTTAGCTGTCACGGATCCTAATCAAGCAACTGAAAAACTATCATCAAAAATACAAAACTTAATCAAGGAATCTAGTTTTAAGAAGCTAGCGCGTAAATACAAACCTAGGACTGACTGGATCACGCCGGGCTTAATGAAAACATGTCGCACAAATGAAAAATTATACAACACATGGAAGCTATTTATTTATAATAAATTTATTTATAATAAATTAATAAAAATTGCGAAAATAAATTTTGACACCAAAGAAGCTTCTTCCAAGTCTAAAAATAGTAGGGATCTATGGCAATCCGTAAATAAAAAGCTAGGTAAAAAGATAAATTCGGTCAATAACATAGATTATATTAACAAAGGCAATCATAAGTTGACAAATACAAATGATATGGCTAATAACTTTGTTGATTTTTTTAGTAATATTGGTTCAAATTTAGCTGCTAAAATCCCTACTAGTGCTGCTACAATTCACGATGGAATAAGTTATAATCCTAAATCCATTTTCTGGAAACCTACTAATTGCTCTGAAATTATAAATATGCACAAAAGTACTCAAAACTATAATTATGCACAAAAGTACTCAAAACTATAATCCCTATTATATCCAATATATTTGAACATATATTTAATATATGTTTATCAAAGGGTATCTGGCCAAATGCACTTAAATGCGCGGAAATATTGCCGATTTTTAAAACTGGTGATAAACACCATATGACTAATTATAGACCAATATCACTTATTTCTAATATTGCGAAAATTTTTGAAAAAATTATTCATGTGAGATTGTACTCTTTTGTTATGGATTGTAACATTATTAGTTGTCATCAGTACGGTTTTATGAAAAATAAAGGTACAAAGAATGCGTTAGCATCGATCACTGACTTTATATATACTAATATAGACATCAGTAATCCGACAGTTGTTGCTTTTCTAGACCTAGCCAAAGGTTTCGACACAGTGAACCATAAAATATTGCTTAATAAATTATATAAATATAGTGTTAGAGGAGTAGCTCATGACCTAACTAAAAATTATTTAACAGATAGATTTCAGGTAGTCAAAATTAAGGATGTTAAAAGTAAAATTGTAAAATTAAAATTGGTATACCACAAGGAACTGTCTTAGGACCCCTACTTTTTATTATATACATTAATGATATGTTTAAAATACTACCTTTAAATAGTATAGCAGCTTTTGCTAATGACACAGTGGTTAAAGGTATAGGTAAAACATGGTCTGAAGCACAATCCAATATGTTATCATACCTAGACCAAATAGGTATGTGGTTACAAAATAATTACTTAACATTAAATGTGGATAAAATAACATACATGACTTTTGGCTGTTACAAAGACAGTGTACCTGATTTTTTTGAGTTATCCATTTATAATGAGAAAATTAAAAGAGTCAATAGTTGTAAATATTTAGGGTTAATGTTTGACTGTCACATGAAGTGGAATATCCATATATTAAATCTTATAAGTAAAACTATATACTTTTTGATTATCTTTCATAAATTAAAAAAAATAATGAGCAAGCAATCACTGAAGATTATTTACCATTCTCTTTTTGAGAGTATTGTGATTTATGGAATTATTGCTTGGGGGGAAGTTACAAAACCAACACTATAAAAGCTAATATCTTAGCTCAAATTCAATCTAAGCTCATTAACATATTTTCGGATGGCAAACGTGTTCTAGGATTTAGAGATACATTTATACTCGAGTCGTTGAGTTATCACTACAATAGTTGTAAATATGCGTATGAGAACTATAAAGGGAAGTCTAGAAATAGAAGTATTCCGTTACCCAAAGTCAGTAGTAAATCTATAGCATTTAAAAACTCGATTGTGGCAATTAAACAATTCAATACACTACCTGATACACTAAAAAGAATACCGAATAATAATAACAAAACAGTAAGAATAAAACTGAGAAATTGGCTTACAAATACTTCCTTTTATTAGACTTTTTGTTCTCTTACAATTTCAATATTTTGTTATCTCAAATCTTTTTCAATATTTTGTTTTCTTACAGTTTACTTTTTAATACTCTAATCTTTGAGTCCTCTTATACCATGTTATGTTGTTTATTGCTTATGTTTTTGTATTTTATGTATACCTAATTCTTGTATGTTATCGATAAAGTTTAATTATGTGAATAAATTACTTCTCAGGCCTATGTACAGGTGTAACTCACCTCTATAGGTGCATCATTATGTATTATATTATGTATTATGTAAGTGTGTATATATATATATTGTATATCCTGTTAATAAATAAATAAATAAAAAAATTTCATTTACATTTTTAATTATTTAATCATGTATTGCTTTTTTTCAAAGGAAATCATGAAAGATAGAGCCATAGAAGAAGAGAACTCGAGAGGTGGAAAAAGAAGTGAGGGATGCGGCAAATGCTGTAGGAACTAGGGATGAGCATGGTACGAGTTTCTCGTCCCAGATCCCATGTCACTCTCCCATCCCATCACATATTCGTCCCAATGTCCCATCCCATAAAAGTAAAATTTTCGTCTCATCACATCACATTCATCCCATCCCATCCCGGTCGCGCGACCAGTCCCATTCATCTCATTTTTCCCATACAGCAGACTTTCTTTTCGGTTTTTCGACAATGAGTTTCTCATGTTCATGTTCTTTTTCATCGCAAACGGATCGGAAGATTTTTCAGGAACTACAACGTTATCATCATAAATCTCATGACCTGGATATGTATTAAAATTTTGCGTATTGGCGTATTAACGATAAACGTTAATTTTATATTATTGTCTATTTTCAATCTAATCGTTAGAAACAAAGCTGCACCATTTTCAAGGAAGACATAACACCTCTTTTTCACAAAAGAAAAATACCAGGCGAACTAGATTCCAAATCGAGCAGTTGAACCGAGCGGGCGAATTTTGTGGAGCGGGTTTTGTGGATTTCGTTTTTTGTGGCGCGTGTTTTTTCTTTTTAAGGTGCGTGATAAAATTGAAAAAAGTGATAGTGAGAGCAAGCGAGACGAAGAATATAAAAGAAAAAGAGAAGGACGAGATTCGGAAGAAAGAAAAACTAAAAACATGGAAAGATCACCGGCTAAAAAGGAAATAGCTGAGGAAATGAAAATGCTGAAAAAAAATGGAGGATGTTGGGGAGATAAAGGAAGAGAATCGGAAGATGAGCCGGGAACTGGAATACCTTTGGCCTGAACACATATCGCTAAATGCTATATTATCCCTTTGTCCTAAGAGTTTGAAGAGAGCGTTCCTGTGAACCTCTGGATACGATGGTTTCATCCCAGACATTCATGTGAACGGTTCGGGATGAATTTTTCGTTCGGGTGAAAAGAATAGCATATCTAGAAAGCACATAATTACTACTACGATTTCGCGACGGTTATAATTTTTGTGCTTGATTATTATAGATTTCACCGCTTATAGTTTTGTGGAATGATTGGGGACATCTATCCAGCAGAATTCATTAACATTCCCTAAGTAAATCTCATCTAATGGCTACAACTGTAATACGTGCATATTTACAGGAAAAGTCATTTGATGTATCCTTTAAAAGACAGTATGACGCAGAGCAGAAAAGATGGAAAGAAGTTCTCACGTTGCACTTTGATCTTCTGCGGACATTTACATACTAATTTTACCCTTACGGGGTCATTCTAGTGGCTTGAATCGTACCGACTGTGTTGTATACTTAGGGTTTATTAAATTCCTTTCAAGATACTACAATTGCAGTATCATCTAGAAACAGACGAAAATAAAGTATTTGAGTGCTTTAAATTATCTATTAAAATTGTGCTTAAAATTGTCTATTCAGCGTTTCCGGTTTGTTTTTTTGCAACAAAAATAAAACATAATTCTTATATATTTATTTTCACACTGGAAATTGTATCCAAAATACATTTGATTTTATTTTTTTGCAATGCCTTAACAGTCCTGGCGAAATCCTCGATGGAGGAATACCCACAAACCACGACCTTCGACTGCAACTCCTTCAAATTCCAAATCCTATTATTCATTAATTTATAAATTTCATTCGGTCCTTCTTCCTCCAACCCTCGAATCTCGCTTAAAACACCCTTTAAACACGCTTCCTCTCCTGCACAGCTCAAAGCCTTCTCTTCAACTTCTTTCCCAATGTTTTTAGCCTTAACATTAAGCTCAATCTTTCCGTCTTGATAAATTTGGATTATTTTTTTATCTTCGACGTCCATACAAGAAATCATGCCTACATAGTTTTTGCCGGAAAGAAGACTGATTTCATTTGTGATTCCATCCAGGCATTCATCGGCAAACACTCCCTGATTTTCTGCCATTTCTTTGAGTTTTTGGAGATTCTGTGTGGCATTTTCAGCAAGCTTCCTCCTTTCTCGTATTGAACTGTCCATGATACCGCCCATGACGCTGTAATAGTCACTGTTAACGGTTGAGATTCTGGCCATGCAAGTTTTGACGGTTTGTTTTAAAGATGATTTGAGATTATTCAAGGCTGAGTTTACTTCGTTTGAAGTTTGTTGCGAGTAAGGTTTTGCCTCACAAAGCTGAAGATTAATTTGTGTGTTAGTGACATGCATTAATAAAATTAAATCGATTGTACTTACTGTGACGGTAATGGTACAGGCTAATAAAGCTAAGGTGAGTTTGGCAGACATATTTTTTGTTCGGAGATTGCGTTTGGTTTGGTGCATCTACGTCGGTGTGCTTTATATATAATTCGAGATAGCGGTAATTGTGGATGATAAGATTTGTTTTTACATAGCGGAAATTCGTGAGTAAACTACTCGACTTTTGTTTTTTATTGAGATTCCTGTTATTTGAGTTCGCCGATTTGTGACTCATTTTTATATATTAGGAATATTTATATTACAAACAATAAGTTGTAATATAGACAATTTTTATTTAATTAAAAGATAATCATAGCTTCTATTTACTTATTTTTATTAACGGAATTTAAAGATATATTTATAGGTCAAGTACATCTTAGTATATACATCAATTAATTAAGGTATTTTTTTTGTAAATGAGTTGTGAATCATTGCATTAGATTGTAGATTTCGGTGGTGACTTGTACTGCGACCTTTATGGATCTACGCCACCCTCTTCCTATAAAGCATATTATAATGGAAGAACAAATTCGAATTTGGCAGCTGCAACTAGGACTACATTGTTTGAAGAAGTTCAAAAAGCTATATTTTGGACTGTCATTGTTGATAGTACCACTGATATTTCTAAAACAGACCAAGATGCTTTATTGATTCGTTATGTACATTTAGATATTCTTAATAATAATGTGTCAGTAAAAGAAGTATTTCTAGAATATTTGAATTTGGACAACCACCATGCTCCTGGATACGTTTCGTTAATGTTAGATGCATTTAAACCTCATAATTTAAGTACGGTCAACATAGTTGGGGAAGCGTATGATGGAGCTAGTCTGTTGAGTGATGGTGAAAAAGGTGTTCATACCCTATTCCGTAAAGCTATGAGTTGGGAAAATCATAAAGGTTTAGCTCCCTGCGTGTATTGCCCACCACATCAGTTGAACCTAGTATTAAGTCATGCGGCTGAAAAAAAAACGCCTCAACAAATACTGATTTTTTTTTGGAAATGTCCAAAAATGTTACAATTTTTTGACTCACCCCGACGCCGATGGGCTATGGCAAAGGCAGCTTGTAAAGATCCTAGAATCTTTTCGGATATGGAAACGGAACATAAACAAAATGAAGAAAGGAAAAACAACACACACTTAAAGATCTGTGCAGCGCAAGGTGGTCTGCAAGAGCAAAGGCAACAAGTGCTTTATCACGTAATTTTAAATCAGTTCTTTCGTATTTAGAAACAATTGTAGAGGTAAGGCACCACCACGATGAAGTGGCTTTTTTTTGGAATGATATTTTGCAAACTATCGATGTTACATCAAAAATATTGCATAAAAAAGACATAGATTTATTTCAAGTCGTTTTGTGCATAAAAAAATTTAAAGATAAACTTGCATCACTAAGAACAGACGCTTATTTCAACCAAATTTTGGAACAAGTCGAAATGGCTTCAATGTGAAATGGACAAAGAACACATGCATCTAAAAAGAAAAAGAATTCGAAGAGTTAAAAAATTTCACTATGAAGGCACCAGAGCCGTGAAATTCCCGGTTTCTTGTCTGTCGGTTTTAAGGTTGGCAGATCTGATATTATTGATTTAAGTTTTTAGTTTGATTGATTATCTTTTCAAGTTCTAATGTCGTTATTTTAGTTGTGTTTTGTAAATAATATTTGTAACTCTTTATTGTATTAAATACAAACAATTTAAACTGTTAAGAGTTTTTGTCTTAAATTAATAAAAGGTTTTGGGCCCAGATCACGAATAATAAAAGTTTGTTTTTTAATGCACGTGTGGTAACATAACCTATACAGATTAACTTGTGTTAAGTTTGTGTTTAATTTGATAAATAAAATGGGTTTGGATTTTCAACACCAAATTGAGAAACTGCAGGGCGTTAAGAATTGGAGTAAATGGAAACGGCAACTCGAAATGCAACTAATTCACCATGATGTCCAGGAATGGGTGGTTGATACAAAAGTTATTCCAGTTGTAAAAGAAGGTAAAGCCTAAGATGCAGATTTTATTGAAAAACTAAAGGAATTCAAAAAGCTTGATGCGTTGGCTCAATTAATTTTAGTTAGTTCATTAGATGAGAATAATGTAGAGCTAACAGCTACATGCAAGAGTTCAAATGAAATTTGGACAAATTTACTAAGCATATATGAGCATAGCTCAGGTCAAAGGTTTCATCGGTTAATGGAAGAGTTTTTTAAAGTCACAAAGGATCGGTTAAAATGTGCTTTAAACAATCACTTGAAATGACATGTATAGGCAACCCATCGTACGCATTATGCGCATGCGCATAGGGGGCGAAACACAAAGGCGTAGGGAAAATAAATTTGAAAGGGGTATATAAAAATTCTTTAAAATGATAATAAACCCCAACAACTCTAAACTAACCAGAGTTAAACCAACGGTCCTTGCCACTTTGTCCTATATTGGATCGAGAGTTCGCGCTGCCGCGCGCATTTTGTCTTGATTTATCTTCCCGCTTCGCGGCGGACAACCTAATCTAACCAAGGTAAAACCGACGGTCCTTGCCACTTTGTCCTATATTGGATCGAGAGTTCGCGCTGACGCGAGTATATAGTGTTAATTTATCTGCCCGCTTCGCGGTGCGGCGTAATTCTTCGTACTAACCTTAAATAATGCGTGTGTTTCGATTTGTAAAATAATAAAGTAAACTAAACTTGGAATTCGTAACCTCAAATAAAAATGCGTACCCAACGGTTTACGCGCCACTGGAGGGTTTATGTCAATTTCCGTTGGAAAACCCACCAATGCGCATGCGCAGAAACCGTACAGTGGGTTGATTATACATGTCATTTCAAGTGATTGTTTAAAGCACATTTTAACCCTTATAAGAATAAGGATCCTTATGAGAATATAGCTACACATATTGCGAAACTTCAAAAGAACTTCTATGAACTTAATGACGAATTAGAACGTTTAGTTAAAAATAAGTTGCCGGACCTTTTACTCATGAGTAGAATCATGTCAACGTTACCAGTTGAATACTTTGAACGTAGGGAAAAGAAAAAAGGATATCTCACATTCACACGGTGAGCTTTCATAACAATACATGATGTAACAGAGTCAGATGGATGGCTGGCAGACTCCGCAGCCAGTGTTCACCTTTGTAACAGAAGAGACTGGATTGTGAGGTATGAAGAATTTGTTTACCCCAAAGAGATACAAGTTGGAAATGGACAAATCATTTTGTCATATGGTAGAGGAGTGGTAAATGTAGAATCCAAGGCTACAGACAATAAGTGGGAGAAAAAACATTTAGAAAATGTTTCGTTTACACCTGATATTTGCAAGAATCTTTTTTCTGTTGGTAGCGCTAAAGAAAAGGGTTTTAATTTTATAGCCGATATGAAGGGCTGTGCACTTAAACGGCTAAAACGGCATTACCCGAATTACTGGAGTAAAAACAAGTAATGGATTGTATCTATTGAACATGAGAGTATGTGTACCAAAAAAGGCTTTATCATCTGCGACAAAAATCTCACTTCTCGTTTGGCATGAACGCTTATGTCGCCAGAATAAGCAACATGTGAAAGGTGTCTTAAAAGAGCATAAGATTGAAGTGTGTTTGCCTTCAGATGAAGAATTTTGTGAAGGTTGCATAATGGGAAAGCAGACCATAGCTTCATTTCATAACAGAACTGAGCGACCTGTTGCACCTGGTGGCTTGGTAAGTGGAGATTTGTGTGGTCCGATGCAAATACAATCAATTGGTAACTCAAGGTACCTGTGTTTATAGTACGATTTATCAAAATTTCGTCGTGTGTTTTTTTTTCGTAAGAAAAATGAAGTTACTGAATGTCTCAAAATATTTATTCGAGAGGCTATAACTGCAGGTATACGAATACAGTGTTTACTTGCAGACGGAGGCGGTGAGTTTGGTTAATAAAAATGTAAGGCATTTTCGTAAAGGCGTAAGACAAGTTTCTTTCCGCGTGACAATGCCCCATACGCCTTAGCAAAATCCCACAGAGCGGGAAAATATAACTTTAGTTGAAAGAGGAAGAGCTTTGATACACACTAAGAATTTACCTATTCGACTATGGGTAGAAGCAGTGAATACAGCTACGTTTGTAATAAATAGAACAGGCCCAACACATATAAAGAATAAATCTCCTGTTGAGCTTTGGACGGGAAAAAGGGTCAAAGGCATAAATCATTTTAGAGTTTTTGGAACAGAATGTTATGTTCATAGTCCAAAAGAAAATAGGAGAAAGTGGGACAAGAAAAGTACCAAAGGCTATTTTGTTGGTTACTGTGATGAGAAGGAATGAGGAGGAAGGATGGGAAGCCATACACGAAGGCTTCCTGACAAAGATAAAGTGATAAGAAGTCATGATGTTATTTTTAAAAATGAAGAACCTGTTGAAATAAATTCTAGTGAAACTGTGAAGGAGACTAAGTAGTGGTGAACAATCTGTGTCTGATAAGAAGAATATTTTGGAAACTTCCGAGTCTATCAGTGTCATTCCTGAGGTCATGGAACCTACCCATGAGGTGACTGGTGGTGGTGTTGGTTGGTCAGCCGCTCACTGAGGCTGAAGATGTTCTAGTGTAAGAAGAGGGACCACCTCCCAATGTTTTCACCACGTCCACTGAAGTTGAAAAAGATATCTATTTAAGGAAAGAAAAAGGTGTCATTTGAGGATTTTGAAGCAAATTTTTATGCTTCTTGTAATACTGTAACTGTAGAACCTAGTGATATATGTGAGGCTAGAAAATCGGCCGATGCTGATAGGTGGGAAGAGGCAATAAATTGTGAGCTTAAAATCTTGAAATCAAATAATACGTGGATCTTGGTTGACCGTCCTAAGGACAAAAATATTGTTAAAAATAAATGGGTGTTCAAAATTAAGCACGATGCAAACTCTAACATTAGGTATAAGGTTAGGCTGGTTGCAAAAGGTTTTACCCAGCGGTATGGGTTCGACTATCAAGAAACATTTGCAACTGTGATTAGGTTCAGCACCTTTAGATTGTTATTAAAACACTTCCGTATTCTAAACTGTCTGCTTCCTTAGCTTATTATAAGCGAAATATGTACGTATACAACTTTTGTTTACATAATTTGCATGATGACAATGTCAAGATGTATGTATGAAACTATAGCTTCAAGAGGTGCACAGGAAGTAGCATCATGCATTTTAGCGCATATGGAGGATGTAGGGTCAACTATGGCTTTGGACAGATCTCGTTGAGAGAACGCCGTAAAGTGCAAGGGACGGAATCACAGCCCAGCACTTCCAAATCCGGCGCTCGGAAGGGGTCAGCAGACGCCACCATAAAAAAATGGCAAAGTCGGAGGACCCTAATGGCTTTAAGAAGCCTAGTAAGTCCGGCGACTAAAGCATAATAAAAGAATGGGGAGTCAAGTTGTGGTGTCAGCAAATAAACCTGCATCACTCCAAAGCGGCGACCAGCGCCCTACACAAGGCCTACAAACAGGTAAGTGTCGGTATTGGTTTTCTGCAAGAACCTTGGATTAACCAGGGACTTGTCAGGGCCCGACCTACTGACATATGGAAGCTGGTTTATGGCACTAGCTGTTCTAAACCAAGAGCAGTGCTAATGCTCAGGAAGAATATTAATTTTCTACCTGTTCCAGGATTCACCACAGGAGGCCAGGCAGTGGCAGTCGTGGAGATCCCGATGAAAGGGGGCAAGAGGCACATTATTTTGGACTCGGGCTACTTTCCAGGTGATATGGACAAGCCTCCACCAGCGGAAACTATGCGCCTCGTGGGTGCAACAAAAACAACAAACACTACATTCTGGGCTGCGGTGCCAACGCACATCATACGATGTGGGGCAGCACGGATACAAATAATAGAGGTAAGCAATTACTCGAATACTTATGTACTAACGATGTGGCGATCGTTAATAAGGGCTGTAAACCCACCTTTGTAAACGCAATCAGACAGGAGGTTTTAGATTTGAATCTAGCTGTTTTTAGCTCTAGATGTTTTTACAACAGAGTGAATCAGAGATTGGCGAGTTGTCGACGAGCCATCAATGTCAGTCCACCAAAAGATTGAGTTCCACTTAGGTGAGGCACACAATGTGGTAATAGAGCGCAGGAACCCTAGGTGTACTGATTGTGAGCTCTACAAGGAGATCCTCAGACAGGAAACCGAAGGTCTCCGCCTCACTATAAACACAACAGACGAGCTGGAAGCAGCATCGTCTCATCTAAAAGGCGTTCTAACACACGCCTACGAGACTAGCAGTCCTCTCAAAAGATGCAAAAATCAAGGGCTGTTTCTTGGTGGAACCAAGAGCTAGGACGTCTGATAAAGACGGCCAGGAAAGCCTTCAACGGTGCGAAAAGAACAAGCAACTGTGTTGTTGCCTCTGCTGTGGTGCCTGGTCGTTGATGATCACCTATCTGTGCTAACAAAGAACGAGTATAAGTCGGTTGGTTATGCAGACGATGTTGCCATCATAATAAGGGATACATTTGGTAATACAAGCATGAACCTTGCACAGAGTGCACTTAATACCATCAATATTTGGATATTGGAGCCAGAAAGAGGAAGCTGAACTTGAAAGCTCCGAGCATTGAAGTTCAGACGTTATAGTTTTCCGAGGAGGTGAAATATCTAGGGGTAACCTTGGATAAGAAACTCACTTGGAACTCACATCTGAACAAAACGCCCTCAAAAGTCAACAAAGACCGATTATCACCTACGGTTCACTCGTATGGTGGTACAAAACAAATGAAATAAAGACCCAAAACATGCTACAAAAGCTTCAACGGCTTGCGTGCTTGTGTATAACAGGAGCGATGCAATCTACTCCAACCACAGCAATGGAAGTTCTGTTGAACCGACTACTAGTACTGCACCAACAGGTGGAAAAAGAAGGTCTTCTCAGTGCTCTGAGAGTAAGGTGTACATCGTCTATTCAGAGACACATGAAAATAAGGGAACAAATCGGAGAGAAATTACGGAGCGGCCCTGGGACGTAATGTCTACAGAATGAGACTGACACAGCCGTTGAAGTGGTCATCAATGACCGCCAAAGCAGTGTTCAAAGAATCGAAAACCTGAAAGACAAAGCGTCCATGTGGTACACCGACGCATCAAAAACTGCTAAGGGTACAGGAATTGGCATATACATCCGGAGTCACGGCATTGGGCCAGGCTCCCACGGTACTACAGGCTGAAATTATAGCCATTGAAAGATGCGCACAAATATGTCCAAAGAAACGTCTTAAAAGAGTGCAAATCTACATCCTAACGGACAGCCAGGTAGCTTTAAGGAATTTAAAAGCCCACAACGTTCATTCTAAAGTAACCTGAAACTGTAAACAAACCCTAAAGCAACTGGTGAAAGGTAACAGACTCTCGCTAATGTGGCCACCGTGTCACCAGAGCATATATGGGAATGAAATGGCCGACGCACTCGCCAAAAGCGGGGCCAGGCTCCCTTCTTGGGCCCGGAGTCAACTTGTGGGCTTACAAAGGCCCACTTAAGGCAGGGCGCTAAGAAATGGGAAGAAGAGCAAAAGCAAACCCACTGGAAGAACACGCCAGGACAGCGGCAAGCTAAAATGCTCATAAAATATTCTGCCGCAGTAATGCAGCAGATGCTAAGCTTCTCTAGAAGAGAAATCAGAACTTTGGTAAGCATACTCACTGGAAATTGTCCGGTGAGATATTACCTACACAAAATGGGAAAGGCAGAGGAAGTTGCTTGTAGAATATGTGAATCAGATGAAGAAACCGCTGAACATATAATGTGCACATGTCTAGCGCTAGCACACACTATTGCCCACTTCGGGGTCGCAAGATTGACCACCTTGGAGCTGAGTAGCAAGCCTCTCAGGAATATCTTAGACTTCGGTCACGAAGTTGAATTCCTGGGAGAGTAATTGTAGTAGGGTCAAGCACAATAGATCAAGTTGATCGCAGTGCAGAAAGACTTTGCAGCCAAACGACCCCCACACACAAAAAAAATATATAGAGGGTGTTACTCAAAAACACGTAATAGCTTACAGTGATGCTTGTTCAGGCCAAAATCGTAACATTTTGTTGCATTGACATAGATGAAAATTGCTCAGTCATAAAATAATAATATTGATACGGTAGACCACAAATCTGTGGTATCGGGTAATTCCCATAGCTGGGCACCGTTAACCAAATAGTTAACTTCGTTAATCGTTAATCCGCTACAAAAAAAGTTAGCTTCGTTAAACGTTAAAGCGTTACATTTCAAAAGAATTAACGCAAGTTAACGTTAATCGTTAATCCGTTAATATGTGTAAAATTGCATTTTTATATCGTTGCGTTATCGCTAACGCAACGATTTAAAAATGCAATGTTACACACATTTTTACAATTTTTTTGTTCACAATTATAAAACCTGTTGGTTTATGTTCTGGAAGTTAGGAAGAAAACAAAATACTTGTTTAATTCAAATGTGTAATTTAATCCCCGGGAATAAGGTGCATATTCCCCTTCATGAACATTAACATATTGAAGTTCTCGTCTGAAAGCGAGGCTCGCTTTGGTGTTAAAATGTCTTTACCTGTGGAAAACAGACGTTCAACTGCAGCGCTTGAGGGTACAGCAGTATTGTATTTGATGAATAGATTTATGAATATCTGTTCTCCGAGGAATGCAGCATCGTTGAACGAGTCTTTTGATTTCATGTCCAGCCACATTGTAACGAGACTTTGCGCTTTACTCTTTAAAGAGTTGGAGCTCTTTGTTTTTTCTATAGACTGAGTGACAGAATTGAAAAAGTCTTCCTCGTCATCATCATTGTCACTCGCATTGCTCCCTCCGTCACTTAAAATATCTTTCGAATTTTCCTCTGCTTCTTGTCGTGAGGCATCTTCTACCTTTTTTTTCATGCACTTTTTTACTGCATCCACTCTGCTGCTGTCATACGTTTCCAGCCATATCAATCGGAACTTTGGGTGAAATGCCGCGGCAAGTTGGCACTGTTCATCATTCATGAGTGGTCCAAACCTTTTCTCTATGCCATTTAATAAGGCATTGGCTAAAGCTGTGCAATTTACTAGGCCCTTAGATTTAATATTTTTTAATTTATAGACAGTTGCTGCAATCGTCGGTAGTAGTGATCCGAGATATGCTTGAGCTTCTCCTTGGATACGATCGAGGGCATTCGCGACAGGTGCCATAACCTGTAAATAAGTATTTAATATAAGTATTGATATGATGTGGAAAGAAAATAACTTTACTAATACGTTAATTTAAACTATATACACATATAAATTTACCTTTGCGTACTCCTTCATTACAGTCACATCTTGGTCATTGAAAGTTGGAATTTTTAGTTGAGTCATAATCCTGTGAAGAGAAGGCCTTTTTGTTTCCAATATACCGTTGAGAACGACAATAGCATCATACAGAGAGTTCCACCTCATCGTATTTGGAAGGACAAGTCGTCTGCCTAATTCAGCGTGAATGCTATCTGCTGCTACCGTACTACGTGATTGCTGATTCCAGAGAGTGCGTGCCTTGGCTAAGGCGTTTCTGTAGGGAGTCTTGAAAACAGTTATTTGTAGAGCAGCATCTGCGTCTTTGCTAGCGACCAAATTGAACGTATGTGCAGCACATCTCATGTGAACTGGCAAAGTATTAATATTAAAGTTTTCTATTTCTAATATCTGTTCATTGATTTCATTGCACTGGAGACAATCAGGAGCATTCAGTATGTTTTCTACTGAAATAAATTCTAAGTCATCATCTTCTTCTGAGTTTGGATTTAAAAGGTTGTCAATATCGGAATCAGACTCCGACTCTAAATCACATGATGACAATTCTGGAAATATGTCGATCTCCGAGCCGAATTGCACAAATGCCTTTACAAAGTTACTGCCATTATCCGTAGTCCTAAAATAAAATTAAACCAGTAATATTAAAAAAAGTTTTTAACCCGAAAAACGAAAAAAAAATGTTGATATGACGAAAAAATGTTGATAGTTCAAGTCTCGTCGAGATCAAAACACACTTTAGACTACTTTATTGACCATTTTTATAAAATATTTAACCAGCTTTTTAAGCTACCCTACGTGAAAGCGTGACAAAGGAACAAACTCACATTCACATTTCATTTGTAATGTTAAGTAAGGTTTATATAACCGATCCACATCTCCGTACTCGTAGGTACATGGTTTCACTTGTATGTGTACGAAAATAAAGTAAAAAACGAAAAATAGACTTAACTGACCTTGTGATTCTTTTATCTATGTGAAATTCATAGTGAATATCTATCATTGCTTGGCCCAGGATATCGTATGTAAAAAATAACTTTTGTTGTCAGCCGTCGTTGCCACCCAATCAATTTTTCGAAGTAAACTGAAATTAAAAATTATAAAATAAATACATCACGTTTAAAAAAATTCTATAATAATAAATGAAAATTACATACTTACTTACATATATGCACGCCGACCATACTCACCTATTTTATGAACACCTAATTATTTAAAAAAAATTCAAATAAAATGATACCTACGTATACGTAGGGCGATGTTTATCTGTTAAAAATTAATAGAAAATAGGTACTTATTTTAGTTACTTACCTAATCAGGTGTTGCTTCAATTCAGTGTGTTCGTCAGTAATGCGTCCACCCAAAGTTCTTGTTGAAATTCAATTTTTGCTCGGGTTTAACGTTTTTATCAACGCACCAAAAGACTTGCTTTCGACAACATGTAAAGGAATCATGTTTGAAACAAAAAAAATTACTATACATTTGTCCACTTTGGCTTGGGGTACACCGCTGCCAGTAGCTGCAATCCCGAATGGTTCCCCGATGCTCAGCTGTCAACCCTGTTGTATTCTTCTTTTAACGGGAGTTGGATTACTGCTACTTTCTATTGTCAGAATGAGTTGTTCGTTTTATCTTTCCCCGGTTAGAGCCCGCCTTAACAATCTATTCAAACTGTACATATTGTGACTCATGTACCCTTCTTACATGTTGTTTCAAATTATTCAGGCTTGATACATGAACTTTTATTTTGTGTCTTTCGACAAGCATCGCTTACACGCAAAAAGTATTTGCTGGCCCGATCTGGATACAAATTCCACATACTCAGTCAAATGTGGCCATGGATTCTCGTTATCAGGACCACTGGAACCCGATTCCATGTCTTCCAACTTCCTTGATATGGTTTTAATTACTTTTAATTACACAGTACACTTTTTCTATCTAACTGCACTCTTTTTATCAACACACAAATGATGACTGACAGTAATAATTATAATAAATAATAACAACAAACAAAACACTCGTCACTCTAAGTACCGGCGCGGCGCTAAGTAATGAAATGATCAAACGAAACAAATCTCTTCGCAGTTTTCTCACTCGCACGCGCCGGCAAAATATATCTACTTTTGTTTTTGTCTCACTCGCTGCCACGCGCCGCCCGGCATTTGTTATTTCATGCTTGTCTGAACCTGTTTTTCGCGCCGCGTTGCGATGCCGGCCGTGCGGTAAATAGTAGGTACCCATTGGATTAACGATTACCGGACTTCTGACTGATGTTAACGGAAGTTAACGTGTCCGTTAACATTTTTCAAAGTTAACTTAAAAGTTAATCCGTTAATCAAAATATTAACTTCGTTAATTAACGATTAACGGATTAACGAGTTAATGCCCAGCTATGGTAATTCCTGTCTACCGAATGACCGTGATTTTGCTAATAAAAAAAGGAAATTACTTGTACAACCCTGAGCATTATTATGAATTGATAGAAAAGTGTAGAAGAAGAAATACATTTCCGATAAAACGAATGTCGCAGCCTAATTTTATTTCAACGAAATCACTAGTAGAGTCAATAACAAGAAGAGTAAAAAATACCGCGGGCGAATCTGTCTAGCTGCAAAGCAATGGATGAGATTGGAGATTCTTAAAAAATGAACCTTATAAAATATTCTATTAAACTTCTTTGGATGATTCCACGTTTTGGATCTTTTACCTTAAAGAGGAAGATCAAAAATATTCGGAAATATTAAATTACTTCCATTATACACCACCACTACCGGAACCAGACCTAAAAAACCTACCGGACCAGTACCGGAAGAAAAATATAAATATATTATGTGTTTACTACCATATATCCCTCCAGTTTTTCAGGAACATTTTAAGAATCTTAAAAACTCGAAAAGATAAAATTGGATTACTATATAAAAATAATTAATAAATGTTCATGGATTATTTCATTAAAGTTATTGTTTTAAATGAAAGTCATTCAAGTTCTTTATTGTTTTAAGTCAATTAAAACTTAAAAAAAAGCATTTTCGTATGAAATTCACACAAAATTTCATATTCATAATAAATTTCCATTAATTAAGAATAAAATTATAAATTAAAATATCGCATAATGTAATAATATTTTTAAATTTATATTAAGAAAATAAAATAACAGAAATTTACTTTCTAAAACAAACAAACAAGGGTTCCTAAACTCCACATCTACCATGCTCTCTTGAATAGAGTCGCCCCAACTCGCCCCTCCTTATTTCAATATAATATTTTTGTTATATTTTGAAAATTTTCTGAGGGGGAGAGAGAGGGTTTGAACCCCCCCTGGCTACGCCCATGATAAATATATGCAATAAATAAGGAGTTGATAAAGTTAATTATTCTTTTATTTGTAAACTGAATACCAAGTTTTTTTTCATGTTAATTATTCTAAAAATAATCACTATTCAAATAAAATAATCACTATAAAAAGTATTTATAGTTTTGTAATTTTTATACGTTCACCATTCCTCGCTTGAAGTTCTACCTGTTACCTATTTTGCAAGAAGTTTTGGTTAAATAAAGATTTAATTTCGACGAGAATTTCAAACAAATCAAAAACATGGAAAAGCTTATTAAAAGTGACGAGGAATTGGATCAGCTGAGGCAAACCTATTTAACAAGTTCCTTCCGGAAAGGTTATGAAGTCTTCGATGGTTACACAATGCCTGAAAAATTTTCAAACATGTTGCAAGATATTGAGGAATTTGAAGTATTTGATGACGATATTTGGGTCATCGCATTTCCAAAAACCGGTAAGAATGAACATGATTATTCAGTTTTGTCTAATCTAAGGTAGTATTGTTTTAGTTGTTTAATTTCTATTATTGTAATATTTTTAGTTTACCTAATCTTATAATATATTTCAGGATCGACATGGACTCAAGAAATGGTTTGGTGCCTTTGCAACAATTTAAATTTGGAACTTGCAAAACAGACACATGTATTAACCAGATTTCCATTTTTCGAGTAAAAATTTGCTACAACAAAATCTATACTTACTGTTAGTCAAATTCCTATTTTTTTTTAGAGCAAGTGTGATGCTTAATTTCGAGAAGATTTCCAACATCCATTTTTCACCTTTCCTGGACTCCGTAAGCGTCGCGAAGTCGTTAAAACGTCCGCGATTCTTCAAAACGCATCTGCCATGGGAGCTGTTACCCAAGCAAATTCGTACTTGTGAAAAACGACCCAAAGTAAAGTTAGCGAGAATACCAAGTTATTTCCGAAATTTACTAATTCCTTCGTTTTAAGATCATTGTTCCCATCAGAAATCCCAAGGACACATGCGTATCATATTTTCATCACTACAGAGCCTTCTACTTATACAAAGGAGACTTTGAACTCTTTTGGCAATTATTCATCAGAGGCAAAAGTAAAAAATATTTTGTTCAGACTACCTTGCTTCTTTCAATTCAATTTAATTTTTTTAGTAACTTGGTGTCCGTTCATGGCAAACATTTTGAGCTATTGGAGTCGCCGAGACAAACTGAATATTTTGTTTATCAAATACGACGATATGGTGAAAGACTTGAAGAGTGTGGTAGTTGAAGTTGCGAAGTTTGTGGAAGTTTCCGTGTCGGAGGAGGAGATTGCTCCGCTGTTGAAGCACTTGAGCTTCGAAGAAATGAAAGCGAATCCTGGGACGAGAATGGACGAAATAGTGAGAGTTCTTAATGAGGGCGGATACAATTGCAATTCCGGGGCGAATTTCTTTCGGAGTGGAAAAACCGGAAGCTACAAAGTTGAGATGAGCAAAGAAGTCATTGCAGTTTTCGATCGATGGACCGAGGAAAGTTTGCAAAATACTGGACTAGAATTTTGAAAACTGCAATGTTGTTTCGATTATGTGAAAATTAGAGGAAAACAGATAAGAAAATAATTACACCATTTTCTTTTATTTAGTTATGTCTGGTGAAGTATGATCCTGTCTTGTCTAGTTTTACTATTTCTCGCCTTAATTTTGCTATTATACTGTCTTTGTTTTGGAATTGTTTCTAGTTATATCACGTTCTTGATCTTAGCTTGGGCTACTAAGTCTTGCCTTTTTTGGTTTTCTCGTCTTAGATATAGTCTTGGACCTAGATTTGTTAAGTTTTTCATTTATTAAGTCTTATTGGATTAATTAAAATCTTATTTTTAACAAGAACAAGTTTTACTTATCCAACACGCAATGTTTTAATTTCTACAACCATTTATCAAAAATTGCAACAACTTCCGGCTTCATCTAATGCTTGTACGCTCCAACTTTTCCACTCCTTATAAACGTTCCATTTTGATCCAAAATCAAATTATGCTTGTCCAGAAACTTTACTAGGGTACTCTGATCAACGGCGTGGTTCTTCTTCATCTCCTCGAAGCTGAGGTGGTGCAAGAATTGTTCCATTTGCTACAGGTTTAATTTGATGTTTAGAAATTGAGCTAGTTGATTGATGATCGATGGCAAGCTGGTTTTCAAATCTTCGAATTTAATGAATTTCACGTTGGGTTCATGGCGGTTTTGCCAATAACTGAAAATGTTTTCTCTATATGGAGCAGAAGTTACTGATATTCAGAAATTGATTAGATAATGGAACTTTTATTAGTAGATGTTTCTACAAGATGTTACGTTTATCCCTGAGGAATAATTGGCAATGTGTGTTGAAATCAATTGACAATATTGTGTGAGTATTGCTCCACAAACCGCGAATTGTAAAATAAGGAAACGCACATGTCTTTTAAGTTCGTAGCAACGTGGATTATCTGCAAAATTTGCAAGATTGTTTAGAAAAATCTGCTTCATTTCATAATAATAATAATAATAATAAGTTTTTTATTCGTAATATACAAAAAAATATCAGTAAAATATACATTCCGTTGGGCGAGGTTCAGTTCGCCTTGTCTACAATAATAGTAGTCTGTTCAACTAACCCAAATCATTAAACTAAAGATTGCCAAAATAATGAAAATAATAACATAATAATAATATAAAATACAATAAATACAATAACAGATTCTAAATCTTATCCCTCCGGAGGTAAGGTGTATCTGTGTGGCAGGGAAGGTAAGGTCGGGTCGGATCCGACCCAGATGACTTAAAATTATTTTAGGATGGTTTGGGATCTAATTTATCACACATACTGATAGGAAACAAAGAAACATATTTTTAAAAAATATAATGATGAAAAAAATGCAAAAAAGATGAATAACTATTTTTTTAAACAAAAATTACAAATCACTGATTTATGTTCACCGCATAGGCACATGTTACATATGCAGCAAAAAAAGCTACCTTTTCTATCTTTTTTGATATCACAGAAGCCACACCTTTTTCGTTTTTAAGAAGAAGTATGTACTGGGATTTGTTTGTCTTTTTCTTCCATGTCTAACGCATAGCATATAGTTGAACGTAACTCCTTCGGAAGGTGCTGATTTTGTGCCCTTTGCTTCATTATTGGTTCTGTAAAACTGAATGCTAGGGTTTTTAGGAATTTTGTCCTTGCGATGTTATGTATGATAATATGACGACTCATTACAGTTCCATTTCCAAATGATAAATGCATTTACTGCACTTATGTCAAGGATGCCAAAAAAATACCTCATAGGCCATCTATTAGTCGATCTCTTGGTTGTCTTGTCATGGCACAATTTATCCAGTACATCGACTCCACCTTTCGTCAAATTATAAAACTCTATCATTTCTGGCACCTTTGTGTGTTCATTTACATTCCCTGAAAAATGCATAGAGGAAAGTACTAGTTTTCAGGTTTTTAAGGTCATTTTCCTATTAATACACTAAGTTTATCCGCGGCAAATTGACGACTTTCCGAGATCTCTACTCGAGAGCCGGAATTTTTTAAAAATTTCTTCAATTTTTGCATGCGATAGTGAACGGAAAGAGCTAGCGAAATATAATTTGCATATCTGTAATCAGCAGCAAATGCTTTCAGAAACGTTTTTAAATTTTGTTGGGACTCAAAAAATAACGTTTTTGAAAAAATCGATTTTCTCGCATTTCGTCGTTACCGCGGTCTAGACTTCCCGATTCGATTGTATTTCTTAACAGGAAGGTTCCCAGGGAATATTATATACGTTCTCCGACTAATTTTGGGACGCTGAATCGATTGGCGAAGACTAGATAGTCGAAGACTAGTCTCTGTGGTGAGCGGTTCAAAAGTTATGACAGCGTCAAATCAGTAGGAAATGTGTGATTGTGTACAGTGAAAACAAATATAAAATTTGTTTATTTGTAACTTTACAGCGAAATAAACTGGAAAACCGTTTTCAGCACTTCGATTTCCTTCGTGTAACCAAAAAAAAATCACGAAAAAAATTTGCAAAAAAAATTTCTCACTTTTTTATTTTTTTTAGGGGTATTCGTTAAAAGTATCTTGTCATCCTGGTAAAGAAATACGGAAGAATTTACCGGATTTTTGGCGAACATTATATGAGGAACTTGGGGCTTATTTTGTCTTAGTGTTCCCACCAATGTTAGCTGTTTTTTCTCCAGCTCTTCAGCTGGCTGATACGAACAAAACCAGTTGTCGACTGTAATGTTCCTCTTAGTTCCCCAAATAGGTTTTGTAAGTTCTAAAACATATTGGGTAGGCAAAGACACTTCTGATCTTCGTTGATTAGTTTTCCCTGTATAAGGTATTCCGCCCATAAAATAAAAGGTTCTCGCATCACATGCAGAAATAATTTTTAATCCATATTTATCAGGTTTACTCGGGATATAAGTTTTAAACGGGCACTTTCCTCGATACCCAAGTAGCGTCTCGTCGATTGTCAGATATTCCGAGGGCGTAAAATATTTGCTGCAATTTGCTTCAAAAATCGTCCATATATTTCGAAATGGTGCAAATTTGTCTGTAATGCGCCTCATTTTTCTGGTAGTTTTGTCATCGAACCTTAGATTACACAAGAGAAAGTGAAACCTTTTTTCGGACATTGTAGAGCGAAAAATGGGTGGGCCAAAGATTTTTGAAAACATATCTTTAGTTTTCAAATTGGAATCTTTCAACACAGCACTAAAAAATAACAAACCGATCAGTGCTTTTATTTCCACTAAAGATGTTTGGGAAATAAACCATTGTTTAGAAGAGTAATTTGTCTTTACTCGATCAATTGCAAAATTCGTTTGAACTAAAATTTCTTCTAATATTTCATTATTTATAAACAGAGAAAAAAGTTTATTTTCATCTATTACTCCTCTAGCCTCACCTTTTGGACCAGGGAGATGACTTATAATATTAGATTTTGGCGTTCTACTGAATTTGGAAACTGTAGGGTTGTCTACCCAAATTGTTTCTCCATCTCTACCAAGAAAAAAGTTTATATTATGTAAAGATTCATCATTCACAGGTAGACTTTCTTCCTCAATGCAGTCATCTGCATCAAATAAATCTTCAGATCGATAATTCGGTTGGAGGATTTTGTCTTCTGGTTCAGAAATATTTTGTTCATATTCTGTCTCGTCAGAGTCTGACTCTTCTTGTTGTCGTCGAAGTTCCTTAAGAGCTTCTTCTGGTGAAGTAAAAAAGTCGATTACGACTCATCGATCTATAAGAAAAAACAAACAAAAACTATGCAAAATATTGTAACAAAAAAATATGGTATTTGTTAGGTGGATAGACCCAGGAATCCAGTGCATAAGAGATAAGGTGGGGTCGGATACGACCCATATAATGGACAGGTGCAGAAAATCTAGATTAAGATAATGTGATCACTTACCTTGTCTGAATGGACTCTCTAATGGCTTGATAACAACTGACTCATAGGGTTCCTGGCAGTTGATGTGAATCACAGACTCCCGCGCATGCGAAAACCTAAACTTAACTAAACGCATGGGTCGGATACGACCCACCCTTACTTTCGGAGGGTTAAACCTGTACTTGCATACTCCAAGATGAGAAACCGCAAAGTGGTTGTCACCTTTGTTGATTTTAGGAAGGCCTACGATTCCATTGATAGAGAAACGCTTAACAAAGTACTCCAGGAACTAGCACCAGACAACAAAACCCGCAGACTCATCCTAGAAACTTTGACCAACACCCATTCCAAGGTTAAATTTAGAGGCGAGATTTCAGAAAGCTTCGAAATAAAAACTGGGGTGAGACGAGGAGGTGGACTTTCCCCACTTCTCTTCAACTGTGTCCGTGAAAAAGTTATGAGAGAATGGCGCAAGGAATTGAACAATTTGGGTGCTCAGAGTGGTATCTACCTGGGACGTAAGAACGATGGACTGGTTGTAGATTGTCTGGCCTTTGCAGATGAAATGGCACTGTTTGCTGATTCTCTTGAGATGGCAACAATGCAGGTAAACTGCCTCAGAAAACTGTCTGCCAAAGTGGGTCTTCAAGTGTCGCTGGAGAAAACAGAATTCTTCACCAACATTAAAGAAGCAAACAGAGAGATGTTACTAGAACCGGGAAACATCAAGAGGACTGAGAAATTTAAGTATCTCGGCGAATGGATTGAACTCAACTTATCAGAAAGAGCATAATTATCCAAGAGAGTCAGCAAGTTAGAACTAGCCTATTGGCTGACTAAGAACACTTACAATAGGATATGCCTGTCACGCAACCTGAAACTTAAGCACTAAACATCAGTCTTACGACCAGAGGCCCTGTCTGCCATGGAGTGTCTTTCCTTGAATAGAAGGGGTCTAATAGAGAAATTGGAAATCAGAGAGAGGAGAATTCTCAAGAAGATACTAGGCCCGGTAAAGGAAGATGAGGAATTCCGAAGGCGGCATAACTCGGAGCTCTACGAACATATTGAGATGTTCTCTGACTGTGCAAGGAAAAGAAGGATAGCTTTCTATGGCCACGTTGCAAGATTGCCTCCAAACCGACTAACCAACCGTCTGTTCATCTTCTGGCAAAACAAGAAGCTTCGTACCACTTGGTTGACAGAGACCGAGAAAGATATTAAAGAACTGGGATTAACAGATCTCAAAAACAGAGAGTCTGTGAGACGCACTCTGAAGGAAGTCCGTGGATTTCAGGAAAAACCTCGAAGGAAAGGTACGCCCTGGACAGAAGAGAGAAAGGAGTTACACCGGCAGAAGATGCGACAATACTGGGCAAAGATCAAAGCCCAACAGTTGAACAAGCGTGGTCCAAAGTAGGCCTATTCGAAAGAATAATAATAACATAATAATAACATAACGAGAAAATAAAAAAAATGTATTATATTATGAAAAGAAACGATTTTTTTTATTGAAAGAAAATGCTAACCAAGCCGAATAATTACTACAACTTTCCTGAATATAGTCATTTAACCATTTACAATTAGTTACTTACACAATTCTTATAAATGAGTTTCTTAAAGCTAGGTCCGGACAAACTAAGAATATTATTACAAAATTTATTTAACATATTACCAATGTTGTACGAGAAAGAGCGCTGAAATAATTGTGTTTTATGTTGTGGTATTGTAAGCTTACCCTTAAACATAATATTAATGTTATGCACATCTGTACGAAATCTAATTTTCTTGTAGGGAAATTTATTTTTTATTATGTGTATATTTATTATGTGTACATATAATGCCTCTGGTCGATGCTCAACTGTTATCTTTAATTTTATGCGTGATACGATCGTATCTTTCTATGCCAAATATGAAACGCAAGCAAGAATGTTGGTATTTTTTAACACGTTTTGAAGCCGTATCGGTTAAACATGGTCCATAAACCGCATCACAGTATTATTTATTTATTAACCTACTGGTATATATAAACCACCTAAAAAAATAAAAATAGTAAAATATCTGTAACTGACACAAAATAAACTCCAATTTCCTTTATAATACACCTTCTCTGTTACCAGTTTGCTCTTTCCATCTTTTTATCCGTCTCAGCAGTTTCAGACCCTTTCCGCTATCATTCATACATTCCTCCCATTTCTTTCTTTCCCGCCTCTCTCCCTCATTCCATTCACCCCTTGTACACTCTTCCATCCAATGCTCCCAAGTATCCTCTGCTGTCCCACAAACACTACACTTTCTTTGCTCCTTACTCATCCAGTATCTTCTTCCACGCTCCTCACATCCACACCTATACCTTGCTAACATGACTTGTGCATCGTCCTCTTGATTTACACTTAAATAGGTTGGTAACCACCCATGTACCTGTATCTTTACATACCCTTAATGAAAATTACTACTTTCTATTTTGCTTTGCCGCTCCTGTAGGTCCACTTCTTGCAAACGTTCTACCAACCTTTCGGTCCACAGTGCCCTTTCCTGCTTTAGCGTTTCGAGCCCCTCGCCAGATATACCACCTCTTTCATACAATTTCCTCTTATTCTTACCCCAGTCACTCCCTTTCATACCGCCTCCTCCTACTCGATTTACCATTCTAAAAACCTCTTTTATCAACCTTTAATCTCCCATTTCACTCACCTTATATTCATACCTTATGACCTTTATTGCTGCCAAGACTGCCACCTTGCACGCATTCTCCTCCTGGAGGACGATGTAACCAGGTGTCGACCTATCAAGCTTCAGGATTTTTTTGAAAAACTTTAACTGGACTCTCTCTATCCTGTCCTCCTCTCTCGTCCTCCAGACTTCTGAGCTATACAATAAAATGCTTCTCGCACACACCGTCTCAGCCACCCTGAAGTTTCCTTCGAATTTATTCCTCCATTCATTCCAGACTCGCCCAGCTGCCACCCACGCTTTCTTCGCTACATACTCCACATGCTCTCTATTGCTACCTGCATTTCCAAGTACATACCCCAGATACTTAAAGCTTTGCACCTCCTCGATTTCCCTCCCTCTCCATTCAAACCGCTCTTTCTTGAACTTACCACCTCTTTTGAACCTCATCCACTTAGTTTTATCCACATTCACACTCAAATCTCTCCTTTCAAAAAACCCTTTCACCCTTTCAATCACCTCTCTCAATTTCCCAGCTGTCTTGGCAAATACCACTACATCATCAGCGTATGCTGAACTCCACACCTTTGTTCTCCCTACCACCACTCCTCCAGCTTGCCCGTCTGTCAAAACCCTTTCCAAATCGGCCACATGGAGATTGAAAAGTGTGGGGCTCAGTGGACATCCCTGCCTCAGGCCCTTTTTTATCTCGAAATATTCCGTTACACACTCATTCACCCTGATCCTACACACCGTTTCCCTATACACCTCCCCCACATTCCTCCTTACCCTCTCCAAAATACCCTTCTTAACCAAACATTCATACAATCTCCCTCTATCTACGGAATCATACGCTGCTTTCAGGTCGATAAAAAGAGCAAAAAGGCTCCCAGAACTAATTTCCTGATCAATTATAAATCTAAGCGTTATGAGTTTCTCGAATGTGCCTCTTCCCTCTCTGAATCCTGCTTGCACCTCTGGTATTAATTGCTTTTCCTCTGCCTCCTTTCTCAACCGCCCTTCTAGAATCTCGGCGAACATTTTGTAGGAAGAGTTCTTTAGCATGATCCCCCTGTAATTTTTGTGGATTGGCTGTATTATCCCCTCTTTCCAGCTCTCTGGGATACCCTTTGTCCCTTTCCATATCTTGTTGAACTCCTCCGTAAGCTTGTCGATGCATTTCTCTGGTACCAACTTCCACACTTCATTTCCAACTCCGTCCGGTCCTGCCGCTTTCTTCTGCTTTAAGGCTGCAATTACCTGGTGTACTTCCCCGGTCGTAATTTCTTCTTCACCTACTTCTTCAAAAGTCTGCTCCCTTCTAACATTGTCTTTCCCTCGATCCACCATTATCTCCACTCCTTCCAACAGAACCATATAGTGCCTTAACCAGGTTTCCTTCGGTATACTGTCTGGAATTCGCTCCTTCTTCCCGCTCTTCTCCTTTAAATATTTCCACAGCTGCGCTTCAGTTTTAATCTCCAGTATTCGTGGCCGCTCTCTTCTCTCCCACAGTTCTTTCTTTCTTCTCTCCAGATTTCGTAAGTCCGCTCTCGTACTTAACCACAGTTCCTTGTCACCAGTACCCTCTCTCCACCTTCTCGTCACCTCTCTATATTTTTGTTTATCCCTTATGAATTCCTTATCCGCGCATAATCTTCCCACTGTTCCCTCTGTGACTCCTCCAGACCAATGCTGTTTCCATTTCCTCGGTTATCATATCTATATTTTTTAAATTATCTCAGTCTATTGCCTCCATTCTTAATTTAAATAGCTCCGTCGCGCCGCTATCCCACCTGGTAACCCTTTTATCTTTCCCGGACCCCTCTTCTACCTGCTGCTTTAACGTGATCAGTATTGGCATATGGTCAGATTCACCTTTCACTCCGATCTCCATCTCTCTAATTTCTTGTCTCGCGGAGTCGTTAACAACTGCAATATCTATCACCGACACCGCCCCTCAACTCCCAAACGTATACTGCCCCTCGCAGTCCCCTTCCACACACCCGTTTAAGACATCCCATTGACTTTCCCTTACCCACTCTGCCCATTCTTGTTCTTCCGCATTTCTCGTTTTGTCCTTAGATTTCCATAGTAGTACTTTACCAGCTCTATCCACCCTGTTGAACTGCTCCTCTCTTATCCTCACATTCCAATCACCTCCTAGCAGCAAGTTTGTCGATGCCGTACCTTCTATATTACACCTTATGCACTCTTTAATTCTTTCCAGTCCCTTATTGTTATACACCGTTGCTATCTGCCACCAGCCTCCCTTCAGCTCTACCTCCCTGATACCACACACCACACCCATCCCTGTTACTACCCCCCCCTCCCTTGCCCTTCCGTAGCCACTCTCCTTTAGCGCCGGTTGCATCTTCCATTTGTATTCCTTGGGAAGTCTCTCCTTGCGGGTCTCCCATTCTTTTTCTTGGACCCAGGACTCCACTAGCCCAACTATTTCGAATCCCTTCAAGAAGACTATAAAAGAGCCGTCCTCCCTTTCCAGTTTTTTCCTAAGCCCAGCCACTTTCCAAAATAATATCTTAACATTTTCCCTTTCCGATCCGTCCTTGTGTTTCTGTCCCTTTCTTCTTTGGTCCCTTATTCGTTTTTTCCCCTTCGGACCACGGTACCCATTTCCTATCTATTTCTACTCTTTTATAGCCTACCTTTACCCGATGACCCCTTTCTTGAGATCCTTTGCCTTCCTTAATAACACCTTCTGGATTCTCTGCTCTTTCGGGGTGAAATCGTCTTGTAGAAATTCATTTGTTCCTATTAGCTTGTGCTTATTTCTCATTATCTCCCTCTTTGCCTCCCAACTTTAACAAAATTGAGCCTTTGTTCCCTTCTTTAGACCCGAGCTGGTATGCATTCACGAAACCCTCGTTAATTCCTAACATTTCCATAAACGTTTTCTTTGCCTCTTCTCGCCATGTTTCTCCTTCAATGCCGTAAATTACGATGTTATTTCTTATCTCCCTCCTTAATCTCGTCTCTTCAATATCCTTTAGGCTAATCAGTTCTTCTCTCAGCGCTTGTCTTTCCTCCTCCCACCTACTCTCGGTTCTTTCCTTCTCTTCCTTAACTGATTCCGCTGCATCCTCCAGCTTCGACATCCTATTCTTTATTTCCTTATTCTCATCCCTTATTGCCCTCAGCTCGGATAACAATTTTTTTTCCAGTCCTTTTCTACTTCTTCCTCCTCATTCTGTCTCTTTCCAGCTTTTCCTCCAGCCTATCTCTGTTTTCCCTTCTCATTTCTTCCAGCTTTCCGTCTACTGCTGTGAACTCCTTTTAATTTATTTTAATTTCTGTAGAATTCAATCCAGCTGCTCACTATGCACTGTACTACTCTCACCTCTTCCTTTATCTTTAATCTCATCCTTTTTCGACCTTTTAGCTATCTGAATCGGTGATTTAGTTTTGCGCATCTTTCAAACGGACTCATCGACTCACTGTTCGCTCTCGGTCTGTTCTCGTAATCGTCCAATTTCAAGCTAGAACTATTCAAATATGGTGGACAACACGGTTACTAGTTCAGCTATTCCTCAGTAGATGCGCACTGTAGAGCTGAATAGGTGATTACCCTGACGCGCAGCAGCTACCAATAGTATCTTATCAGCACGTGTCTTATCACAAACTTGCGCGACCTTTCACTTTCCTCACAACCCAAACAACCAAAAGAAAAAACCTTTAGAAGGAAACCAAGTCAAAACCGTTCCCACTAACTAAAGTCAGATAACCGCGCGATATACCACACTATCTGTATTTTAACCGAAAAAACAGCTTATTAAAATCAACTAGAAATTAATTTATCGAGCACTCTAACGCACGTCTTCACTCGGTGAGGATATAGTTTGACCAATGGCCTCTAGCAGTAACCCTGATGTGTCAATACTTTCGCATCCAACTTTATTAGTGTCTTCAAAAAGAGTTGTGCTACAAGCTCCATCGTAGATTCATCGCTTCCTGCTAGCAGTGATGCCCCTGATAGTGTTAACTGAGATAACAATGCCTGTGATTCCAATCAAATATATGATAACTTCTGTGACAGATTTAGCCACATACCTACCCTCCACAGCTTTTCAATCGACGCCTGTGATATTTTGAGATGTGTACGTAGAATAAAAGCAATTTTTGCAGCGGGTGCTGACCAAATACAGGCATTCTTCGTTCGAGATTGTATATCTTGTTAAAGTAGTTCATTACATCATTTGTATAACTTAATAATGAGATCTTCTGTAGATCCAGAGTGTTGGAAAATTGCTAGAGTATGTGCTATATTCAAATCTGGTTCGAAAACTGATATAAAGAATTACCGCCTTGTAGCAATTATTCCGAACTTTGCTAATTTGTTCCAAATTATTGTGTACGAAAATGTTTACAGCCATGTTATACCACATCTGACAGATTGCCAGCATGGCTTCATAAACGGAGAGTCAACATGTACAAATCTGACCGTATTTACTCAATTTGTATTGAACGCTTTGAACCGCAAGCTACAAGTAGATGTTGTATATACCGATTTTTCCAAAGCGTTCGACACTGTTAACCATGATATCTTACTAAGTAAGTTAGGTTAGGTTAGTATCTTAATCTTGGTCTTATGTCTAATTATGTCATCTAGTCTTGGTCTCAATGAAGTCAATGTTAGTGGGACAAAAACAATTTGTGGAGTTTCAGGGAGTTAGATCTGACTTATATGAATGCTATTCTAGTGTCTGTCAAGGATCCAACCTAGGCCTCTTATTGTTTTTAATCTTCATTAATGATATTGTAGGAAATTTTATTCCTACCTCTCATGTGTATTTCTATGCCGATGATCTAACAATTGTAAAGGTTATTGACTGTGTTGATAGTTGTGATATGTTGCAGCTTGACATAGATGCATTAGTAGATTGGTGTCATAACAATGAATTACAGTTGAACACTATAAGTGTTACGTTATGTTATATTTTAGAATAAATAGTCCTGTTCTTCACAACTACATAATAAACATCAACAACTGAAGAGATGCGAAGTTTTCAGAGACTCAGGTGTTGTAATGGACTCATCTTTGTCGTTTGTGCCATATTATCTAGCCACATATTCAAAGGCCTTGCGTATGCTGAGCTTCACGATGAGGAATACCAGGGATTTTGATAACACTGACTGCTTGATGCAACTATATGGTACGTATGTAAGGTCTGTGTTGGAATATTGCACAGTTGTGCAAGTTGTAATACCCTCAATATGGAGTTCATGTTAAACTGTTCGAGAGCGTCCAAAAAAAAATTTGCCACCTGGAAAATCTATCCTGAACGTTACTACCCACATGATAGATTGCTCGGCAAATGCAATTTAGTGGAGTTAGCACTGAGACGCGATTTTTCTAATTTATTGTTTTTGTATAATCTATTTAATGGCATTATTGTGGGCAGTGAGCTACTTTCTCAATTTTACTTGCATGTACCTCGCGAAAACTCTCGTAACTCCGTAGTATTTAGCACATTAATGGCCAGAAGTATCCAACATTTTAATTCATCCATAGTATATCGCATGTATATAATAAATATGGATAAGCCTTGAATTTCGATCTTCCATTTCCCAATTTCGATCTTCGTGTTCTGATGTTTTGTTTGTGTGATCTATCCTTTCTATATTTCTATATTCTTGTTTTATTTTAAGTATTTATGTAATGTAGTAATAGTTATTTATTGCCAATTTAATGTACTTATATGCCCTTATGAGCCCCGGTGCTCGCTGGGTTATTAAACCTTATTATTATTATTATTATATTCACCATAGCTGAGTTTTTCAAAGACTTTAGAAAGAGTTGGGAGAATACTAATAGGACGCATGTCATTGAAAGTGGACGCGGTGGGGTGCTAATTTTAGATAATGGTATCACACGAGGTTTCTTCCACATACTAGAAAAAATAGAATTTGGCATGCTATACATTGAATTAGCCTAACCTAACATTAGAGGCATGCATGAGAAAGCTGAATATAACGGGATACATTGGCAACCGATCAACACAGGTTGCTGCATATGCAGATGATGTCAGTTTGACATGTAGAAGCAAAGACGCGCTAAAGGAAGCACGATTGATGCTGGACGACGAAACGCAAAAAAGGGATTGAGAATATATGAGGTTAAAAATAAATACATGCAAGTTGGAAGAGAACATCACGATAACAATGACCTTAACTTGGGCGAGTGTCGCTTTGAGCAGGTTGAAAGTTGTGACTACTTGGGAACAGAAATCAACAGAACAAACGTAATAGCTAAAGAAACAAGCTCGCGAATACTTAGTGGAAACCGATGCTACTACGGATACCAAAAACTGATGAAGTCCAAATTATTAAGTCACAAAATCAAACTTTAAATATACCGAATACTTATAAGACCAGTAGTAACGTACGGATGCGAGGCCTGGACCCTAACCACCGCAGAGGAGGACGCGCTACGCATCTTTGAAAGAAAGATTCTCAGAAAGATCAACGGACCCATCCTAAATGAGCATGGAATTTGGAGGATACGAATCAACCATGAACTAAGCAGGTTAATAAACGAAGCGGACATAGTGAGATATGTAAAAGCTCAAAGAATAGCATGGCTGAGACACCTGTACAGAATGCATGACGACAGACCAGCCAAGAAAATGTACAACTGGCGGCCAGTAGGAAGAAGGAAAAGAGGCAGGCCAAGGAAAAGATGGATGGGAGACGTGGAGGAAAGTCTTAGAAAGATGGGAGTAAGGGATTGGAGAGAGAAAGCCGGTGAAAGGACAGAATGGAAGAAGATTGTTGTAGAGGCAAAAACCCACCGCGGGTTATAAAGCCAACAGAAGAAGAAGAACATACATTGAATTGAAAAATTCACTATGTTTTTACCACACTTATAATATGTAAAAATGTTATATAAATTATTATTCAGTTATGTAAATTTCTGCACATATCCCGTATCAATCGAGTTTAGACGTTTGACGGTCATTTTCAAGTGACCTAACAAATTGATGAGGTTGAATATATACCCTTATAGTTTTTGGTGGGGAGGGGGACGGTGTTTGTCCGTAGATGACGACTTATCTGTTTGAGATTGGGTGAGATTAAATAGTTGTGAAAAGAGTAAGTCGGTTTGCTTGTTTATGAGATTAACTGTTTCGGGTCTTTGTTGCAATTATGCAAGATTTTTAGATTTTAATCTGTTAATAATTAATTTAATCTATTTCTGGGAATTTATGATTGCATTCGAGACAATGGTTTGAAAAAGAACTAGTGTCTTTTTTCAGACGAAAAGCGGGGGAATGTTCTGAAAACCGTGTTGAAAAACTTCGTCCTGTTTGACCAATGTACACGCTATTGCATTCGGAACAATGAATTTCGTATACGCCGGATTTTTTGAGGGGGTTGATTTTGTCTTTGGCATTAAACAATATATTAGACAACTTTGAGGAGGGTTTAAATGCTACTTGAAGATTTTGCTTTCGAAGGACATTTGCGATATGCTCGCTTGTTTTGCCAAAATATTTCTGGAAGATGAAAGTTTTGTCTGAATTTGAGGTTTTCGGATATATTTGGGCCATTGTGAATTGGGGAAACCATTCTCTGTAGCGATTGGAATCCTTTTCTGAGGTGAGGGGGATCAAAAAGGCTCGATGTATCATTGAATGGTAGGCAGCTAATTTGTGTGTTATCGGGTGAAATGGTGATTACGGAATTGTGGAGCTAACATTGGTGGGTTTTCTGTATATATCAAATTCTATTTTGTTGTTTTTGTGAATCAGAGTAAGGTCTAAGAAGTTTATTTTGTTGTCCGTTTCTACCTCGATGGTGAATTTAATTTTGGGATGAACGTTGTTTATTAGGTTGAGAAATTGGTCTAATTGACGTGCTGTACCACTAAAACACGCTATTACGTCATCTACATATCTATACCAAAATGAAATATGTTTTTTTGGAGAAATCTAGTTTGAATTTTTTTTCTTCGATAGTTGACATGAATAGATCGGCTAATAGGGCACTTAATGGCGATCCCATTGCTAGACCTGATGTTTCGAGGCAAATTTTATTGCGATGACTTTGCCAGAGCCATCTACAGGAGAACGGTGGCTTATTTTTCGCAATGTGCAGGATTTGAACCCGGGACTCTGGGGTTTGCGGCTCCGAAGTCTGACACCTTGACTAATGGGCCACCACCGTCTCAAAAAAAAATAATCATACAGTTCAACATAATCAGCCACAAGAGCGATCAATTCATTTGTTTTTCGTCGCCCATTCCACTCATTTTCAAAAACACCTCTTTTTTGACACAATCCATCATTAAAATCATAAAGAAACTGGTCAAACGCCATGCGACATCGAGCGACAATACGGAAAAGAATGCTCGCGAAATAATCCCAGCGACAGCGCGCGGCATTTCGACTTGTAGCAGCTGTCGCGTAGCCATATATATATTATAGTGAGAACGTGCCCATTTAAAACAATGTAATCATTATTTGATAAGCGATCACGCGCGACGTCGCGTAGCTGAGTGTCACGTATAAGAGAATCGGCCTTAAGTCTTCTTTGTCTAGCAATATGTTACAAAAACGAAAATTTCCAAATTTTGCAGGTTTTATTGTATTTAGATATTGTATTAAGACCTCAACTACATACATGATTCGTTAAATTTCGCGTAAACGTGGAAAAGGCCACGATTTATTAAGTCCCATTTGCCATGGGACTTGTTGCCAAAACAGTTTCGAAAAACGAACGAAAATAATAATAATTTATTTTAACAAATGGATTAGTAAATTTAGATTAGTAATTTTTTTTACAACTCTTATCAAATTTTTTAATATTAAGCGGTATTCCCGAACAACCAGATACTGCTAGTCTACGGCAAGATTTGATAAATAGCATAAACACAAAATGAAAGTTAAAATATCCCTTGACAGTGAATAACATTGGGGACTGTTATCGAATGGGTAAGTTTGTTGAGGGCCGTGCCAGGCCGATATCCATTCAATATGTGCCTAAATTGAAACGCGATAATACTTTTCGA
Organism: Phosphuga atrata; assembly: GCA_944588485.1. Classification (NCBI taxonomy): domain Eukaryota; kingdom Metazoa; phylum Arthropoda; class Insecta; order Coleoptera; family Silphidae; genus Phosphuga; species Phosphuga atrata. The sequence continues at coordinate 22,442,843 of OX155900.1, forward strand.
TCAAAAAAACTTTTTAAAAATAGTGGTATAGTGATTTCCGAATTTCTCACTAACAAAAATTTAGAATTATACGTAAAAATGTGCACAAAATTCGGAGTAAAATGCTGTTGGACTTCAGCGGGAAATATTTTTGTAAATATTAAAAAACGTTAGTATATAAAGGTTAAAAAACGGATTGTAACAGTGAATGATATTTAAATTAATAAAAAAGAAAAATTGTAAGCATCACAAGAAATATGTATATAATTTTAGTATATAAGGAGTTCTAAAAGCAGCGACTTAAAGCCAAATTTATATTATTCAATTACACTATTTTTTTTTATTTCACCTATTATCCATAAAAAAAAATAATCTAGCCAGATATATCACTGATTTTTTTTTAATTAGCTCATTTGAATACAAAAAGTTTGATTGCACACTTTAATGATTTAAGCGAAGATCTGCGGTCAAGGAAATTTGACGTGTAAGGTTTGAGTGAAACATGGCTTAATAATACAATTGTAGATAATGCTGTACATATTAATGGATTTGGTTTTATTAGAAAAGACAGACAAGGTGGGGATGTAAGATTTGACATAGCAAATCGTGTACCGTACACTATCACTCACACGTCTCTAGATCAGTGGTGCGCAAACTTTTTTCATTGGCGACCCCCCATTATGTGTAAAATTTTGTCGTGACCCCTGGATCGATAGTAGACGTTTTTTAATCGTTAACGTAGTACGTAACGTAGTAGGTTTTAAAGGAGTTTTGGTGACGTCATTGATTACATACAGCCTTTTTTCATCATCATCCTTTTCCAGCTTTTTATAGTCCCATTTTTTCCAGATTTTTATAACCCAGCCTTTTATAGTCCCGTTTAATCTCATCTAATCTTGGATAAGCTTGTCTACTCTTGTCTAATGCTAGATAGTCTGTTGTAATCTTGTGCATTCCTGTCTGCTCCCGTCTCGTCATGTCCGGTCCTGTGATTTTGTCTGGCTTTGTCCTGTCTTATTTTGACACCATAAAACTTCACATAATGAATTCGCATATACGCGCAGATATTAGTAAAGTCTAGTATTCGTATGAAGCGATATATTTGTATTTAGAAATTAAAATTAGATGTAAACTAAATAGTCGGAACTCTGTCTGAAAATATAAATATATTCAACCTTTCCGGAGCTCTATGATACTAATGAGTTTTTTTAGGACTAGCAAAAACAAATCTCATGTGAAATTTTGTCAGTTATTTTTAAGTTTTCCGTCCACCTTCGTGGTACTCAACAAATACCAGAAAAATAACATTGGTTTTTAAGATCATGCCTTTTCGATGCATTAAGTAGATAGCCATCTGTAGACCCGTTTCGAGATTTATCTCTCATTAGTACAGCTTAATACTATAACTAAAATAAAGTTTACTATAAAAATACATTATAAAATACAATTGGAACAATGACATAATACAAATACACAAATAGATGCAACATATTCGATCGAAATAACTTAAAGATTTCCTTATCAAAAAAAAGGAAAATTAACTAAATACGCAATCCATTTAACGCATTGCTGTGTGCAGTACATATTTTTACGCTCGCACGAATGACAACGAACCGCAACGCACTGACGCATTGGTGTGCGGAGACCTTTATACAAGTGCTGCCTGCTACGGTACTTAGAAAATAGTATATTTTGTAACTATGGCGGTAAGTTGTCAATTTGACGCAAGAGCAAAATTGGGTGCACGAACGAAGTGCACATTGGGCGCACATTCACTCGAGAGGGCAATTGAGAATACCGTCCGTGTTACAAACAATATTTTTTATTACTCATGCGAGGGGATGTATCTTACAAGTTTGGAATCCAGGGGCCATCCAAAAATATGAAATCCAAAATGAAGAATTTGCTTTTTCAATTGTCTCCGGTGGTGTGGATTCGTCAGAAGAACTCGCCTCCGTCTCCGGTATCTCCATAGAATTTACACTCATTTTAAAACTTTTTCTTTAATTTCTTAAATTATTATTTTGTAATGAAAACATTTATGACACTTTCACGTGACTTTTAATATTGAGGTCTTGACTGTTTTCTTTAATGTAACCTAGCGATTTACATTTTTTTAATGTAACCCTGCCAATGTGTCGCTGGAGAAAACAGAATTCTTCACCAACATTTGAGACGCAAACAGAGAGATGTTACTAGAGTAGGGAAACATCAAGAGGACTGATAAATTTAAGTATCTCGGCGAATAGATGCTACAATACTGGGCAAAGATCCAGGCCCAACAATTGAACAAGCGTGGCCCATTCGAAACAAGAAGAAGAAGTATATATATATATATATATATATATATATATATATATATATATATATATATATATCAATCAAACTGCTTTCTACCCTCTAGGGTGTAAGCTATTTCCTATCTATTTTACATTCTTTTTAATTAATTCCTTCCATTTCTTCCGGTCCTTCGCCATAACTTTGCTTCATTTACCTGTAACATTCTTTTTTCTAAGAATCCTCGAACCATCTCATCCCATGATTTTCTTGGTCTCCCTCGTCTCTTTTCTTTTGGCAATCTGCTTTCCCATACTGCTCTTTTCACTTGAACCTTCTCGTTCATTCTTTGTAGGTGACCCCACCATCCCAATTGTTTATCTTCTATGAACTCTTCTATTTCTTTAAGTTCCAATTCTTTTCTTATTTCTTCACTTCTTATTTTGTCCATTATATTTACTCCATATACTTTTCTTAAGTACTTCATTGCTGTGGCTCTTATTTTACTTATTTCTCGCTGCGCTAAAACCCAAGAAGAAGTAACCTAGCGATATTGACTATTTGCTTGCGTTACCCAGATTATGTAGAAATATACAACGAAAAAACGAAAAGTGGCATTTCTCGTATTGAAAAACGGGCGTCAAGAAGTAATTTTCGCGCATGAGTAATAAAAATATTTGATTGACATTGACACATCAGGTTTACGAACGCGGTTGTAAAATAGTTTATAATAATAATTGTAGGTTTTTCATAAATTTTAATTTGTGATTCAGAATTTACTAGTAATAAAATTAATTCCTAAATTACAGAAGTAGATTGCGTTAATTTATTTTATAAATATCTACTTTAAATATTTCCCAAGAGCGCCAAAAGCATTGTTATGCATTATAAATAATATAATTTAATTTAACTATTTTAATGGTAAATGAATTTCTTTGAATTAGGCGAACCCCAAAATTTCCCGCGCGACCCCCCGAGGGGTCGCGACCCACGGTTTTCACCCCACTGCTCTAGATATTAAACAATTGTGGATAAAAATAAAATTATCGAATTTATGCTTAGCTATAGGGGTTGTTTATCGTTCATAGATCTCCGAATGTGAACTTTAAGATCTGATGCACCCAATATTTTCTTTTCCTCTTCTCTTCTTTTAATTTCTCAATTTCATAACACATGGCTAACAATAAGACGAAAAAATCATCATCGGAACTTGACAAACTTGACATTTTGAAAATATAACTTAACCTGAAAAGTAGAGAAACTACAGATTTGATACTTGCAGCAAAGAATCGCGTAGTTGAGTATCGCATATATGAGAATACCTAGCAGCGACGCGACAATTCTCGACACTTCATTTAGCGTCATCGCGTAGCTGAGTGTTGCATATATGAGAATCGGCCTTTACTCTATAAAAGAAAATCTATAATCCAAATCCAATTTTTCTGCCTCAAAATCTAGATTCTTGAAAATACACCAAATCATTTCTTGTGTCCACGTTGTTCCTAAAATTTAATAATAATTGAATCCAGCGAAGACTAGACATATGATACGATCGCCAAAAGCCTCATCAGATCAGAGATCAAAAACCTCAAACTCCTCTATTTCTTTAGCAAATTTGCTATTACTTTCTTGTAGGATGAACCCTCCAAAAACATTGTATATTCTTGGAGTAAAATTTATCCCGCAACAAGTCCAATTCTTCATCGGTCTTCATCACAAAATAATCCATTACCCAACAAAAAACTGTTGACTATCGACTATTTAAATATGCGTATATGGGTATATGCGTATATGGGTTTGAATATGCGAGCAATATTGACTATTGACTTTTTGAGATTATTACGAAAACTTAAAGCACGAAACATCATTAGTTTCCTTTAATACCTACGAGCTAAAAATGTGGTTAAGTGAAATTAAAGCTAATCCAGACTAGACGGAAAACGCTAGATAAACTAACAGACAAATACATACCTCATAGAACTTAAATTTTTTTAAATGTTCAAGGAAAGAACTACATATATGGATAAAGAGACGCCAGTAATGCCTAATCATTTATCTAATGCGTGATATCACATTTAAGGAACAAACAGCACATTTTATTGTTTCAAATATATCATAAATCTCTAGAAACTAGTAATGAAATACATAATCTTCTTGTCTGTCTAGTCTTATCAGTGTGGTCTTGTTTTTTAATCTATGCATTTAACTTTATCAATCATGTCTTATCCATCTAGTCTTGTATGTCTAATCTTGTGTCTCGTCGTGTATGTCTAGTCTTGTTTATCTAGCCTTTTTTTTTATCTAACTAAAGTGGGAAAAATAAAGTGGGAAAAACTCCAACGTGACAGTAACAACGAAAACGATGTCCTTAACGACCCTTTCATCAAACTGAAAGAAAATAAAGCAGCTGGCAAAATTAGGTCAGAGCAAATTAAGCTTTTTGCCCCCTAACCATAGACTGGCTCACTCAAATGACGAATAACTGCGTCTCTAAAGTGCAAATTCCAAAAATTTGGAGGATGGCAAAAGTCGTTGCCCTTCTGAAACCAGGAAAGAGCCAACATATTCTGGGAATTTTAGACCTGTACCTTTGCTGTGTCACCTATTCAAGGTTCTTAAAAGAATGGTTATTGACCGAATCTCTGACATTATCGAGAAGAAGACCATACCAGAACAGGCAGGTTTGAGACCAGGCAAATCATGTTGCGGAAAAACCCCCAATCTCACTCAATATATCGAAGATGGGTTTGAGCGGAAGCAGATAACGGGAGTCGCTTTTATAGATCTATCTGCTGCCTATGATACCGTGAACCATCAGAGGCTGATATCAAAGTTCTATGATATCACCAATGACGTTCGCCTGACTTAGTTGGCAGAATGTTTCCTACAAAATCGACGGTTTTTAAGAAAATTCAATAACAGAAATACACCAATTAACTTTCTAAAACTGACACACAAGGGTTCTTAAACCCCATTTCTACCATGCTCTCTTGAAGAGAGTCGTCCCTACACGTCCCTCCTTATTTCAAATAAGACAATAGACAATAGACAATATTTGAAATTATTGATTGATTCTGGAGTTACTTATTGAAACGAAATTTTCAATAATAAAATTATGAATAATAAAAATTAAAAAGGAGATGAAATATGATGCAATTTAAGGTAGACTTCCGAGCAAAGCGGTTCTGGCGTCACTAACGCAGCGATACAGACGCGGCGACATTGCGATAGTATTATGCACTATGGAAACGTATGAGGCGCAATTCGAGCGCAGCGACGCTGACGCGCTTAGCGTCACTGCGTCAACGTCGCTGCGCTCGATTGCGGCTCATACGTTTCCATAGTGCATAATACTATCGCTATGTCGCCGCGTCAATACCGCTGCGTTAATAACGCCAGAGCCGCTTTGCTCGGAAGTCCTTAAACAAACGTACTACTTAAATAATACTACTAAACAGTTGAAGAGAATTATATCTCAATCTAAACCTATTATACATCCCCTCTTCAACGTTTGTAGTATTGTTTAAGTAGTCTGAAACTAAAAAAATCTGTTTTAAATTTTATTATAGGCAATGGATAGTCAAGTTTCAATTAGATTAAATTACGCAGTTTATATAAATTAAACATACAATATTTGGACTCTCCGGATTTAATTTAGTCTAACGGTCAAAGATAGTTCTGTTGTAATTAGATACATTATATATATATATATATATATATATATATATATATATATATATATATATATATATATATATATATATATATATATATAGTTTCAATAAAGTAGACAGACAAGATTTGACATGAAGATTTAGTTACAGAATAAGTCTAGTAGAGAAGAGAATCAAGGTCTCAACAAGAGCTGAAAGTGGAGACTGAAAATATGGAGTTCAGTAACGTTTGGGGACTTTGAAAGTTTTGAATATATATGAATAAACTATAAAAACAGCTACCACTGTTCAAAAAAGAAATAAATCGATAAATACGACTAGATCTAGCATCTGGGCGAGATCGACCCCTTAGGCTGATTTTTAAATGAAACGAAAATTCCATTTAACTCTCCGATATAGGCAAAGCGTTTGATAAATTTCAATGGATTATCAATTTCTTCCTTCGCAAGTAGATTTCTCGTAGCTTGTGTACCTTTAGTTCTCTTTATATTCGTCGTAGAGTGCGACGTCTTAAAAGCTCAGATATTAAAAACTTCGAAAATGACACATCGTCGGATTCAATCTCTCTAGAATATTTGTTCACAACTTTTCAGATAAGATTTAGCAGCATGCGACGTCGCTTTAGTCAATTGCTTTCTCTACTGATTTTTTATTTGAGAAATCCATCAGCCGACAGAGATAATATGACATAATTTAATCGAATTTTTTGTTTAATAAAAGGAGTTTAATCATTTCATAAATAGTGGGTGGAATATAATTTCACACGAACAAAAAAACTATTTTACTCTTAATTTACAGGGTGTCCACAAAAGAATCATCGGGTTTTAAAATGATATATATATATATATATATATATATATATATATATATATATATATCACAAAATTTTACATTAATAATATTAAATTACACATGAAATTAAATGTAAAATGTTCAAGTTTATTGGTATTCCATTGGTATTAACTTGGTATTCCATATCAAACTGTAAGGAAGATTTTACGACGGCGATTGCGATTCAAACTGTATAGTCTACAGATGGTGCAAAATTGAACAATGTTTGTATTGCAAAAGGAATTTGATAACCGTCTAGTGTTCAGCGACAAGGCAGCATTGTATATAAATAGAAAGGTGAACCGTCACAATATTCGGATATGGGGTACGGAAAATGCTCATATCATTCTAGAACATAAAAGGAATTTCCAAACATGTAATGTCATCTGTGCAGTCTCCAAAAGCAAAGGGTACGGAGCCTTTTTCTTCGATGAAAACACAAGACGGGCACAACATACCTCAATATGTTGCAGTTTTGGTTGTTTCCGCAACTGACAGAGGATTCCAACAAGATGAGGCACCACCTCATTGGTATAATGAAGTGCGTCGCTATCTAAACGAAGAACTCCCTCACCGCTGGATTGGGCGATGTGCTGTACAGAACTTGGTATGGTTCAGCTGGCTTCCCAGGTCACCCGATCTTACGGTTTGCGATTTTTTTCCATGGGGATACATTAAAGATAGGGTTTACATGCCACCAATGCCATCAACACAGGGTGAACTCCGAGAACGCATTATTGCTGCTGTGGACAGCATCGATGGGGGCACATTGCAGCGTGTGTGGGCCGAACTGGACTATCGTTTAGACGTGTGCCGTGTGACCCGAGGAGCCCACATCGAGCATTTTGATGTGTAATTTAAAAGTTATACATTTTCCCTTTATTTGCATGTGTATTTTAATATAATATACGTAAAACTTTGTGAAATATATCTTTTTAAAACCCGATGATTCTTTTGAAGACACCCTGTATTTACAGTAAAAAGAATTTGTAACAAGAATTGCACTCAAATGGATACAAAACTTTATTTGAAACTTTAGCCTGTTAAAAACACCTTGTGGAATGAATGGAAGTAGATTGTGTAGAACTCTTATTGACGACTACTTTTTTCCACTCTTAGCTTCACTCAACGTTTTGTAATGTAAGAACTTCACCGCAGTCTCTCTTTCTCTCTCTTTCCACTTGAATGTGTTCTATATCCATCTTACGATTTTTTGTAGTTGACACAATGAGCAATAGCTAAAACATTGAATAGCAATACTAAGCATTGAATATCCCCCTTAAAATGTCAATCTGAACTGATTGTTTTCTATTCCTTGAATAATAAATATTCCAGAATTGTAATACATGTAAAATATCTTGTGTTTGACAAGTAATAACAGAAGCTGCAGTCTTGTAATTAGTAATATAACCTAATCATTTTATTCTAACGCAATTAGTTTATCTTTACAACAGTGGCGTAGGTTACCCAACAGTATTACTTATATTGTGTGCATTTTAATTAAATATCTAATAAATTTAATTTTCAAAGCCGGTGTTACATAGTTTTAATATGTAATACCGCTTATAATAATAAATAGGAATTAAAATAGGTATTAAATATTTATAATAAAATATTTATTAATAAAATTATTTTCTCCGAGCTTTGTGTTCGGCAAAAGCATCAATAAACCATCAAAGTTTAAAGACCGGGCCATAGAATTTTCAATAGATAGAATAGCCAAGTTACATAGCCTCTCTTGCCCCATAGAGTTCCTTAACCCGCCACTTGTGACGTGAATTTGACTTTTCTCAACCTAAGATTTTCCTAATAAACAATACTCAATGCTACTTTTACTCGGTCAAATATTAAAAACAGGTTTATTTAATAATAAAACAAAGATGTTTCATTAAAAAAAAACTTGTAATAACCTTTACACTTATATACTTAGAACATTATAAAAATATCGAGTATTTTGTAATGCTTACTTTAAAATATAAAACTTGTAACTATTATATATTTTTATAGCTAAATCAGCCTTTGGCAGTCTTATGATGATAGGAACTATAAAAATCAAACAAAAAAAGAACTCCTTCTAATAAATAAATACAAAAAAAGTCAAGGGCCAAGCCTACTGGCACTACTTGCTCTAGACTGCTATTGCATGCTGGCACTACATACTCTAGACATAAATATTTCTTGCAATGATAACAAGTATATCTTGTTTTTCGATATTTCTGCCATCCAAACTCATAACACCGACCATTTCTAGAAGGACCGAAGGATAAAAAATATTTATTTAGAAAAAATAAACCTCAGATTAGACTGACAACAATTCCTACTTGCTTATTAGCTTTTGCTTGCGCGAAGCTACTGTATTCTCGCCCGAGCATGTTTATACGGTGGTGCCTCGCGCCAAATTTGAATTAAGCGAACAAAGCGAAGCGTGAAGCGCCAAGTGAAATAATCAATTTAGGTAATTAAGAAAGTACATAAAAATTGAATCAAAATGTGCTTTATGTAATGCATAAAATTCATCATTTCATCGATTAGTCGCATGTTTTATACAAAAAAAAACCTTTAAAATAAATCTAAAATTTAATTAAGGAAACATTAACATTAATTAAACATTAACGATAAATAATAGACTGATTTTTCATATCAGAATTAGTGCAATCTCTCATGCAATAATACGTCTTCTTCTTCTTGTTTCGAATAGGCCTACTTTGGACCAGGCTTGTTTAACTGCTGGACTTTGATATTTGCCCAGCATTGTCGCATCTTCTGCCGGTGTAACTCCTTTCTCTCTTCTGTCCAGGGGGTACTTTTCCATCGGGATTTTTACTGAAATCCACGGACTTCCTTCAGGGTGCGTCTCACATACTGTCTGTTTCGGAGATCTGTTATTTCCAGTTCTTTAATATCTTTCTCGGTTTCTGTCAACCAAGTTGTACGAAACTTTTTGTTTTGCCAGAAGGTGAACAGACGGTTGCTTAGTCGGTTTGGAGCCAATCTTGCAACGTGGTCATATGGAGCTACCCTTTGTTTCGTTGCACAGTCAGAGAGCCTCTCAATATGTTCGTAGATCTCAGAGTTATGTCGTCTTCGGAATTCCTCATCTTCCTTTGCCGGGCCTAGGTCTTCTCCTCCTCTGATTTCCAATTTCTCTACCAGACCTCTTCGGTTCAAGGAAATACACTCCATGGCATACAGGGCTTCTGGTCGTAAGACTGATGTGTAGTGCTTAAGTTTCTGGTTGCGTGACAGGCATTTCTTGTTGTAGGTGTTCTTAGTCAGTCGATAGACTAGTTCTTACTTCTTGACCCTCATGGATAATGATGCTCTTTCTGATAAGTTGGTCTTCATTAAGTTTCATGAAAATTTTACAAATTAGTTAGTATATTTTCAAAATAAAAATTCTGACTTTTCCGAGACATCCAGAACCTACAAAGATGGCAATAAATCAGTAAGTAGGTATTTCAGCAAAGCATTATTTATTTGCAAATTAATTATACTCGCCTTCCAAAAACTCTGTATTTTGTTTTTCGTGCTGTTTATTTAACCCTTTTGATGTAAATCTATGCTCTCAGAGTTGGATTTTAACACTTGAAAATAGCTTAGTTCATAGATAATATATGATGATTATGACATGTATGGCACGTATGACATGTATGGCACGAAGTAAAGCGGTTGGTAGAGTAGTTATAGATTTAATATCTCAACATCAAAAACTACTGGAGAAATGTACTTTAACTGATTGTAGCTGTTGTAAAATTTTTGGCATCGAAATTTTTGGCTTCCGTTACGCGGTGCTCCAATTGAAAGGTTTCTGAGATTTATACCGATTAAAGAGCATTTAGCGGAGACCATCTTGCATTTTTTAGAGAATTATAATATTCCCATAAAAAATTACAGAGGACAAATCTACGACAATGCTTCAAATATGTTGGGGTAGTATTTTGGTCCACAAGCAATAATTAAGAAGAACTGTGAATTTGCCACCTTTGTACCATGTGCGGGACAAACTTGGTAGGTGTCCAGGTGTCTAGGGTGTGTATCAGAGACAACAGTGTTTTCAAATGGTTCAGAAAGTGTACTTTTTTTTTTCGATATCTACCCAACGATTGGAAAAAAATGGAAAACCTAGAATTTATTATACGGAAATTTGGAGCTTTATATTGGAAAGAATCGACAAAGCAAATCTTCAGAAAGAAACAATAACCCTGGACGTTGCAACTAATTCTTTTACTTTTCTTGATGATTTTAAATATTAATCTCAGGGAAAAGTTTTAATACTTCGAATCATCCGCCAAAGAAAGAAACCCGGAATCTGACTACAAGGACCTATCGCAAACAACAAGAAGTAGAAGCTCATACCTGATTTCTTTATGGCTCTACTTCGTCAGTCCAACTGAATGGAGAAGAGATATTCTAAATAGAAACCTTTCTTCCCATAATTGATACTCTGAGCGTTCATCTAAAACAACGATTAAGTTCGTATTAGAACATTAATCAACATTTTGGTTTCTTCTTCTTTGGTTTCATTTTGGTTTTTTCTCTTAAAAACTCTGAATTCAGAAGAGTTGAGACAAAGTTGTAAAGAGTTTGCTGAAGTCTATTATGAAGACGTTAACGAGATAGAGTAGGATATGGAATGTCTGCATTTAACAGAATACTTGACAATTTTTCTTCTTCTTCTTCTTCTTTCGAATAGGCCTACTTGGGACCACGCTTGTTCAACTATTGGGCTTTGACCTTTGCTCAGTATTGTCGCATCTTCTGCCGGTGTAACTCCTTTCTCTCTTCTGTCCAGGGGGTACCTTTCCTTCGAGGTTTTTCCTGAAATCCACGGACTTCCTTTAGGATGCGTCTCACAGACTGTCTGTTTTTGAAATCTGTTATTCCCAGTTCTTTAATATCCTTCTCGGTCTCTGTCAACCAAGTGGTACGAAGCTTCTTGTTTTGCCAGAAGGTGAACAGACGGCTGGTTAGTCGGTTTGGAGGCAATCTTGCAACGTGGCCATAGAAAGCTACCCTTCTTTTTCTTGCACAGCCAGAGAGCATCTCAATATGTTCGTAGAGCTCAGAGTTATGCCGTCTTCGGAATTCCCCATCTTTCTTTACCGGGCCTAGGATCTTTCTGAGGATTCTCCTCTCTCTGATTTCCAATTTCTCTATTAGACCCTTTCGGTTCAAGGAAAGACACTCCATGGCATACAGGGCTTCTGGCCGTAAGACTGATGTGTAGTGCTTAAGTTTCAGGTTGCGTTACAGGCATTTCTTATTGTGTGTTCTTAGTCAGCCGATAGGCTTGTTCTAACTTGCTGACTCTCTTGGATAATGATGTTCTTTCTGATAAGTTGGGTTCAATCCACTCGCCGAGATACTTAAATTTCTCAGTTCTCTTGATGTTTTGAAAATTGTTCATTGTTTCATCTTTTGAATGAAAACAAAATTGAAGATACATTTACAAATTTAGAAATTGCATTGAGAATCTTTGTAAGCATGATGTTAACTAACTGCAGTGGAGAACGACCTTTCTCCAAATTGAAAAGAATAAAAAATGAATTAAGAAGTACAGTCCAGAAAGTACAGAATGAAAGTACAGAAGAAGTACAGAATACAGTAGTACAGAAGTCTTCAAGAGAGATTAACAAGTGTGTCCCTAATGTCCATAGAATGTGATAAGTTCAAAAACATTTTGAAGATTTTGATGAAGTGATTAATGATTTGGCCCATCTCAAATATAGAAGGGTACCTATTCAATCAACATAGATTTTTAAGCAGTAACCTGTGAATGCTAAATGCGTTACTTTTGTGGTTTATATTATGTATTCATTTAATGTGACTGTAAAGAAATATAAATAAAACTGCAAATTTGCTTAAGTACTTTCTTTGTGTATTCTAATAAAATAGTGCTCTGTCAAGGTCATAGGGTCCCCATTATCCTAATATACACAGGGCCTCCAATAGGTTAAAGACGGCCCTGTCTGCGTGACATAAAATGATTCTTTATTATTAATACATCAGCAAGTTCTCTAATACACAAAGTCTTTTTTATTTCGTCTCCGAAGGTGGACCGAAAGCTGGAAATTTCCCTGGAACAGGTTTTTTTAATAGATCAGTATCATTTGAGTGGTGTAAAGTTTATAGGGAGAGAAGTTTATAGTGAAAAACAATTAGTTAACTTTGGATTGGTGTTAGTGTAAAAAATTGGATAAAAACAAAGTGAATTAGTGATTTATATTTTGATATAAATTTCTAAATTTGACGTTTAATTAATTTGACATTTGATAAAAGAAACCTACTAGAAATTATAAATAAACAAAAAAAATCTTAAACAGATCTGGACCTAGTAATATAATAATACGTACCCCTTGAACATCTTTGGTAAACAAAGGCACGGAGCCTAGCACCTGGGAAGAGTGGGGTGGACAGGACTCCTTAGCCGTAGTGAGGGCGACCTGTCTAGGGGCGACAACCCCAAATAATAAGCCTCCCAAGCTAACAACTTGGGTAGTATCTTGGACAGTGGCTCGCCACTGTCCAATGAAGAATATTCTTCAACTGAGCATGAAGGAAAATCTCGCTAAATGCACTACCCCAGGTGGTAACCAATCCACCGCCACCTATGGTGACGTTAGCGGATCTTCGGATTCTGGGTAGTCCGCACCAACATGCTTTAAGGATGTCGGAGCATCCTAAAATCACCGGACGTAAACTCAGACCAAGACGGCAAAGCTTCTTCGCAACATTTAATGCCAACTCACTGCTAAAAGTGGGTAAACTGAAACATTTGACTGATTCACTAACACGACACAACATAATACTGACAGCAGTACAGGAAACCAGATTTACGGACGAACATGCCTTCGAGTCCCAAGGCTACAGAATCCTCAAAGGAAAAGTGGGTCAGCGGGTAATGAAGAACGTACCCCACTTAGGTACAGGATCTATAATCAGTCACACGATATCGGATTCAGTCACAGACTTTACCTCCCGAGTAGCCGTGTATCCATCCTCTCTCTCAAATGCGAAAATAAGGGCTACAGTATAGTCAATGTACTTGCCCCAATCAACCAGGACAACAGACGCAATCCAGACAGAACTGATAAATTCTGGGAAGACTTAGAAGATATTATCTCTAAACTTCCAGAGAGGCACACCGTTATACTGCTTGGCCTTCAACGCTTGGACTTCAATGCTCAATTGGGAAGAGAGAAAAAAAAAACAGAAACATAATGGGCAATTATCCGGCCCATAAGCGAACGAACCGCAACGGAGAACGATTGGTGGATCTGTGTAGAACTTTTGGGTTGTCCATTACGGCTACAGCCTTCAAACACTTGCCAAGGAAGCAGAAGACTTGGATTTTATCTAATACCGACCTAGGTGAATTCCAGATAGATCATGTGGCCACTTTACAAAAATCTCAAAAGGAAATACAAAACGTGAAGGTACTAAGAAGCGTTAATCTGGACACTACCTCTCAAAGATCAAAATAAGAGTCCAGCCTAGAAACACTAGATTACACAGAACCTCCAAAATGGTAAGATTTGACTTCGAGCGACTCAAGAACAGTCAAGAACTAAGTCAGAGACTGAATTACACAGACCTAAACAACTGGGACCAACGGAAGGAGACTCTTGTCAAGGCGGCCAATGAACTCGCCCCTCTCGCTAGAAGAAGGAAGCATCCGTGGTGGACTGAAGACTGTGACAATGCAATAGCCCAAAGACAGATAGCCTGGGTGAAGTGGAATTCTAAAAAGACCATGGAATATTGGCATCAATTTTTGGAACAAAGAAAGGTTACAGCCAAGATAATTCGAGGAGCCAAACGAACCTTCACACAAAACCAACTAACCCAAATCGAAGAGAGCTTTGCTAAGGATAATTCCAGAGATTTCTTAGGAACCTTTAAGCAGGCACTCAGAAAATACGCTCCGCCAAGCCTCCACTTTAGAGACTCACAAGGCAAACTGGCTTATAACGAAAAGGACAACTGCCACCTTTTGGCTCAGTACTTAAATCTACTCAACTGTGACCCACCCAGCGAAGACTTCGACTATAAACAAACCACATCAAACCCGGACTCGCTTCCCCCTTCATTGGAAGAAGTTGGCCATATCATTCTATTTCTTAAGAATAATAAGGCAGCTGGAGAGGCTGCTCTCCTCTATCGTTGCTGAACTATGGAAAGGTGCTGGAAACAATGCCGTGCGCAAGCTAACCGAGATCATCCAGGAAATCTAGGAAACAGAATAATTACCACCCGATTGGAAATCTGCTCTGATCCATCCGCTTTACAAAAAGGGAGATTTTACTGATCTAAACAACTACCGTGAAATTTCTCTCGTCCTGGTAACATACAAGATTATATCGAAGGCGTTGCAAACAAGGGCAGAAAATCAGTTGGATTGTCAACTGGGAGAATACCAGGAGGGCTTCAGGAAGACCCGATCCTGTGTTGAACATATCCTCAATCTTAAAACTGTACTTGCATACTCCAAGATGAGAAACCGCAAGGTGGTCGTCACCTTTGTTGATTTTAGGAAAGCCTGCGATTCCATTGATAGAGAAACACTTAACAAAGTACTCCAGGAACTAACACTAGACAACAAAACCCGCAGACTCATCCTAGAAACTTTGACCAACACCCATTCCAAAGTTAAATTTAGAGGCGAGATTTCAGAAAGCTTCGAAATAAAAACTGGACTGAGACAAGGAGATGGACTTTCCCCACTTCTCTTCAACTCTGTCCTTCAAAAGGTTATGAGAGAATGGCGCAAGGAACTGAACAATTTGGGTGCTCAGAGTGGTATCTACCTGGGACGTAAGAACGATGGACTGTTTGTAGTTTGCCTGGCCTTTGCAGATGACATGGCACTGTTTGCTGATTCTCTTGAGATGGCAACAATGCAGGTAAATTGCCTCAGAAAACAGGCTGCCAAAGTGGGTCTTCAAGTGTCGCTGGAGAAAACAGAATTCTTCACCAACATCAGAGAAGCAAACAGGGAGATGTTACTAGAACAGGGAAACATTAAGAGGACTGAGAAATTTAAGTATCTCGGCCATTGGACTGAACCCAACTTATCAGAAAGAGCATCATTATCCAAGAGAGTCAACAAGTTAGAACTAGCCTATCGGCTGACTAAGAACACTTACAATAAGAAATTTCTCTCACGCAACCTGAAACTTAAGCACTACACATCAGTCTTACGACCAGAAGCCCTGTATGCCATGGAGTGTCTTTCCTTGAACCGAAGGGGTCTAATAGATAAATTGGAAATCAGAGAGAGGAGAATCCTCAGGAAGATCTTAGGCCCGGTAAAGGTAGATGGGCAATTCCGAAGACGGCATAACTCTGAGCTCTTCGAACATATTGAGATGCTCTCTGACTGTGCAAGGAAAAGACGGGTAGCTTTCAATGGCCACGTTACAAGATTGTCTCCAAACCGACTAACCAACCGTCTGTTCACCTTATGGCAAAACAAGAAGCTTCGTACCATTTGGTTGAC
Source organism: Phosphuga atrata (assembly GCA_944588485.1). Taxonomy (NCBI): domain Eukaryota; kingdom Metazoa; phylum Arthropoda; class Insecta; order Coleoptera; family Silphidae; genus Phosphuga; species Phosphuga atrata. The sequence continues at coordinate 22,459,103 of OX155900.1, forward strand.
AAAGACCGAGAAGGATACTAAAGAAGTGGGAATAACAGATCTAAAAACAGACATTCTATGAGACGCACCCTGAGGAACTCCGTAGATTTCAGGAAAAACCTCGAAGGAAAGGTATCTCCGGGACAGAAGAGAAAAAAGCGTTACACCGGCAGAAGGTCAATACTGGGCAAAGGTCAAGGCCCTACAGTTGAACAAGCGTGGTCCAAAATAGGCCTATTCGAAAGAAGAAGAAGAAAATCAGTATCATTTAAATTTTGCAATGTGGCAGGTTGCAAAACATTGAATTTGGAAAGAATTTCATTCATAGGAAGGAAACGCGTTGATTAATAATAAGTTGATTAATAATGATGTCCAATATTCGATAAAATATGTTTTCAACATATTGAACTTATGTTTTGAACATTTTGCTATTTGAACAATTTTGAACTTTCCTGATCTTGGAGACGTACATTTTCGCAAAATTCGTCAGAATGGCGTTTCACCATCCTGGCGAGTTTTAGAAAATTCAGAATTGACGGACCACGTTTCTGCTACACTATTTGCTTCCTTTTTAAATTTTCAAATTCATGTCGTTACCTTTCCAATTCTTCCAGACAGATTTCTAAACGTTTTAATGCATTTGGAAGATTGCTTTGGAGGCTGCATCGATAGTTTGTTGTGAATTATAAATTGTAACAATTCTTGAACATACAGGATAAGAATGAATCACGAACTAGAGTCTCTAATTGGAAACAACAACATAGTAAAACATGTAAAGGCACAGAGACTGAGGTGGATAGGCCATGTGCAAAGAATGGAAAAAGATCGAAACACCAAGCTTATCATGGAATGGAAACCCACCAATAGCCGACCAAGAGGAAGACCACGTAAAAGATGGAAGGAAAGCGTAGAAGAAGACATAAAAGCACTAGGAGTAAGGAATTGGAAAAGAGCAGCAGAAGATCGTGGAGAATGGCATAAAATAGTAGAGGAGGCCAAAACCCATAAAGGGTTGTAGAGCCAAAGGAAGAAGAAGAAGAACAATTCTTGAAAAATCGGATAGTATTTTCTTAATTACTCAACAATACTCCAAAAGTTTCCTCGGCAACTTGGATAATTATCTGCGTTTTCTCTGCGGCCACGAATGGCTGAATTACACGTTGAAAGTGTTAGAGTAACACCAAGGAGTCTAGAGAATACTTAGCGCTATCTAGTTTTTTCTGGATCATGGGCCCCTGCCCTTTATCTAGTGTTCAATGTTAATACGTAATTGTTAATATGTAAGACAAGAATCTTTGGTGATGTTTCGTTGTCTGGTGTCTTTCTGTGGCGTCTACAATATATTTCCAGTCGTCATAGCTTTCCATCCAAACATTTTGTATTTTTTAGATGTACGATTTGCGAGTAACCTACATGGTAATACGCCTTCTGAAGTATTGAAGAGTAGGATAGCCATGAACGTTCAAGTTTCACACCAGACTTGGAAACTATATATTATGTTTTTCGAGGAAATATCCATTGTCACTGTCTCTTAAGAAAGGGCCATTATGTTTACAATGTCCGTTTTCGATCACGAACGGTTTCACTTGATCATTTAGTTCTTTAAAATTACCATTATCAGTAATATATGCAATATTATTATAATTTAGATGCAATATTATTCACACTAAAATATGTTTCACCTTAATTTTTGCTAGTACCTCGATGCAGAGCCTCCCAGAGAAAATGTGAGGTGCAACCGGGGCAATTGATATTTGGAGACCCCTCCCTCAACCGTTGAAAAGTAGAAACTTAAACCGATGAAAAGTAAAAAAATATAGTTTTTTGTTATGCTATTATATATGTATTCAATAAGTATACTTAGCAAATGCTTTTCGCTCTTTAGCATCAAAAATTTGGTTATAATTTGATAATAATATAGAGTACAAGCGCGGGAGCGCGTGCTATTTGATTTTGTTACCTTGGAATCTTGGATAGTGAGGCCCCTTAAATTATGAGGCCCATGGCAACTGCCCCTTCAGCCGCCAGCCTTCCCCCCCCCACTCGCTCTGAGAGGCCCTGTTTCGTTGTGTTGTTCTGGGTGTGGATATACGCTGGTGTCAGGTGCTGCATCTACCACACTTTTACCTCTTTCTTTCTCGTTTAGTTACCTCTAATTCTTCACTTGCGGAGCACTGTTTACTTGTTTTATCATCGATAAAGTTATTCTTAAAGTACTGACTAATTTAAGGTATTTTTTTATTCTTCAGACTCCCTCTGTCTCTCTCGTTTTTCGCCCTCACTCATATATTTTTGGAACGAAGTTCCTTTAGGAAAGTCTTGGTAGGAGCGATTCGGCAGAAAACGTTACGTTACGGACCCTGTCCTCGTACACTGTCCGTTACGCGCCCTTTCTCTTTTTCTCAGTGTATATTTCTATACCGCGCGCTCTCTATTTTTGTCTCTTTCTCTCAGTGCATATTTCTATAATACGTGTTCTCTCTTTCTTTCGCAGAGTGACAAGCGTGGTCTGTTTGTAACCTTAAAACTAAACAAGAAGAAGAAATAAAAATTGTTCAAATGTATTTTTCTTTTTTGTTGTTTTAACTCATGGAGAGTTATTTTAATTAGATTTTGAGAAATGGAAAGTCAAGAAAGTATACAAAATACTGTAAAAAGTAATTTGAAACAATTGCTAACTATTTACACATGTTTATCGTACATGTAATTTGAGTGATTGATATTTACTATATTTATATATGTCGTAGTCATATAGTGAAATCAGTCAGATTGTTTAGAACTGAGCCATTGCATGATCTCTGTCGGCCGTTCGAGTAGTTCATCCAATTCGTGCAGCTCATGAAATTTTAGGCAAGCTCAGCTCGTGAAATTTTATGAGGAACTAGTTTAACCGGGTATTACACTATCTTTCTTGCCGATACGACATTTCCAGAAATGCCTAAGTGCTGTCATCTGATAGTATAAAGCTACGTGTCTTAATTGTCAGACCTATTAATAAAAAGACAAATAAATAAACATTCAATTTAAGATAGTTTCAGGAACTAGCGAGTCGTATCAAGTATTTCAAATAGAATACTCGGACTGTCGGCAGATGACGCAATAACACGGTTTTACACAATCTAAGAGATTTCACAATATCACTATGACATTTACATTTTAGAGAGACAATAGTGAAATCACAAGCACAGCGTCAAAAAGAGTATTGACAAAGAAAAAAGAAATTTTACAAACTACGGATTTAGAACATGCCGAAGGCGTTCAAATATAAAAAGATAAATTTAAATCAAAGAAGAAATGTGTTGAACCTGAATCATTACAATCATCGAAAGAAGACTCATTAACGCCTATTTTAATCGAAAATAATGAAGAAACTGAAAAAGTAATATTTCGTCACTTTCTGAATAATTACATTCAATAATCAGGTAATAATGAAGCTCAGGTCCAAGTTTTCAATTATTCCAAGCCCCATACGAGGAACTTGATGAATGTTCAATGCCAAATGTCTTATTGCATCATGACACAAACTTTGCTGGCCACGGTAATTGATTATTAACATACATCTCTTATAACACCTCTTATTTATATTTCAGTTTACATAAATGCATGTCAAAATTAAACTAGTGCAAGATAAATACATTGTAGTGGGTTTGAATATGGAGATTTAGATTGTTTATTCATACTTTCCAGAACATACAATCAAAATATTTGTGTGCACTTTCATTATTTTAATAATAATTCAAAAAGAGAAGTTGTTCGATTCTGTTGAATGCGCGAGGAACTTCGTGCCTGACGGGGGTACCATGACCGCATACGTTTTTTTTTTAGAACTAGACATGTTAATATCTAACGTCACAATTAATTTTACTTTGCCTCTTGGATTTGGATTTGGAGGATCAATAAAACCAAAACTACGAAAAATCAAAGACACAAATGACCGATTGTCATAACAATCAAATGAAGAATGCGTAGTACAGCCCTCCGTATTTAAAAATACAAATTTGGGATTCCCCTAACGCCTAACACAATGCGTTGCTAGCTCTCCAGCGCCACGAAAAGTACTTTCTCGGTTAACAAAATTGCAGAAATTCTCCGAGCATCACTAGCTCGCCCGTGCCCTGCCACCGCATAGTTACGCCACTGCTTTAGAATCACTTTACATAAACATGATAGTAGAAACAATTAGTCAGGATTAAAAAGTAAAAACTTAGATATAGATTTTAGTGAAAATTTTATAAAAAAAAAATTTAACAAAAATGTCAAAAGTGAGAAAATTTTCATTTGATATTAAAGAAAAATCATCTAATATTACAGATTTTAAAATGTTTTCTTCAAGAGTCGAATAAACATAACTTTAATATATTCCATACAAATTATAATAATATATCAAGTATATATTACTTTTATGATAAATGAATACGACATGCAGAAATAAGAGTTTTTCTCTGTGTGCATGTGTGCATAAAGTACTTTGTGGCCCCTGGTAAACTAATGAATGAATTTTAGCGATCATTCAAATTTTATTTTATCGAATTAATATTAATTAATATTCATTATTAATATTGGCTTGATTATCGAGAGAAGCATTTTTAAAATTAAAACCACTCATCGAGATCCGAAAAAAGCGAACAAATATTGATTCTTAGGTCTATAAAGCTGGCAGCCCCCTCTTCAAAATTCAAATTTAAAATTGATTAGACCAGAAATATGTGTTCTTTATGTGCTAATTATGTGCCGCAATCGCGATTTATGTACTCGAAGCGTTCAATAAAAAAATCAAAATAGACTAGTGAGGGTGCTTAAAGTCAAGCTAGTACCCACCCATCTGAAAAATTGGATACCGATAAATATGTACGGTATATGTACCGATAAATATGTATAAATATGACAAAATATGTATTGTAATTATTTGCTCTTTATGTGCTTTTCAAATATCCCGGAGCGAATTTTCTAAATCAACCCCTCGTACGAAAAACTCAACCCGAACCGAATGAGCCACATGAGTTGAATTCTTGAGGTGTAACGACGAAGTACAAAACTTTTAACTGAAGCGAAAACGTTACAATAATTATGTGCACTTAAGATATCCTATTAGCGATTTTTGTGTTCGCACCCTTGCACGAAAATTCACCACAAATTGGATGAGCCATAATAGGTGAAATCTATAATAATTGACAATACGTGCTCTCGAAATATTCTATTCGCGATTTTTGTGCTACTCTTCTACGAAAAATTCAGCCCCAACCGTTTGAGTCATAAGAGGAGAATTCTATAATAATCGAACACAAAAGTTTTAACTGACGCGATATGGTTGCCATAAGTATGTGCTCTCTTAATATTCAATTCGCAATTTTTGTGTTTGTACTTTTGTACTAAAAATACACCCCGAACTTTATGAGCCATAAGATGTGAAACCTATAGTAATAGATCACAGAAATTTTAACTGATAAAAGAAATTGTTGCAATAATTGTGCTCTCCAGATATGCTATTCGCGATTTTTCTGCTTGCACCCTTATACAAAAAATCTCTCTGAACCATATGAGCCATAGGAGGTGAAATCTATATCGTCTTTTGAATGAAAACAAAATTGAATATACATTTTCAAATTTAGAAATCGCATTGAGAATCTTTCACGCTTTTCAGCACAAAATTGAATATACATTTTCAAATTTAGAAATCGCATTGAGAATCTTTCACGCTTTTCAGCGTGATGGTAACTAACTGCAGTAGGGAGCGAATAAGAATAGGGAGGATTAAGAATTACAATGCTTCAAGAGATATTAACAAGTTTGACGCTATTGTCCTGAGAATGTGATATGCTCAAAAACAAAGATTTTGAAGAAGTGATTAATGAATTCGCCCATCTCGAATCTAGAAGGGTACATATTCAATCAACATAGATTTTTAAGCACTAACCTGTGAATGATAAAAGCGTTACTTTTGTGGATTATATTATCTATTCATTTAATGTGACTGTAAAGAAATATAAATCATTCTGGAACTTTGGTTATCTACTTTCTTTGCGTATTCTAATAAAATAGTGCTCTGTCAAGGTCATAGGGGCCACATTATCCTAATGTACCCAGCGCCCCCAATAGATTAAAGACGGCCCTGGCTGCGTGATATACAATAATTCTTTATTATTAAATATTCTTTATTACAATAATTTATTATTATTAATACACGAATACTTTTCAATTTCGTCTCTGAAGGTAGACCGAAGACCGAAATTTCCCTGGCAAATGTTTCAGATATGTCTTTTTTATATATTTCAACAAATTCTACAGCTTTTTTTTAATAGATCAGCATCATTTAAATTTTGCAAAGTGGCAGGTTGCAAAACACTGGAATTGGAAACAATTTCATTCATTGGAAGAAAACACGGTTTCAGTTGAATAATAATGATGTGCAATATTCGATAAAATATGTTCAATTTGAACAAACTTTCCGGATCTTGGAGAGGTACATTTTTGCAAAATTTCATCAAAATGGCGTTTCACCATCCTGGCGAGTTTTAGAAAATTCAGGGTTGACGGACCACTTTTCTGCTACACTATTTGCTTCCTTTTTACATTTTCAAATTCATGTCGTTACCTTTCCCATTCTTCTAAACAGATTTTCAAACGTTTTTAGGCATTTGGAAGATTGGTGGCTTTGGATTGAAGTGCTTTAGAGTCTGCATCGATAGTTTTGATAGTTTTGTTTGATATTTTGCATTTTGCCAGCCCTGCCACCCTTTAGTTACGCCACTGCCTTAGAAATACTTAAGACGTACATGATAGTAGAAACAATTAGGATTAAAAAGTAAAAACTTTTATATTTTTTTTTAATTTTAAAACATTTAAAGAAAATTTTATTAAAAAAAATATTTAAATAAAATATCAAAAGTGTGAAAAGTTTCATCTGATATTAAAGAAAAATCATCTAATCTTACAGATTTTAAAATGTTTTCTGCAAAAGTCGAATTAACATAACTTTAATATATTCCATACAAATTATGTCAAGTATATATTACTTTTATGATAAATGAATACGGCATGCAGAAAAAAAAAATTTCTCTGTTATGTGTGGATAAAGTACTTTTTGGCCCCTGGTAAACTAATGAATGAATTTTAGCGATCATTCAAATTTTATTGTATCGAATTAATATTGATTAATATTCATTATTAATATTGGCTTGATTATAGAGAGAAGCTTTTAATTTAAAAAATTTAAAACCACTCATCGAGAAACGAAAAATGCGAACAAATATTGATTCTTAGCTCTGTAAAGCTGGCACCCCCCACCTCGTCAAAATTCAAATTCAAAATTTATTGCACCAGAATTATGTGCTCTTTATGTGCTAATTATGTGCCACAATCGCGATTTTTGTACTCGAAGCTTTCAATAAAAAAATCAAAATAGGCTAGTGGGGGTGCTAGCTTAATGTTAAAAAGCTAGTACCCACCCATCTGAGAAATGGGATACAGATACCAAAAATGTACTGTAATTATGTGCTCTGTATCTGCTTTTCAAATATCCCGGAGCAAATCCGCTAAATCAACCCCTTGTACGAAAAACTCAACCCGAACCGAATGAGCCACATAAGTTGAAATCTTGAGGTGCAACGACGAAGTACAAAACTTTTAATCGAAGCGAAAACGTTGCAATAATAATGTGCTCTTAGGAATTCTTATTTGCGATGTTTGTGCTCGCACCCTTGCACGAAAATTCACCACAAATTAGATGAGCCATAATAAGTGAAATCTATAATAATCGACAATACGTGCTCTCGAGATATTCTATTCGCGATTTTTGTGCACTCACACATTTTAGCACTCTTGTACGAAAAATTCACCCCCCACCGTTTGAGTCATAAGAGGTGAATTCTATAATAATCGAGCACAAAAGTTTTAACTGACATATCGTTGCCAAAAGTATGTGCTCTCTTAATATTCAATTCCGAGTTTTTGAGCTTGTACCCTTGTACTAAAAATACACCCCGAACTTTATGAGCTATAAGATGTGAAACCTATAGTAATAGAACACAGAATTTTAACTGACAAGAAATTGTTTCAATAATTATGTGCTCTCCAGATATGCTATTCGCGATTTTTGTGCTTGCACCATTATACGAAAAAATCCCTCTGAACGATATGAGCCATAGGAGGTGAAATCTATAATAATCGAACACAGAAATTTTGTCCGACGCAAAACCGTTGCAATAATTATGTTTTCCAGTGTGTTCGCACCCTTGTACAAATAATTCACCTTCAACGTTTTTTAAAGTTTCCATTTTTCCGTATTGTTTGTATTACTTGTGTGATGAATTACGGCGATCATATTGCTTTGAAATTGTTCATTTACATACTCATCGTGGTATTCAGCAAATCAGTATTCTTTTCGAAGAGACTTTGTACAAGTTTTCTCATAACAAGAGCTCATTTTTTATACATTTCCTGTGGTACTTTGCACAAATGTAGTGTAGTAATTATGCAATACCCTCATTTAATCGCCTAGTGATATCCAACCTTCGGTTTGTCAAAGAAATGTGTAAGAAAAGCTTAAGAAAATACAAATTTTCGTATAAAGGTGCGAGTATAAAAACCGCGAATATCATATCTGGAGAGCACATTATTTATTAATGTAACAGTTTCGCCTGTGTTGAAATTTCTGTGTTCAATTATTATAGATATCATTTCTTATGGTTCACATAGTTCGGGGCGAATTTTTCGTACATGGGTGCCTAAGCTGCACTAAAATCGAGAATAACATTTCTGGAGAGCACATAATTATTGCAACAATTTAGCGTCGGTTAAACTTTATGTGATCTATTGTTATAGATTTCACCTCTTATGTCTCGTACAGTTCGGGGTGAGTTTTTCGTACAAAAGTGCAAGGAACAAAATACAGGATTAGCATTTTTGGATAGCATATAGTTAGTGTAACAATTTCTCTTCGGCTAAACTTTCTGTGCTCGATTATTATAGATTTTACCTCTTATGGCTCATAGAGTTTGGGATGGAAATCTCATAGAAGGGTACGAACAAAACAATCTTGAATAGCATATCTAGAGAGCACATTATTAATTTAATAATTTCGCGTGCACCCATATTACGGCTAAATAGTCTACAAACCTCGGGAGTTCACATCTAGTGAATACGGGACTGGCAATCCCGAGGTAATCCCTAGCTGGATTCTCACTTTACTTCAACTTGTCTTGGGTGAGACCCCTTTATCTCTTTTATCTTTCCTATCAGATTTCCCTTGATCAAGTCTTAGTCTCTTCTGACCCCGACGTTATTAGAGCACTCGAGGGCTAGGGATCTCTCTCTATTTCATACATATCTCTACCATCCTTCCCCATACCAACCCGCAATGGCCAGCGTGGTAGGGTCAAACGGCTAAATACTCCAATGACAGTACAAAACCAAAGAAGGCCCTCAGTCTCCGGCAGCTCGAAAACCGCTGACTACGGTAGCGGTCAGGCAAGGTCTCGAGCAGTGGGTGCAAAGAATCTCCGGAGTAAGCTAGACTACTTGCGAGTACGAATACTGCACATCGCGTCTTATAACGTACAAACCTTATTGTCGGATCAAAAAGTAACTAAACTAAAAACAGAGCTTGACAAAATAAAATGGAACATCGTAGGCTTGAGTGAAATTAAAAGAAGAGGAGAAAGCCAGATAACACTGAAAACTGGCCACATCTTACATTATAGAGGAACAACAAGAAACATCAAATGGTGGTGTGGGAATGATCATACACAAGAAACTTATAACAAATCTCATAGAAATATCAATGCACAATATGAAAATCATACAGGTGTATGCCCCCACGTCAACATTACCAGAAGAAGATCTGGATGCCTTCTATGACAACATCAATGAAGCATTGGAAGAAAATACTAACTATCACACTCCACTGATGGGCGACTTCAATGCCAAACTAGGAAGCAAACAAGATTAAGCTGAAACTTCACTAGGTACCCATGGCTTTGATGAAAGAAACGAGAGAGAAAACAGACTCCTCAACTTCTTGCAAGAACATGGTCTCTATTCAATGAACTCTTTCTTTGACAAAATGCTACAACGGAAATTGACTTGGATCAGCCCAGATGGCATCACTAAGAACATTATAGATTATATCATAACAAACAGGAAAGAAAAAGTTTACGACGTAGCAATCCTGAACAGGCTCTCCATAGGCAGCGACCATAGAATGATCCGAACAAAAGTTTCTGTGAACATCAGCAGTGAAAGTTTGAAGACCATAAACCGAACAAAAAATGGACACTACCTGACAACATTGACTCCTACCAAAGAGAAATAGAAAACCGCTTACATAACTCTTACGCAAACCAAATGGCGACTAACGGAAGTATCAACATAGATGATCTAAACACATCGATAACAAATGCAATAAAACAGGCACAACAGAAGCACTGTGATAAACCAAGCGAGAGAGAATAGAAACTAAGCAAAAACACCAAAAAAATAATGGAAGAAAGAAGAATGCTGAAAAACAAATACGGCCAAAACTTTGCGGAACTGAGACAATTGAAGAAAGACATTTCAAAAGGCATACGAAAACACGTCAGAACATTTATCACGAATATGGTTGCTAGATCGATAGAGCCAAACAGAAGCTTAAAACTACTTAGGCAGAAAATCTCAACAGGCAGAAGAAATATACATAGACACAGAAATAGACAGGATTCAAATAGGGAAGAAATCCTCGGGGTAGTGAGAGAGATTTTATGAAGAACTATATAAATCACACCAAAGCAATAGAAACGAACCAAATTCCGAAAATCACAAACCACGGGTCGGAAGATATTCCAGAGGTCACTATCTCCGAAATATCAACAGCACTCTCGGAGATGAGGAATAACAAATCACCTGGGGACGATGAAATTAGCATTGGAGCAATCAAACTGGGAGGATACAAGTTACATTCTCTACTCAACGTGCTCTTCACCGAATGTCTTATGAGAGGAATAACGCCCTCACAATGGAACAATGCAACAATCATCGTCCTGCATAAAATGGGAGATTCTACCGACCTTGAAAATTACAGACGCATCAGCCTGCTGTCACATATATTTAAGCTGTTCACAAGAATAATCACAAAGAGAATAACTGTTAATCTAGAATCATACCAACCAAGAGAATAAGCTGGATTTAGATCAGGGTTTGGCACAAACGACCACCTCCAAGCTCTGAAAAACCTCATAGAGAAAATGATAAATATATGACGATATAATAATATAATGACGATAAATATATGACGATAAATGAGTATAACAAGCCACTGGTCCTAATATTCGCAGATTATGAAAAGGCGTTTGACTTTGTGGACCAGCACGAAATCTTAAAATCATTAGCTGATTGCCGTGTAGATCACCAGTATACTAATATCATCAGACACATATACAAACATGCCACAGCATCTGTCCGACTCCACAACGATACGCGGTGATTTAAAATAGCTAGAGGTGTTCGACAGGGTGATACAATCTCTCCCCGACTTTTTACTAACTTACTCTAATACATGTTTAAATCTATTGATCTGCAAAACCTAGGCATTAACCTAAATGGGCAATACCTTAGTCATCTCAGATTTGCAGACGACATAGCATTATAGCGGATAGCATCGACCAGGCAAAAATGATGATAGAATGCCTAAATATAGCCTCACGCAAAGTGGGACTAAAGATCAACTTTGAAAAAACTCAGTTGATGACTAATCAAAAACGTGTGAAATACCAAGACGAATAGGATTAGCTTGGGCTGCATATGGGAAACTGAAACATATATTTAAGTCAAACTTATCAACCTGTTTGAAACGTAGAGTCTTCGATCAATGCGTCCTCCCCGTCTTAACATACGGTGCAGAGACATCAACACTAACAAAGAAGGTAATCAATAAAATCAAGGATGCACAACATGCAATGGAGAGATCCATGTTGGGATTTAGAGACCGAATCCCTAACACCGAAATCCAGAGAAGATCGGGAGTAGCAGATGGAATAAAAAGAATAACAACCTTGGAAGTGGAACTGGACAGGGCACATTGCGAGAATGAAAGACAACCGATGGACCAGACGAATAATGGAATGGAGACCAAAACATGAAGCTCTCCGAAGCAGAGGATGCCCACCTGCAAGATGGTCCGATCATATTAAACGTATCCATACAAATTGGATGCAAGCAGCGCAAGACCGACAGATGTGGAAGCAGTCACGGGAGGCCTACGTCCAGCAGTGAACTACGGTAGGCTAATTGATGATGATGATGATGATGATCATGATTTTCGCGTGTGTTCAAATTTCTGAATTCAATTATTATAGATTTCACATTCATTTTCATTTTATCATTTTATTGGCTCACATAGTTCGGGGTAAATTTTTCGTACAAAGGTGCCAGCACTAAAATCGCGAATAGTATTTCTGGAGAGCACATAATTATTGCAACAATTTCTCGTCGGTTGAAATTTTGATTATTATAGATTTCACATTGGTGCACAAATATCGCGAATAGGATATATTAAGAGCACATAATAATTGGAACGTTTTCGCTTCGGTTAAAATTTTTGTACTTTGTCGTTAAAGATTTCACCTCATGTGCTCATTCGGCTAGAGGTGAGTTTTTCGCACAAGGGGTTTAAATCAACCCCTTGTGCGAAAAACTCATTCACGCGAATTCGCTCCGGGGTATTTGAAAAGCACATAGAGAGCAAATAATTATACAACTTATTTGGTATTTGTATCCCATTTTTCAGATTGGTGGGCGATATCTTGACATTAAGTTAGCACCCCCACTAGTCTAATTTAATTTTTTCATTGAACGCTTCGAGCACAAAAATCGCTTTTGATAAGGTGGGAGTGCCAGTTTTATAGACATTTGCTTCTTCTAAAATTAAAACAGGTCTAAGAAACAATTGCACTTGTGTATTATTGCCCTTGTTGCTAAATATTTTTCGAAATATATTCTTTATTGGCAAAGCGACTTATAAACGAGCAACACAAAATTGAGTTTTTATAAAATATTTTTGGAAATGTTTTGCCGATATTATTGCTAAGCAACTTGTAGCCAAATATGTCCTGGCAATGTTTTGACCACAGTGTTGCCCAGGATTTTCACACATGCATGTTATATGGCAACGACCGACAGTGAAGGAGTAATCTTGTATGTGCAGCTAGTGCCTGCTCTATGGCAACCCGGACCCGCCTGGGGTGCTCAAATTTAGGTGCGTCTTTGTTAGTGTAAGTATGAGAAATATTTGGATGTGTTAAATACCCAATTAATAGAAAATATCATATATCATAAATAAAAAATTATAGTGGGTAGGGTAAATATATTTTCATATCTAAAAGCTAAAAACATTTACACTATTATTGACAAATTGACGCAGAATTTATGAAGGACGCTGCTTGAACATGCAACTCATAGCATTAGCGAGCAGAGCGCTGCTCCAACTTGTATTTAAAGATGCATGACTTATTTCTAATTACCTCTACTTATAAAATAACGGGTTTATTACACAATAGCATTATTCTTGCTATTACATCAGTAGTAGGGCTTCACACGAGACGACAGAAGGCGAAAGTTTGAAAAATCTCGTCTCGTTCTCGTTAGTTCTAAAAAATGACTCTACTCAATCTCGCTCTCGAAGCCGTTTGTCTTGTCTCGCTTTCGCTCTCGTAACTGTTTCTCTCGTCTCGTCTCATGTCTTCTTTTCTCTTATATTCTTGACCCGTATCATCTCGTGTCATCTCGCCAAATATTGTTCTTGCTAGAACTTATTGTTAAGATAGTTCAAAACAAGGCTATCATTAATTTTATTTTAATTAATAAATGCTTGATGATAATAAATGCTCAATTGGGAAAAGAGAAAAAATACAGAAACATAGTGGGCAATTCTCCGGCGGATAAGCGAACCAACCGCAATGGAAAACGATTGATGGATCTGTGTAGGACTTTTGAGTTGCTCATGATGTCTACAGCCTTCAAACACTTGCCAAATAAACAGAAGACTTGGATATCACCTAATATCAACCTGGGTGAATTCCAGATAGATCATGTGGCCATTTCACGAAAATCTCAATAGGAAATACAAATAGTGAAGGTACTAAGAAGCGCCAATCTGGACTCTGCCTCTCAGACCACTGCCTCTCAAAGATCAAAATTAGACTCCAGCTTGGAAACACTATATTACACAGAACTACCAAGATGGTAATATTTAACGTAGAACGACTCCAAAACAGTCAAGAAGTATGTCAAAGACTGAACAATACAGATCTAAACAGTTGGGACCAACCGAAGGAAACTCTTGTCAAGGCGCCCAATGAACTCGCCCTTCTCTGTAGAAGAAGGAAGCATCCGTGGTGGACTAAAGACTGTGACAATGCAGTAGCCCAAAGACAGACAGCCTGGGTGAAGTGAAGTTCTAAAAAGACCAAGGAAAATTGGCATAACTTTTTGGAACAAAAAAGGTTACAGCTAAGATAATTCGAGAAACCAAACGAATCTTTACACAAAACCAACTAAACCAAATCCAAGAGAGCTTTGCTAAGAATAACTACAGGGATTTCTTTGGAACCTTCAAGCAGACACTCACAAAATACGCTCTGCTAAGCCTCCACTTCAGCGACTCGCAAGGCAAACTGGCTTATAACGACAAGGACAACTGCCACCTTTTGCATCAGTACTTTAAAAATCTACTCAACTGTGGCCCACCCAGCGAGGACTTACTTATAGGACGACTATAAACAAACTACACCAAATCTGGACTCGCTGCCCCCTTCATTGGAAGAAGTTGGCCAGATCATTCAACTTCTTAAGAATAATAAGGCAGCTGAAGAGGACTCTATCGTTGCGTTAAGTGTGTAAAGGTGCTGGAAGCAATGCCGTGCGCAAGTGAACCGAGCTCATCAAGGACATCTGAGAAACAGAGAAATTTCTACCCGATTGGAAATCTGCTCTGATCCATCCGCTTCATAAAAAGGGAAATTTTACTGGTCTAAACAAATACCGTAGAATTTCTCATTTCCCGGTAATATACAAGATTCTCTCGAAGGCGTTACAAACAAGGGCAGAAAATCAACTGGATGGTCAACTGGGAGAATACCAGGGGGGCTTCAGGAAGACTCAATCATGTGTTGAACAAATCCTCAATCTTTAAACTGTACTTGCATACTCCAAGTTGAGCAACCGCAAGGTAACCTTTGTTGATTTTAGGAAGGCCTACGATTCCGTTGATAGAGAAATGCTTAACAAAGTACTCCAGGAACTAGGGCTAGACAACAAAACCCGCAGACTCATCCTAGAAACTTTGACCAACACCCATTCCAAGGTGAAATTTAGAGGCGAGATTTCAGAAAGCTTCGACATAAAAACTGGAGTGAGCCAAAGGGATGGACTTTCCCCACTTCTCTTCAACTGTGTCCTTGGATAGGTTATGAGCGAATGGCACAAGGAACTGATCAATTTGGGTACTCAGAGTGGTATCTATCTGGGACGTAAGAACGGTGGACTGGTTGTAGATTGCCTGGCCTTTGCAGATTACATGGCACTGTTTGCTGATTCTCTTGAGATGGCAACAATGCAGCTAAATTGCCTCAGAAAACAAGCTGCCAAAGTGGGTCTTCAAGTGTGGCTGGAGAAAACAGATTTCTTCATCAACATCAGAGAAGCAAACAGAGATATGTTACTAGAGCAGGGAAATATCAAGAGGACTGAGAAATTCAAGTATCCCGGCGAATGGATTGAACCCAACTTATCAGAAGGAGCATCATTATCCAAGAGAGTAAACAAGTTAGAACTAGTCTGTCGACTGACTAAGAACATTTACAAAAAGAAATGCCTGTCACGTAACCTGAAACTTTAGCACTACACATCAGTCTTACGTGTGACTTTCTTTTTACCGAAGAGGTCTGGTTGGGAAATTACAAATCAGAGAGAGGATCCTAGGCCTGATAAAGGAAGATGGGAATTCCGAAGGCGGCATAACTCTGAGTTCAACGAACATATTGAGATACTCACTGACTGTGCAAGGAAAAGAAGGGTAAATTTCTATGGCCGCGTTGCTAGAATGCCTCCAAACCGACGAACCAACCGTCTGCTCACCTTCTGGCAAAACAAGAAGGTTCGTACTACTTGGTTAACAGAAACCGAGAAGGATATTAAGAACTGAGAATAACAGATCTCCAAAACAGACAGTCTGTGAGACGCACCCTGATGGCAGTCCGTGGATTTCAGGAAAAACCCCGAAGGAAAGGTATCCCCTGGACAGAGGAAAGAAAGGAGTTATACCGGCAGAAGATGCGACAATACTGGGCAAAGATCAAAGCCCAATAGTTGAACAAGCGTGGTCCAAAGTAGGCCTATTCGAAAGAAGAAGAAGAAGAAATGCTTGATTATTTGTTATACAGATAATTGTTATATAATAAAATTCAATTTTACGATATTATATTCATTCATACAGGTTACATTATTTGAAGTAATAGATTACGAAACAATAAACTATGATTACTTAACTAACTGAAATTTTACACTATAAGTCACACATCTTCTACTTTTCTATGCACTAAAATGCAAGTGTAATTTTTATGAGTTATATTTTTATGAGTGAAATTTGGAAAATATTAACCGTTTATTATTCATATCAAAAAGGGCATTCAAATGACGTATCACTTCAAATTTTAGGGGTTGTGGCCCCTAGGTGATTTGGCTACAAATTTTGTTGTAAAATGTGTAAAATGCATGTTTATTGGCCCACCTGGTATATATTTTCTTAAGGGGTAAAAAATTATCTTTTTGTACGAGGAGACGTAACCGCTAGAGTGGGTGCTTGTTCCGCATATATATTATTGCATGCTAATTTGAAGAGAAGAATATGAATTCGAACTTACTTAAAACATTACTTAAAGCCCAGTTGGGCATTTAAATATGTTGTTCACAACATAATGTGAAGTAAGACACTACTAAAATCTGCTGCTATTGAAGCTACTTCGGTTCAACGCTTGTTTCTCGCTTACTTTTTTCAAGAATTTTACATTTACATTCATTTTATCACATTTCTATTTTTAGCTCACTTTCTTGTCTGTCAGCTTTGTCCGGGAGATATTAATAAATCGATTTGAAGCTAACTTCCCGATAAGCTAGAGCAAGCAGCGTTTCTCACACTTTTCAGAACGCGACCCATAAATTTTGTAGGTTTGGGTTCGCAACCCATAAAGGGACTACCTTTTTTTTTGCTCATCGTTATAATGCAAGACGTAAAACTATTTAATGAATAATGAAAATAAACTATTTAATGAAATTGAATCTGCTTACAAGGTTCTCAATTAAAGATAATAAGAATGTTTTTTAATTTCACATTGATCTATTGCCGTAATATTTAACTTAAACAACAAATATTAGAATTTCATAAATCAAAAGGGCCCATGGGTTCTATTTAGGGGCGAGATGAAAACTTTAAAATAAAACCTGATGGAATCTTGGAGGGGTAATATGTAAAAAAAAATCGAATGACTCATGTGTTTCTTACTCATTTTCCATTAATTTATTAATTCTTGCTTCGCTGGAGTTTGTTAAAGATATTCGCATGGTTGAATACATGCCGAGTCGGTTTCTAAACTTAGTTTTCGTCACAATCATTGCTGAAAATCCACGTTCAACCAAATAAATTGTATAAAATGAAAGCAACAATTTTATAGCGTTTTCACTTAGTCGGATGGATATTCATCATAAATTTGGATCCAAAAGTTTGGCAAAATAAATTTATTTTTATTAAACATTATTTTCAAAGTTTTTTTTCGTTGATAATTTAATTAATTTTTCTTCTTCTGGTAAATTCAAATTAAACTGCTTAAAACAATTGAACCCGTCATTTCTAAAAGGGCATAAGTCAATGAATTAAAATTTTTCAGAATCAACAAAAACATGTTTTTTGTAAAAAAAGTCATTGATGCTGAAGAAACTGAATATAGAGGTTGTTAAATAAAAAATATACACGTTTTTGGAATATTTATTTATTACAAAAAAAACAATTTTCATCAAGATATTTTGAATTAAAATTTTGGGACTTATCCCTTGATCATTTCGAAAAAGACATTAGTCCCAACATTTTAGTTAGTTAATCATCATTTTCAGCAATTTTGGCTTTTTTATTTTATTATGTTTATAGTTTCCACTATTCCTGCCACCAGAGACTCTTTTTCTAGGTAAAAAAGCATTTTCGGCAAGCTCACGATGCTCCATTTTCGTAACAAATAAAGTGATGTTATGTCATATCTGACAGATGCGTTTCGTTTCTTGAAAGGGGCATAAATCTAGGACTCGTGCCCTTTTCATTGCTTTTTAAGTTGACTTGTGGTGTATACACATGTGCTCTTTTCGCATGGAATATGTAAAACGCTTCAATTAATAAAATGGAGTAAAAAGTGATATTTCAAAAAAGTGTGACTCGTTCCCTTTTCGAAATGACAGTTTCAATTAGCGGGTCACTAATTTGTGCATCCATAAAATTCAAACGAAAAATAGAACGATCAAACGAGCCCGCCAGAGGCGGGCGATTTTCAATCGTAATTATACGAAACGTCTCGTTCGAAGATGATATTTTGTAGTACTGCTCCTCATTGCTTACATTTCACACTTTTTAGAGTTTGAAATTTGGCGTCTACTCTTGTGTGGACTAGCCGGGCCGGCCCTGTACAGTCATATTTTTAGCGATTTTTGTAGTTGAGTTTTCCCTGCAAGATGATCAAGGGTATGTTTATTAACGGGTACATGTTCAATTATATTACACGTCTCGTTCTCGATGGTAATTTGTAGACTTTTAGCGTATAGGAAAACTCATTCACTTATCATGTTACATGACTGGAAACCACAAAGAAAAGAGTTACCTTGCGTTAGATAATACAGATTTTGCGAACGTATCGTTATTATCTTGGATCGGGCGATTGTAAAGTTTTGCAAAGGTCTGTGACCGTCGAGGCCAACCTGCAGTACGTCTGGTTGTGTCTATATCCACTTCCAAAATCAGCCACTGATGCTGCAGCATATTTTGTATTATGTGCTGTAAAGTGATTTGTATCAATGCCTGCTTTAGACAGCAAGGATTTATCCCAGTGACCAATCGTTTGAGAAGTTACGTTTTTGTATGGCTTGATGTTTGATAGGAGTAATTTGTTATTTTGCTCATTTCTTAGGTCTTTTGTCTTATTCAAGTAGTGATTTACAGCTGTAGCGACACATAGCCTAGGACGTTTTTTATAAAAAAAGGTAGTATAAGCTCTAGCTTATTTCTTCCTGGCTTGGACATTTTTATCATCTTGGACATATATTTAGGTCTGGTATTTTTATTATTATTTTCTATTTGTCCATGCATATGTTTTTTATATTAATTAGTGCGATAGTTTGCTGTGCTGTAGACAAATAAGCATCGTTGATACTTTTTCTGCTGCTCCCTTTAGCTGCTTTTAGCTACTTTTAGCTGATTTAATCAGGGCAAGTCCTTCAAAACTGGTATCCCCTGTATTTGTATATTTAAACCTTGTAGTCGTTCCTCAATCATTCCCCTGAAGAATCGCGACAGCAGTGTATCCTTACCGCGATCTTGAGTAGAGATGAGTGATATAGCTGATCTGTTGCAGTTCAAAGTCCCCTAGCTTGCTTCGTTTTCGAACGGAGCTAACTAAACGTCTAACTTTCCGTTAGAAAACGTATTATAGTTTATTTACTGTAATTGCGTTAAATATTGGAATATTTTTTGATGTAGAAAATCTCCGCCATAGCTTTGAGGTACCTTGGGATTGTTTCAGTGTTGATGGTGTTATGGCCTTGATCATGATTTCTGTAGATGCTTCATTTATTCTTTTAGTTAGGAACGCTTTACGGACAAGTTCCCTGCCACCAATGAAAGTGTGTGTGCCAGTGGATGTATTTCATGCTAGGAAGGAGACAATAATAAATTTTTGTGAGGTTTTAAAAACTAAACGATGTTCTGTAAGTAGTGATTTAAAGAGCGGGTTCCAGGGCTGCGTTGACCACAATGGTACCAAGACTGATCCCTCAACTTTATCGGTTATTAGTTTTCGCGAGTTATAAGGGTAAGTCTGAAAGGGGGGAAAACATAGATTTTTCATTGGTTCACTTAATAGTAAATATATCTACTTTCATCGCGTTTGGATCTGGGAAGCGAGAACAAAATCTAGGGCATTTTCGATTCAACCTTGATGTAAAAAAGGTCAATTGAGAAAATTACAAACTTTATTGATTTTTTCAAATGATTCTTTACATAGCTTCCATTCGGTATCTATATTAGTGATTATCGATGCTAAACCAGCCTCTTTATTCATAAATGACAGGATGTATGACGCGTAAATCTAGATCTCCTTCTTTTCTCTGAAATCTTTTCTCCTCTCGCACCATTGCCAGACATCTATTGCTAATGCATTTAAGTGGGGATATTGAATGCCGCTTGTCCTATTGATATAGGAAATTGCAGACGTATTATCAATTCTTAAGAGAATTTAGCCGTCTGATACTTTGTTCGCTAAACATCTTAGACCAAAGAACGCTGCTAATACTTGTAGATAGTTTATGATTTAACTTTCTTTCCTATTTCGTCTAGAAACTATGAGCGTTTACGTCGTTACAGTGTGCACTCCACCCGGTCAGAGATGCATCTGAAGATATCTCAAATTTAAACTGAAGTGTTCTAATTAGGTTAGAACCTGTTGGTGTATTTATTTTCCACCAATTATTTTCTTCCATTATTAGTTTATTAACATTATTTCTACCGTCGTAATTGTTGACACTTAAAATTACGGCTAGTTATTTTTGCCTTTCTAGTCTTTTACAGTAGATGGATCCATATGCCACCCCTGAGCAAGCTGCCATCTGTCAACACAAGTCTAAAATCTACTGATTTTATAATAAAACCAAAGTATTTGCATTTCTGACTTGGTGTTTGTGAACTTTTTTGGTGGTTTATGACAAGGCCCAATTGTTCCAACTTGTTTTTCACAAAATTTGATGATTTTTTACAGGATCCTTACGAATTTCCCACAATTAATAGATCATCAAGGAAAATAATTGATAAAGTACCCGGTTGTCTATTTTTTTTATTTTATAACTGGTTTCATAATTTTTGTATAAACAAAAGGACTTGTGCATAAACCAAGGGGAAGGCATAAAAAACTGGAAGAGCTGCTTCTTAAATTAAGATATTTAAAATAGGAATAAAGTAGTAAATATCTTTTAGATCTATCGAACACATATATGATCCAATAGATATGAAGTGTTTGGTGAACTTAATATCTTCCATTTTTTAAAATGGATAGTATCGATAAATGTGTTTAGATTTTTTAAATTAATAATAAATCTACTGGAGCCATCTGGCTTGTTTGTCAACTAAAAACAAAGAGGAAATGAATTCATTATCTTCATTTTGACAAGGCTCTATTACATTTTTAGCTAAGAGCTTATTTATTTCATGCCTACTTTTTATAACCCCATTTTTAGCCCAATTTTGGTCTGTTAAAGGTTTTGTTTGATATGGATTTCTCTGAAAGGTATTTTATAACCTTCAGACATTCTAGGACAAATTTATCCTAGGAAATTTATTCCCAGTTTTACAGAAAGTATTTTAGACAGCCTGATGACACCTTTAACTCAACTACTTCCTTAGGGGTTGCTGGTGATTTGATGACCGACTCGTTGTTTCTGTCGTTTTGTACCTCTTTCAATGAGGTTTTTTTTTTTTGAATTTCCTTTTTAGGGTCAGAATGCTCTCCTAGCATTAGTTGCTTCTACATCTTCAGTAAGAGCTATTCCTTGCTTTTGGGGAATGTTGAATGAGATTATCTGAATCAACATTTTATCCAAATTTTCTGCTAAAAAAAGTAATTGTTTTATAATATAGACCTTTATTGTAAATATTTTTATAACTTTGTCTAATGGACAGTTTGTCGTATGGATTGTTAGTCGTATGGACAGATTGTTGTATGGACAGTTTGTCGTACAGACAGTTTGTCGTTTGGACAGTTTGTCGTATTGATAGTTTGTCATATGGGCAATTTTTCGTATCAACAGTTTGTCGTAGACAGCTCTTTGTAGATGTTATTTCTGTAAAAAGACATACTTAAGTGTGAATGAATTACTACACTTAAAGATTTTTTATATCTTATATGGAGGATAAATACTTTTTATGTGATACCGGTTTCATATGGAAACTCATACATCGTTTTTGTTGTACAGACAGTTTGTCGTATAGACAGTTTGTCGTATAAACTATTTGTCATAGACAGTTTATCGAATGGACAGTTTGTCATATAGACAGTTTTTGTACATGTTGTTTTTGTACAAAAAACATACTTGTGAATAAAAACACAGAAAAACACTTACGCATTTTTTAAGTAAGTGTCCCGTATAGAGGCTAAATACTCTTTGTGATACTGGTTTCATATGGAAACTCATATATCTTTTTTTTCTACAGACAGTTTGTCGTAGAAACAGTTTGTCGTGTACTGTTTGTCGTATAGACAGTTTGTCATATAGGCAGTTTTTGTACAAAATTAATACTTAAGTGCGAATGAATCACCTCACTTAGGCATTTTTTAAGTAAATGTCTTGTATGGAGACTAAATACTTTTTATGTGATACTGGTTTCGTGTGGAAACTCATATATCATTGTTATACAGACAGTTTGTCGTATAAACGGTTTGTCGCCTGGACAATTTGTCGTATAGACAGTTTTTGTACATGTTGTTTTTGTGTAAAAGCATACTTAAGTGTGAATTAATCAACACACTTAAACATTTGTTAAGTAAGTGTCTCGTATGGAGACTAAATACTCTTTATGTGAGACTGGTTTCATGTTGAAACTCATATATCTTTGTTATAGAGACATTTTGTCGTATAAACAGTTTGTCGTATAGACAGTTTGTCGTCTGGACAATTTGTCATATAGACAGTTTTTATACATGTTGTTTTTATGCAAAAACATACTTAAATGTGATTAAATCAATACACTTAACCATTTTTTAAGTAAATGTCTCGTATGGAGACTTAATACTTTTTATGTGATAATGTTTCGTACGGAAACTCATATATCTTTTTTGTGATACAGAAAGTTTGTCGTTTGGACAGTTTTCTATAGTTTTTTGTACATGTTGATTTTGTACAATGAAAAAATAAAAAACATATTTAAGTGTGAATGAGTCCACACTTTCATCACATCATTTTTTAATTGTCTCGTAAGGAGGCTAAATACTTTTTATTTGATACCTGCATTTCCATTCTGATTTTTATCAGTGATTTTTATTTAATTCTACCAGTTTACAAGCAATGTTTTTGAGGTTATTGATCTGTTTTTTAATTTTTTCCAGTCTTCCATCCGTTTTTTGTTTCTTCTCTCTCTTTTCATCTCTTTTCGTGATCGTGAACATGATTTTTCTTCTTCTTGTCTCCTGACATTATAAACCTTTTATTCATATTTAGATTATGTAATTTTTATACTTAGAGTACTCAGTACGTGTGAAACGTCAAACACAACGAACAAATATGACTGTACAGGGCCGGCCGGCTAGTCCCCACTAGCCTAGGCGCCAAATTTCAAACTCTAAGAAGTGTAAAATGTAAGCAATGACGAGCATTACTACAAATTATCATCGAGAACGAGACGTGTAGTATAATTACATGAAAATAAAATTAAGAACATCTGAGACGCTATATTTAATTGTTTTAATTGACACCTAGAGAATTATCATCGCATACTTCGGGAGTATCCGTAGTAGTTAACAGGAGCAACCAAAACTAAAGTGAAATAATTTATTCCAAATTTGATTCAAAGAGCTAGCAAGGCCTTGTTCAGATCAATATACAGAGGAAAATGTTAGCAACTGACAGTTTGACTTAAGTTGAGTGAAAATGTGGCATCTCAACGAAGTGGAAGTTGTTTGTGCTACAACATTAATTGAAAAAGGCGAAAGCCTTCAACAAGTTTCAAGAAACTTGTTAGAGAAATTGTTAGAAAAAAAATGAAAGCCTGTTTGTTATTCAGCGATTGTAGAACTGGTATTTGGATACAGGTAAATATACTAGGCGCGGTGGGCAAGGTCGCAAAAGAAAAACAACTCCTATTTTTACTGATTTCGAGTCTTCGCAATAGAGTTTCTACGGCGAAAGACCTCTTAATTTCCATCAGAGCGAAGCAATGCGGTCACTGTATCGGACCAGACAATTAGGAATAGGTTAAGGGAACCAAATTTAAGGGCAAGACGACCCTCCTAAGACGACCCAAAACCCTCTTTTATACGACGCCATAGAATAGCAAGGATGAATTTTGCTCGTGAACATATCACCTGGCAACTTGGACAATTGAAGTCTGTGTAAGGGCAAAGCTGCCCATGCCCGAAATACCGCACTTTGTTCCAGTTTAATCTCTTGAACAGTCTCTCCTCGATTTTTAGTTCTTCTAGGATCGATACATTGGGCCGATGCTGCGTCCATGATATTTAGAGCATTCGTCGGTAAACCCACATTTCAGATGCATTTATTTTCTTTTTTCCGCTTGTCTGATCGACCAGGTTTCAGCCGCGTATGATGCAATTGCGAAAATTAAAGTAACGACCAGCCTGATTTTCGTAGCTTTACTAATTGACGTGCCCTTCCATATAGGTGTCAGTTTAGTTGTGGCCTTTCTTGCTATTGCGAACCGTCGTCTTATTTCGGCTTCGCTACCTCCTGTGTTAGTGATGAGGGAGCCAAGATAAATAAATTTGTCCACTACTTCCAAACCGGCTGCCTGTCGGATATGAGGAGAGTTGTTCGCTTTCCGGTCTACTATCATGATTTTGGTTTTACTGATGTTTAGTATTAAGCCGTACTCTTTGCTTATATTTCCCAGCCTTATCCTGGTCATTTCCAGCTCGAGTTGATCTGCCGCCAATATAAGAGTATCATCGGCATATCTCAGATCACTTATGCGCCTTCCTCGCACTGCAATACCCCCATACCATTCATCGAGTACTTTGCGCATGACGTACTCACTATATATGTTAAATAAGATTGGTGACAGGATACACCCTTGTCTAACCCCTGCTCTAACGTCAAATTTATTTGAGTAAGTTTGATCTATTCTGACCCTTGCTGTGCTGTGTTCATAGAGGTTCCGTATCAGTTGTATTGGATGGTCTGTTGTGCCAATTGCCTCTAATATCTGCTAGAGGACATCCCACTTGATCGAGTCGAACGCTTTGGAGTAGTCGATGAAGCACATAAACATTATATTCGCGAGCTTTTTCGATGATCTGGCGAATATTCAGTATTTGTTCGATGGTGCCTTTTCCTGGGACAAATCCACGTTCGTCCGATATTTAGGGAAGAAGAAAAGGTTTCAGCGTGATATATATATATATATATATATATATATATATATATATATATATATATAAATATAAATATATATATATATATATATATATATATATATATATATATATATATATATATATATATATATATTTGTTTATTTTTTCAAAGAGAGGAGGAAATGCATTAAGCACACCAAGGTAGTGTCGGACCCGTCCCGACTAAAACCTCCTCTCATGAATCATTTTCCTGGAACCGCGTGAGCATTGCTTCGGGAAAAGAGAACTGGTGTTCAACCTATTTGATCATTGATTGTTGATCAACTTATATCCGTTTCTTCTTTTTGCCGTTCTTGTACGATATTCCGGGGTGGGGTATCCACATATCCACAATATTCCACTTATCCTGGTTAATAAGCATGAACTCCACACAATTATGGCTAGTTAGAGTGACTCCCGCTGCATTATGTGCTGCATCTATTAGCAGTCTCAATTTATCGCAGTGGAAGAACACGTGGTTTGCATCTTCTAATACCATGCATTTTCGGCACAAGTCACTATCGCTGAGGTGGAAGCGATTCCGATAACTATTGAACCTCCCGTGTCCAGTCAGCAGTTGGCAGAGGTAGAAATTTATCTCTCTGTGATTGCGTCCTATCCACTTTGTAAAATCTGGTATCAGTAACCTTGTCCATGTTCCTTTTTCGGTTTCCGTTGACCATTTTCGCTGCTATTCGTTAAGTATCTCCCAGTCGGTGCTACTTTCTATTCCTTTGGCAATTTGATACTGAACGCACCTTCTTTTAATTCGGAGATCAATGGGTAGAATTCCGGCCAGTAGCAATGCAGCTTCCGTAGACACAGTTCGAAAACTGCAGCATATCCTCAGCGCCACTCTACGTTGTACCCCTGTCACGAGTTTTCTGTATTTTTCCCACTTGGTAGCTTGGCTCCATATGGGCGCTGCATACAGGAGAATAGAATGTGCCACGTTTGCTAAAATCTTCCTGTTGGATGATTTTGGTCCCCCTGGGTTTGGCATAATTCTGCTTAGTGCCATTACGGATTTTTCAGCATTGATGCTGCATGCCGCCACATGTTCCTGCATTTCACAGTTGTGATCGAATACTACTCCGATATATTTCAACCGCGATTTTGTTTCACTTTATTTGCTAGCTGCAAGGTGGCTCTTTTAAATTTTCTGCCTCCGTAAAGTATTAGGGCTTCCGATTTTTCTGCTGCCAGTTTCAGGCCCTTATTGCGGATTTTCGACGACAGCTTCGCCAAGACCCAGTTAGTGTTGCTGACTAGCTCCAGCTGTGTTTTTGCTTTGCAAATTACGGCTGTGTCATCAGCGAATACAATAATGGTTGTCCCGGTAGGTACTTCTATTGTAAGCACAGAATTATAGAAAATATTCCACCAGATAGGTCCCAGAATTGAGCCTTGTGGTACCTCACATTCCATTTGCATGTTCAGGCCCGCCCAACAAGTATAGATCTCTCCGAGAGATAGTCCGATATTATTCGACGGAGGTACATTGATACTCCCATGTCTTTGAGCGTCAGCATGATTCCTTCCCACGGTGCTGAGTTGAAAGCATTGCGGATATCTAGAGTAGCCATTATGCAGAGTTCTCGGTTATTTGGTGACTTCGATTTGATGCTATTCACGATCTTCAGTACCCCTTGCATTACCCCTTGCATTCCTGAATCCGTATTGGTGATTATATAGCTTCCCATTGGTTTGCAATAGAGCCTGTTTGCAATAACTCTTTCAAATAATTTCCCAAATACGTCCAGTAGACAAATTGGCCAAAATTTAGTGGAGTCGTGTTTCTGGATAAGAACCAATTTCGCCATTTTTCATTGACCTGGAAAGATTCCCTTTTGATGGAGTATGTTATAGACTTCCAGAAGGGTGTTGACTTCCGATAGGGCTGCAGCCTTTACTACCTCTGGTGGTATTCTATCTGGACCAGCAGCCTTTAATTCTTTACTTGAGATATTGCTGTTGTAAGCTCTTCAGCATCAATTGGAGGCAGTGGGCAGTCCGGTGGTGAAGCTTCCCTTATTGGTGCCGTTTCGGTGCGTGGAAAAAGTTCCTTCGCAATTTCCAATTATCTTGTATCATTTAGCTTGACTCTGGGGTACAAATGGGCTATCTTCATAAAAATCTTATAGCCAATTGCCTTTTTGTGCGATTTATATTCGCCTTTGAGTCTCTTTCTGTGGTAGTGGAAGACTTTGGTTACGATTGCATCTTACAAGTATTCTCTTGTACAGCAATGAGGCTTTGCGTGCGGCATCTTAAAGCATCTGCTTGCTGAAATTTTTTCTTCTATGCGGCACAAGTCCTCCTCGGTGGTGTAGTTGACAACACAGCCGCTTTTCAATGCGGGACACCCGGGTTCGAATCCTGGTCGGTGAGACAACAACTAGGGCGGTTTTCACTAACCGTCCGGGCTGCCCACCCTGAATGAATGCAAAATATGCGATACCGGGGTGGCGTATACTAAATGCCAAGGTGGTATTTATATATATATATATATATATATATATATATATATATATATATATATATATATATATATGTATACGTCCTTCAGTTTTCTTGTAAACGTTTCTAACTTATTAAAACAAATAAAAAGTTTTGTCTTTCCATACACAAATTTAAATCGTTTGTTAATGAAAATATGTCTATCTCTTGTCTATCTATTAATTATAAATACGCAACTTTAGCAAACCACATATTGTTATTACATATATTCACTTAATGTTGATTTCTCATCACGTAAAAATATCTCAATTTCCCCTGGATGTTCGAATAATACTTTCCGAACTCTTTTCCTTGAAAGCCATCTGATGAGAAAATATAACAATATATGTTTATGACCTGAACCCATTTCAAATAAATAAACATATAAAATAAACAAGTTTTCAGTGCACTTCTTCAAATGCAGTTCACTATATCTACATATTGATTTAAAATGTCATGTAAATCTGCGCACATATCTTTGGTAGCCAATTGTTCACGTTGCAGAAAACAATGCGTATTTATTAAATTGGCATGAGCAATGGTACTAAACCTTTATATTTTCCTCTCTTTGCTGCAGTCCCGTCAGTAAAAATTCGTATAAAACTATGCCAAGAAATATTATTTCTTTGGAAATAGAATTTTATTTTTCTGAAAATCTTTTCTGATGTTGCTGAAGAATCTAATTTCAAGCTGCATAGGAATTCCTCCTATATATTATCTAATGATGTTGAATTGCAGTTAGTAGATCAATTATTCGTGGGTGGATTTCCACCGCATACGTTTTACCGCGGAATCTTCACCGTAGGAAGCTTCACCGCAGGAACGTTCACCTCTGAGCAGTATCACCTGTTTCAATTTATTTTCTTTATTTATATATATATATATATATATATATATATATATATATATATATATATATATAATTTATATATATATATATATATATATATATATATATAATTTATATATATATATATATATATATATATATATATATATATATATATATATATGTAAAGAAAACATCACATTCATATACTGATGTCTTTAGTTTTCTTAAGTTTGAATCAGCCGCTCCATGGAAAGACCGACAATTGGTGAAACGGACTAAACGTCAGTTGACACAACAGATAATTAAATGGGAACAATTTATAAATTAGTAAAACTAGTTAATACTTGAATTAGAAACTTTAAATGTTGTTTCTCTTATTCTTATAGGTAAGATAAATCATTGTAACAACTATTGTAAATAAATGCTCTTATTCTTATAGAGAAACGCAATTGCGTTTTTAATTCTAAGAAGCTTGAGACTATAGAAAACATATTATAAAACAACATTTTTTTTTCGGATATTTCAAGAGAAATAGAAAAGCTCAGGTTTGGATTCATAGTCAAGGCATTGGCCACTCAGGGAAAAAATAATGTCATTACTATAACCTCAATTGAGACGGAAGACAAATAGATTTTCAATATGCCACCTGAATTCGAAGACATTGCACATCATGAAAAGTTAAAGAATACAGATGCTTTTAAAAAAGTAAAAGCAACTCTAACAAAAAGGGGTACTTTAAGAAGAGTTTGGATTACTTTGAACACAGATACTTTGAAAGAATATAAAGATGAAGATGGGAATATACACTTCCATGGATACTTATTAGTTGATAGTAGGGAAAGATAGTTCGTTCTGGACCAGCCTTCTTATGGTGAATTTACATGGGACCAGCCTTCTTATGGGAATTTACATGGGCAGTCTGCTTCTGGACGTTTTACATGTACCAGCTTTCCAGTCTCCAGGTATGAGACTAGATATATGAGGTATATATGGAGACTAGATATATAGAGATGCATGAGGCTAAGACGAGGTGCATGGGACTAAGAAGGGCAAGATGCATGGGACTAAGAAGAGGCTAGAAACCAGACACATGAGAGTAAGACGAGACTAGACGGGGATTAGAAATAACAAGTTGACTCTAGCAATAATAAAAATAACAGGTAGTTGAGGAGGGTTTAGAACGGCTCTAGCAAGGAGAAACATGGTGGAGGAAAAAATCAAATTTGGTGTCAGAACGGCTCTAGCATGCATCCTAAAGAAGATACCGCCCGACCCCCTCAGTAGATTCTGCCGCAGACATTGAAAACTCGCCACCGATAATTAGAGTCGGCTTTGTCTCTTCAAGAGCTTCAAACTAATTATCTCAATGCTGATTGGTTGTCTCTTTATCAGTAATCCCAACGATTATATGTGTAAAAACGAATATCCGAACGGGTTCTAACTCATCACCAATCCCTCTAATTATATGTAAAAGAAATTCTAATTAATAAGAAGCGCCGCGTAAACAATTTTATCAGATAAGAAATGACCCGGAATAAAAGTAGAATCAGACAAGATCAGCTAAAACCAGACTAGATTAGATATTACCAGACTAGAACCAGACTAGATTTGATATTAACAGACTAGATTAGATGTTAACAGACTACCTAAGACTGGATAAGATCAGAATAAATCGAACTAGATGAGCTAAAACCGGACTAGACTAGACGAGACTGAACTAAAATAGATAATTATGGGGACTTTCTTTGACACTAATCCCACCTGATTATATGTGTAAAAACAAATACAATAACCGAACGAGTTATGACTCACCACTAACTGGATATTACCTTCACTTTATACCGATGCGAACAAATAATACCAGGATATAATTACGAAATATTGCGAAATTATACTTAAGAAACGCTGCGTAATCAGTTTCCAGTTTAATTTATCGCTATACATTGCGATATTCGGACGTTTTGTTTTAAATAATTATTAGTTAGTTCTCAACTAGACCCCATCACGACAAGTCGATATCAAGCTTAAAAATGTTCTCCTGCAGTAAATGCCAAAAATTTTCACAAGCAGAGAAAATGACGTCTATCATTTAAAAACCTATGGTAATATGCAGAAAATCAGCTTCAAATGTGAATTGTGCGCTACAACATTTACAAGAAGTGATATTTATAAACACCGCATGAAAAAATATCATAACCTCGTTGAGAAGAAGGCTACACCCTTCACCTCAAACTGCTCCCTAAATACTGACGACTCACCCTCCACCTCGAAGAAGGTTAAATTAGGTCAGCCTACCCCTTCAACCCATCGCTGTGAAATTTGTGACCAACAATTCACAACCAAAACCAAATATACAGGACACCTGAGATCGCAGAAACATCTCCAGATAGCAGCTAAGCCGTACTAACAAGGTATTACTCAAATTTCTAGCAGTTTCAAGAAAAGAATAGCTAGCTATCGCATTAACGATTCAGGTATTGATATAAGCAGTTTTCTAAGCAATTCGAGGGGTACTGTTGGTAGCGTGCTTGAAAACGCTATCAAATCATATAATTCAGGTATCAAGTTTAATATAGAACTCTTTGGTATTTATGTAAATGAAAAAAATACAGCGGGTGAATTAAAATCATTTAATACAAAATATTGCGAAATTACACCTAGCATGAGTAACTTTATAGAAATTTATGATAATATGTGTGCTACAATTAAAAAAAAATGTGGCACGTTTCAAGAGAAAGATTCGGATTGGTCACTTAGGGAGATTTCCCATTTAGAAATTAATCTAAATAAATATAAACCAATATGTGGGACGTCATTTATTGAACTGTCAAAAGAGATTAGGGACCGGAAAGCGTGTATCAATGTTCAAAACGAAGACGAGTGTTGCTTTTTATGGAGCATTGTGTCCGCATTACACCCCGCGAATACGCATTCAAATCGCCCGACATCATACCCTCACTTTTCTCAAATTTTAAATTACGACGGACTAGAGTTTCCACTTAAAACTTAGGACATTTCTAAATTTGAACAGACGAATAATATTAGCATTAACGTTTATGGTTTGGAATTTCATTTTAATTCTAAACAGCATGACGTTTTTGGACCAATTTTTCACACTAATGACACTAGGGTAAGACATGTAAATTTATTATATTTAGAAGACGGTGCTAAAGGCCATTATGTATGGATGAAAGATATTTCGCGACTTGTAAGAAGTCAAATATCATCGCATCATGATAAAAAATAGTTATGTGATGGTTGTCTGACCTTTTTTTCAACCGAGTCGACTTTTAATCAACATAAATTGATTGACTGCAACAAAATTTACACTATTATGCCAACAAAAGACATTGTAAAAGACAAGAGAGGTGATATAATCCCGGGAGATATATTAAAATTTCAAAATTACGGTGGAAAAATTTAAAACCGAAAGATACATGTTCGTCAAACCCCGACAATAGCTACACCAATCAAACACATATACACGTACCGTACAGTTTTCCCTATAATATAAAATGTTCATTTGATGATTCGTTGAGTAAATTCGTCACTTATACCGGAGAAGATTGCACGAAATTATTTTGCGAGAACCTCTATGCAGATGTTAAGGAAATATTTAAGCGTCACACTTCCGATGATAAAATTAACTGAAGATTAACAAAATTCCTACGATACGGCCACTTCTTGTCATATATGTAATAAATTATTACAAGTACCAGACAGAGTCGCCGATCATGATCAATTAACGAGTAAATTTCGGGGAGCTGCGCACTCAAATTGTAATTTAAATTATAAAATTCCGAAAATGATTCCTGTTTTCTTCCACAACATGTCAAATTATGACGCGCATTTATTTGTTAAAGAGATTGGCTGCGATGAGGAAAAAATCATCATTGCTCAAAATATGTGGATAAAAATGGGGTGGAAAATAAAATGTTCATAAAACTGAGATTTGACGATTCATTCAGATTTATGGCTAGCTCTTTGGAGAAACTAGCGAACAAATTGAGCGATGATGAAAATTTTATCCCGACAATGAGCATTTTATGTTATTAAGACAAAAAGGTGTTTTCCCATATAAACACATGGACTTGTTTGATAGACTGGCCGAAACATCTATACCGCAAAAGGACTGTTTTAACGACTACTTAAATTATCATATCATCACCGACAAAGAATACAATTTTGCACAGACTCTTTGGGCGACTTTTAATTGTAGAAATTTAAAAGATTACTCTGACCTGTATTTAAAGACTGACGTATTGTTATTGACAGATATTTTCGAACAGTTTCGAAACGTATGCATCGCGACTTATCAGTTCGATCCGCCCATTATTCTACGGCACCCGCACTGAGCTGGGATGCAATTTTGAAAATGAGGGATATAAAGTTAGAACTTTTCACTGACATAGACATGCACCATTTCATCTCGAAAGGCATTAGAGGAGGTATTTGTCAAGCCTCGCTGAGGTACGGTAAGGCGAATAATAAATACTTATCCGAGTATAATCCCAATCAACCTATTACGTATTTAGCGTACTGGCATGCTAATAATTTGTATGGCTGGGCACTTTCCCAACTAATTCCCTACGGCGGTTTTAAATGGTTGACGGAGACTGAAATTTTAGACTTTGACATGACGAAAATGAGCCGATTTATGTGTGGTTTTCCGTTTTAGAACTATCAAAATTGTTAATCTATGAATTTTATTACGATTTTTTTAAACCAAAGTATGGCGACAAAGTTACTCTATATTACTGTGACACCGACAGTTTCATTTTATTGATTGAAACCGACTATCTTTATACAGATATCAAGGAGAATATTGATAAATTTGATACTAGCAATTACGGGTCTGATAACGTTTTCGATATGCCGCTAAAAAATAAAGGTGTGTTAGGCTTAATGAAGGATGAGTTGGCGGGTGAGATTATGTTTGACATGTTGGGATAAGAGCGAAAATGTATGCTCATTGCACAGAGAGGGATAAAGCGAACTGGAAGAAGAAGGCTAAAGGTGTGAAAAAAATGTGTTGTGAATAAAAACATTAGTGGCGAGGATTATAAACAGTGTTTGTTCACCGGGGAGCAAATATATCGTAAACAAGTGACATTTAGGAGCTACAAACACGACATATTTACGAGCGAGCTAAATGAAATTGCGCTAAGCAGCAATGACGATAAACGTTACGTCTGCCCCGATGGCGTACATACTCTTGCGTGGGGCCATTCCAAAATACCAAAAAATAATGCAAACTCAATGTGATAAATTCATATATATATATATATATATATATATATATATATATATATATATATATATATATATATATATATATATATATATATAATTGTAAATAATGTTTATTCTTGTAATAATAATGTTTTTTCTTGTAATTATGAAGTGTTTTTTTATTGTGAATATTGTTTTTTAATTATATAAAGGGATTTATATAATATAAGGATTATACTAATAAAATGTATTACAAAAATGTTTATATATCTTCTTTTATTATGATACCCAATTTAAATGTTTTCAGCGTGAGCATCTATGTAATATTGATAAGGAAATGTATCCTACACAACAAATGATAAGAGAATCGTAGAAAAAGTAAATTAATCTTTTTAATTATTTTATTCATTTAAATATTTAATCATTTTCAACACCACAAACAGAATATTAAAATGACGATTTAAAAATTGTGTTTTTTTTTTCTTGTAATAATGAATATTGTTATTTTTTTTATTTAATGATAAGTATTAGACTAATAAAAAGCATTATGTGTTTATATATCTTCTTTTATTATACTGCCCACTTTAAATGTTTTTCAGCCTGAGCGTAGATGTAATATTGATAAGTAAATTTATCTGGCACATTTATTCTAACCATAATATTTTTACCAAAGGAAGATTTGGAGGGTATTAAAAAGATAAAATTTAATGAATAAAATGTATTCCCTATTAATACAATTCTAATATTATTCATTATCACAATTAATTATACGATAATGTCCCCACGCTAATGAATCCACATTGTTTATCCAGTAGCGTGTGTTATCTCAGTAGAAGGGCGATCTTAGAATCTCATCAACAGACCTGCATCCACGCCACAATTCAAAATTTTTAATGTTCGATTTTAGACGCTGCATTATATCATCCTCGGAGATTTTAGCGCAGAATATTTCCCGCACGTGTTTGTTATACCATTCCTTCAAGTTTTGAATTAGAAACTTTAAATGTTGTTTCTCTTATTCTTATAGGTAAGATAAATCATTGTAACAACTATGGTAAATAAATACTCTTATTCTTATAGAGAAACGCAATTTCGTTTTGAATTCTAAGAAGCTTGGGACTATAGAAAACATATAAACATATTATATACATATATATATATATATATATATATATATATATATATATATATATATATATATATATATATATACTTCATCATCATCATGTGAGCAGGGAGGGAAATATTAGACGAATAATTCATCTACTAACTGTAATTCAACATTATCTAATGATGTTCAATTACAGTTAGTAGATAAATTATTCGGTGACTTATTGTGTTATATTACAAAGGAAATCTATTTATTTTTGCTTCATGGTCACTACCAAATAATTCTCAGCAAATATCTTTCATGCAAGGCTGTAATAACATTTCTCCTATGGTATATTATATGCTTTCTTGCATTTCGCAATATGGTAGGCTCCCAATTATAAACACTTCAACATTTGCTTATCTGTGGAAACAACTGTTGTCAAATTAGATTTATTTATTTGTAACTCATTTCGTTTTCTTAAATAAAAGTCAGCATGTCCGTCTTTATATTGGCTACGATTTGTTTCCAAATGTCTAAATAATTTATTACTTTGGAATTAAGAGTTAGTCAAAACAACTTCACAAATAATACACTGCGGCAAATCTATACCATTTTCTTTTATGTCAGTAAAACCATAATCCATATATTTCTGTTTATAACTATACAGAAAATGTTTCATCAATTTTGCTTTTTTTGGGATCAGTTTAGCCGAAGTCACATTCTATATTCTCGTCATCCGAAGTGGATTCTTGAAGAATTTCTTTTTCTTTTATTCCGAAATCCTGGGATAATTGACTTTTTTTACACATTATAAAGCAAGGCTGAAATAAATTAAAAACAACAATACAGATTCTTTTTCAAAATACTTATTCTAGTCTCTGACGAATTAATACAGAGAGCATACACCGATTTTTTTAATGTTTATTTGCATCCTGCATTGTACGCATTGAGCATGAGGAGATGATGCTTTTAGTTTGATAATTAATTACAATTACTATTATTTACTCTGAGATATTAATACGGTTTATTATTCACCTGCAAGGAAACCTGAGTACAAATCATACATTTTAAACACTGCTTTTAAGGGTTAATTAACTGCGGACTACGCACTACTTCAAAGGTAGCAAAGCTGAGAATATCGGAATTCTGAATGTAAATTCTGAAAACCCAAGAGACAAATATCAAACTTAACTTAATTTAATATAAAAAACTTTAAAAAATCTTCAGAAATTAATATAATTAAAAATCAAATAATTGATATTAAATGTTTAATATTAGATGATGATAAGTGAGATATTTTATTTTTTGTATTTATTTTGCTTTTCTTTGTATTTTTATCAAAACAGTTCCGATTCGCGACACAAAAAAAAATTGTGCAACCCGATTCTTGGTCGCAACCCATAGTTTGAGAAACGCTGAGCTAAAGACTAAGAAAATTTAAATATATACATAGTAAGGAGTTAGGGTTTGGGAATACCCGGTCTTTTTAGACTCGCCGAGTCCGAGTCGAGTCCGGGTCCGATTTTTCGGGTCCGGGTCCGGGTCCGGGTCTAATCTGTCTCGCAATTTAAATAAAAACACGAAAGGATTTTTCATGTTCACGCATATGGTAAAGCAAGCGATACTGTACGAACTTGCCGATTAAGTTATGGGACTTAGATAAACATGGGATTTGGAGAATGTTATGGTAAATAGGTAAATAAAACAAAACTCCACAAGAGGCTAAGAGCGAAAGACAAATGGATGAATTTCCTTCTAAATTGTCTAAAGTTAATTCAACTTGTCCGTAATCTTCGACATCATAGACGCTCTCGTCGGAATAATAGTTTTCATCTTGATCGTCAACAATACCATCTAGACCATGGTCATCTTAATTTTGCAAGCCTGTAATATTTTTCTTTTTATATACTACATTACAAACAGATAAGTGTAAAGTGTGATTCAAAGAGAAATTTTAAAGTCTAGAAGATTCTCGTCCAAATTTCATCATTAACACTTGCACCGTCGCCGGTTGAACCAACTATATGTTTTTTAAATTTTATATTAAATGTGTTTGAGTTGTTCTACTTTTGCGACTAATTGTATAGCAGTACATGAATTAAAAATTCTCAATAAACCCAGATTATACATTTCAGAGTCAATTCCATGCAAATCGATATTTAGATATGTTCGAATTTTCATACTCGTCCATTCATCAAGTGTAATGCTAAATCATCGTGTACTAGACAAAGCCAAACATTCAAGACCCGAGACTCGTCGAGTCTTAGATCCGGTATCGGGTACCGGGTATTTACCTTTGGACTCGTCGAGTCCTGGTCCGGGTACTCGGACCCGGAAAACCCTATAAGGAGTGTAGAGAGTAGCTGTCGGGTCGTTCAAAAAACTCATGCAACAGTTCCTGTCCTTTATAATGCAATTGGCTTGTTACACACTATTGCTTGCACCCCACGTTTTTCTTTTTAAATCGTAACAGAAATATTTTCATAGCTATTAAAAAATTGCTAGTAGTGCCTATGCGGCAGAAATTAAGTCTCAAGAACGACGTAAATGCTTGTAAAGGTTGGCACGCGGTCCGCAAGAAAAAGTTGTTCAAGAGGGGGTCCGCAGAAATGTTGAAAGGGTGTCCTCGGACTACATAAGTGTCATACACGGTAACATATACCTAACCTATTTACCTTTACCAACATGATTAGGTATGTGTACACATTTGAACAATTCTTTAAACAGTTTTCAAGCCGTTCGAAACCCCAAAACCTACTCCCTGGCTACGCCCATGAGTCTGATTGTACACGTATAAACTAGACTTGGTCTTCAATATATCATCTAGACCAGTGTTTCCCAACCCTAATTGTGCCATGCCTCACCTAAGTCTTTCTAAAACTATTATACCCCCCTATATAACATACCTATACATAATTTTTAATATAAAAAAAAAATTGTTCACTAAAGAAACTTAAATGATAGGTTTTAGGAAGAAATCACAAGGAAATTGTTAATAAAATACAGTAAGTAAATTTTCAAAACATTCAGCGAAATACTGAAATTCAAATTCGAAATAATTTTGATAAAGACTTTTCTATATTAATTTATTATTTTAATTTAAGTCTCAAGTCACCCCGTTGTGTTATGTCCGGACGATTTTTTTTTTACTAGTATATTACGTAATGAGAGTTGTAAGAGGCATATTACGTACGAGAGGAACTGTTAATTCCGCGAGTACGTAATTGCCTTACAACTCGAATTATGTACTATACTTTATCTACGACCACAATAATTTGTTTCTATTTCACAAGAAAAATATATTTGATGTAACAGATATAGTGATTCATCGATATAGGCAGCACAATGTACGGAGTGTCAGTGTCAAATGAAATATTTATATTTACTTAATAATTAATATTTTATATGTTTAACTTCATTAATTCCTACTAAATAGATATAAGCCCTAAAGAAGGTCAGATTAAAAAAGACCGAAGCGTTGGCAAAATATCGACATCAGTTGTTTTATTAAAATAAATTCCTTTTCCCAAGAATAAAATATAATAAACATGATAAGATCTTAAGATATATTTATAATTATTTATTTAAATTTTTTGATTATAGTTTATAATAACTGAACAATTGTTGAATATTAGTGTTGGATTGTTATCTACATCATTATTGATTAGATTGGTTGCATTATGAGTACTTGAAGTGATATTCGTATGATGTACTTGCATTTGTGGAAGTGAAATTACTGTTTATCGCAGTAGAAATTTTTGTAGCTCATTTTGATTTTTCATGGAGCAGTCTATATAGCCTTCTGCTACTGCAGACGAACGCCAGCCACCATGCCTTTTTAGTGAAAATAAATTACCACCGGAATCCACTGGCTGACGAACGTCTGAAACAATGTCCTGTATAAAGATTTGCTTCCGGAAAATGAAGATAATTAGCAATTTGTTTAGGAATAGAGCCAATTTTATTTATTCGAACACATTGCTTAGTGCATTTCTCATTTTGATAATTTAGAAAAAAGGCTGATCATTGTCCGTTTTTTGTGGACATAGGTTTATATATTTTTTACAGGTTTGGTAAAAGTCTTTCGGTACCATAAAAGATGTTTGAGTTTTTGTTTTAGAATCAGTAATTTTAACGATCAGATATGTTTCGGTGTCTTCTATATGGCAGGGATTGGTATTTCGTAGTTTTTGTTTTCTGCAAGCACCACTAATGCCAATGATAACAATAACCTAAAATTATATAAAAAAATATATAGTTATGCCCATTAGAGAGCATTATAAGAAAAAAAAGTAATGAATACCTTCATCAATAAATGTTTGCTATCCGGCGAATTATTGGGGAAACTGTTAATTTCTTGAATGGTTAAAATTTTTGATTTCTTGCTTTTAAATCCATCAGATTTTCTCTGTAGTAAAGCTATTAACTTTGTATGTATGTTTTAAAATGTCGATGTCGGGATTTATATTAATTGTTGTTGAACCATTGAATAAATTGCCCAAAGTGAAGATGGTTTAATTGTTTGAGATAACTCATCAAAGTATAATAATACAACATTTTCTGAAAACGATTTAACTTTATGCTTCATTCTCCAGTCCATAAATTTTCTATATGCATCCTCGTATCGATCCCGAGATTTAATCGGTAGCAAATTATGGGCAGCTTGTTTCGCTTTTCAACAATTCCGGAGTAGCATTTTCTATTTCGCTATCACTGGACATTATTTTAATTGATTTAATTGAAAAAAAATATAGTGTTTATGTATTAGTTTGACGTTTAATGTTTTTTTGACATATAACGGGTTGTATTGGGTTGCCTATATTAAACGATAGTAGCAGCTCTCAACCAATCAACGAATCGTAAACCAAACGCACTAGTGTGTTATTGAATCA
Organism: Phosphuga atrata; assembly: GCA_944588485.1. Taxonomy (NCBI): domain Eukaryota; kingdom Metazoa; phylum Arthropoda; class Insecta; order Coleoptera; family Silphidae; genus Phosphuga; species Phosphuga atrata. The sequence continues at coordinate 22,499,027 of OX155900.1, forward strand.
TTACATAACATTAATCTCGGTTTGTTAGATACGTGTGTTGTAAGATGTATTTACATAATCCATGAACAGTACAATATTGGGCAATTATAATAGTGGTCGTAGATAAATTCATTTACAGCACTAAATCCACATTCAGCTAAATATGAAGATGGAAACGGTAACAATATTGATGTTCTCTTTTCAAAATTTTTCTTTGTTTGTAGTAATAAGTTTGAAAGTAATTCAAATCTGATTTAATATGAGCACTATGTATCGCCCTCAAATGTGCCACAAGACGACCACGTTTCATTGATTTATTGGTCAAGCATTGCTGGAATAAAAGACAAAAAGGAAACCGCTCATCGACAGCAGGTATGAACCCAAATTTAATTTGGGTATGAATCCAAAACTGCGTGCTTTAGCGAGATTTTAAAGCGTCTGGGGTCCTGCCGTCCGCCGCAGGGAGGTTAACTTGACGACGCCAAAAACCCAGTTGATATTTTAGTCTCGCCAAACGAATTTACAACAATTATTTAAGAATTTGCTTTTTTTCCTTTCAATTTTTCCACCGAAATCTGGCATTGCATTTAAATGGCCAGGAGCAAAAGGATTAAACTCGTGGGCAGTCCATTTTCGATTTGCCCCCCATAACAATCAAATTGCCCCCTTGTGGGACGTGGGCCCCACGTTTGGAAACACCGATCTAGACAAAGTTGTAATAATCTATTATGATTATGTAGACTAGAATTAGTCTTCAACGTTTCATCTAGAGTCTAGACGAGTGGTTCTTAAGCGGTGGTCCACTGTTGGTCCCTGGAAGCACTCGGATTGGTCTGCGAAAGCATTCTCAAAATATTAAATAAGTGACAACGACGCGGGGTGCGATTTGCAGTACAAGGGGTGAGGTTCGCAGGTGCAGGGGTTAGCGTGTCACGTGCAGCGAATATCCAGTGTCTCACTAGCAAGGCCGGCCATCTGGGGAATGGAGCGGATGCTATGCAACCAACATTAAGGGAGATGAACATCATGATCAAGAACTAAAATTTATCGTAATCATTATGATTGTACAATAGATCTGTGATTTTCGACAATAATCAAACTACTTATAATTTAGTGGGACCCTAAATTATAAGTAGTTTGATTATTGTCGAAAATCGTTTTTTTGCACCTAGGCGAAATTGATTGCCAAATCCAAAAAAAGCACACACGACCGGCGAATCTCTAATAAAGCATAGTAGGATTAAAGCTGCAGAGAGCTTTTTCGGCAGGGGGAGGAAACTCAAAAGAAAATTTGTGAAACACATCTCGCAAATGACACAGTGAAGTCGCGTATTCAAAAAATGTCAAATGATATTGAAGAACAAGTTTTTGGCAAAATAAAATGTAGTTTATTTAGTTTGTTAATAAATCTACGGACGCGCGACGTTTCACAATGTTGTCAATTACTTATATTTATTCGATTTTATTGAGAATAAAACTTTTAGAGAGGAGTTACCCTTTTCTTATGAACTGAAAACGACGTCGTTGGGTGAATATGTTAGGGATTTAATAAGTCAATATTTGGAGAAACATAAACTTATTGGGCGGGGATCCTGTTATGCTTGGTTCTCGCTCTGATCTTGCAGCGTGGATAAAAAAAACATCTGCAATTACGATCATCAAGCAATGGCTGCAAAAACGCTCCCTGAATGCTTTAATATTGCGATGAAAATAGCTATAAAAGCAGTTAACTCTATTAAGAACTGTGTACTTAATACTCGTCTCTTCAAACAGTTGTGCTCTGATTGTGACCACGAAACTCTGCTTTTCTACACGGAAGTGCGTTGGCTTTCCTAATAAGGAAACATTCTGTCGAGATTTTGCGAACCGAGAGATGAAGTAAATATTCATAATTAACAAAGAGAACAAAGAGTTGATGGATCAGTTCTTTTAGTCTAAATTTCAAATCCGTTTTACTTATTTGGTCCATTTTTTTGCAAAAGTGAATAAACTGAACCTTCAAATGCATGGGTCAGGAAAGTTGCAAGGCACGAGCAATATATTTGCATATGAAGATAAAATTAATGCATTTATCGCACGAAAATCGAGCTATGGATCAACTAAGTCCAAGGAGAAAACTTCTCTGCATTTGATACGCTACATCAAATTGTCTGCTGAGAATAAAGGAGTAATACAAACGAACATTACACTCCATTTTATAAATTTTCACTCGCTATTTTCTTGACTACGAGAGCAAAGTGAACTGATCCGCATTTCTTTCATTGTCAACGTTTCTAAGGTTCCTACTGAATATCAAGAAGATGTGATTGAAATAGCACACTATATTAACTTAAAAGATACATTCGAGGCAGGAATTAAACTCGAAGATTTATTTACATTTACTGCATATTACCTCCAAACAGTTGGTTGTCCATGGTAAGAACTACATTTTGTTAAATGATCCTTTATCACTAAAAGGTTAAGAACTGCTCCAGACTATATTTTTAATAATTCAGTCTGATTATGTAGACTAGACTTGGTCTGCAAGATTTCATTTAGACTAAACGCTTAATAATCTACGGTGTTTGTGTAGACTAGACTTAACATTCAAGTTTTCATAAAAACCTGTTTCAACAGTTAAAACTCATTTACCAACATTTTATAAATATAACAAATTATTATAATTTTTTAAATTGCAAATTAATAGTTTCGAAAACTTGCAATTTCTTGTTAAAGAGGCGAAACATTGCAAAAATATTAATTATTAAAAAATGTCTAGATTGATACCATCTAGAACTAGATGATATAGATTTAGATCAAGAACTTTAAGAACATTTATGAAAACTCAATATCTAAATTCCAAAAGCACTCCATTTAAAGTGAACTTGGTGGATAGACAAGTTTAGAAGTTTTAGGTTGGAAAATGCCCTTGTTTTACTAATTCAACTAGCGACTCTGTTTCGTAAACAGTAAATGGTATCGATTTGTAGGGTTTCGTTGGTTAAAAAATGTAAACAAATCGGATCGGAGCGAGCTTAATCAATGCAAATAAGTTGAGATTCAACACGATTCTGAACGTTTTTAGTTATTGGCGTGCGACTGTCTGTTGTGAATAAATTGTCTTGTGTTTGGTGAGTTTTTGCATTGATTTATTAAAAAAAAATATTACATTTCAGAATAAAAAGAAAGTTGTTGAAGGAAACTTTCAGTTTTTTTGTTAAAATTGTTCAAAATTTTGGAAAATTTGGCGAAAATGAAGGAAACTTTGATAGAATGTTTGGGAATGTGTTACGGCATTCGATGAAAATTCGTTAAACTAAGGGGAAATTTTGTGGATAAACGTCGGAAAATCAATAAAATTAACTCATTTTTTTTTTGATAAATCCAAGAAATTGAAAACTATTTTTTATTAAGTTGAACTCACATTTAACAAGCAAGCTGGAAAATGAGTAGGTATATATACCGGTAAATGTGTATATGTATAAGGTGAAAAGATTTTTTAAACTCGGAAGCAGTACATACACTATTTGAGATATGGGGTCTTTTAAAATAGCGGTGTAGGCGAATTTTTGATTTTGTATTTGAATTTTCAAGGTCAAACGTTCTAGAATTGAAAGTTAGCGTTCACTGTTTACCTAATTTTGGAAGAAAAATTGACAGATTTTAATGAAGCATTAGCGTTAGAGCGTGAATTATCATTTATATATAACCTTTCCGAGTATTTTTTAAATTTTTAATGGCCACTTACGTTTACCTATTTCCAGATAATTTAAACTCGAAAGAAATACATGGGATGAGACGGATGGAGGGGTAATGGTTATGCAACTGCTTTACAAAAAAATGATACAGAAAATTGGTATGATTTTTTTTGATAAATTTATCATTTCCTTTCAAAATTATAAAATTCTTGACAAGCATACTGGGGATTCACATTCACTGAGGTCACTGCTGATAAGGTTTCTATGTTTAATGTCGATTTGTCACTGCTCCAGAAATCAGTAATGATTGAAAATACAGGTTCAACTTTCGCATTAGTACCCGGCAAACACATTTCAAATTCAAGAAGTAGTTCCAAGTTTTTTGTATGAATATACTCCTTCTTATCTTTAAAATTAAAATATTTCTATATTTCCATATTTTCTATATTTCTATCCAATGCAAAATAACTTCTGTTTTATTTTTCGTCCATCCATCTATTTTTTTCTATGGATCTATACATGTATACTAACTTCATCAATAACAATTATCATCGATAACAATTTTGTGGTTTTCTTTCATATAATGAAGTTATATAATAGTTTATATAATTTTTTAATAGTAATCATTCAAAAATGTGTAGCTCTTCGAAAGCATCCGTCCATTTTTTTACATATTCAAAGGAATTATTATAAAAATATTTAATTTCTTTAACAGTTTTCGCCTTGATTCCAGGGTTTGACTTCAATTGTATCAAGCTTCTGCCATACCATTAATGTAACAAATCCATTATTGTATCTAGTGTCTATTTGTTCCATCAAATTATTTAAGACAGATTTCACCTCGGAAGCTGACACTCGGAAACAGAGCTTTTAATTTCTTTAATAGTGATTTGAAATACAATAGCTTGACTACGAATGCAATGTTACTTCAGATAACGCGTTTTCGAAAAAAAATTAATAGTTTGGGACACTGGCCTAAACTCAAGAAGTACGAGCGCAAAGGCTCAAATATTTTGATTACGCGTTCAACAGCAGGTGTTAACGCAAGCCATCTTGTTGTGAAATATCCCAATATAATATTTAAGTTTGGTGAATCTAATTGTGTATCTGTGAAAGTACAGATATATCTGAGGGATTGTGGATTCAACATCAATAGGATAGGGCGGGGCTTAAGGTCCAATTTGACTATTTCGAATTATGCTATGAAAACTGAGCTTACTATATCAAAATATGCAACACAAGTCAAACAACTAGTTATCTGACCATATTCAACAGAATTTTTGGATGAATTATCATATTAAAAATATGTCATTTTACAATTTCTCTAGACCTTGTCATATGTATCTTGTTGCCCCACAGTACGGGTAAAAACGGATAGCCAGGAGGCAAAAAGGTCCAGTATTTAACTTCAATTTTAAAAAGGTAATAATAACAATATTTGATTCAATAAAATTCAAAAGTTTATTTATATATTCCATAAAGAGTCAAGACTACTAATTATTAACGAAAATCTGCTATAGCCGGATTTGACAAAAAACAAAAGATATTTTTTTAAACGTAACACAAAAATAAACTTCTTTAATTATAACTACATCGAACATAGTAACATAAGTAACATTTTCTTGTATCTTTATTTTATCTTAATCAGACTCATCGTTTCCTGAGTCACAATTAATACAAACAAAGTAAATACAACCCCTGTTTGAAATACATTTTTCATGGGCCCATTTTTTGCAAAGATTGCATTGAATCCAACCTTCTCCTGGACTGTCACTGTCACTGTACTTCTCGCAGCAAATCAAACAGAACTATTAATAATCGGAGCTGGAACCGCTATTAACCTCTTGTAAAATAGCTTTTCTCACTTGCTCAACTTTAGTATTTGCTTTGCTTTTCTTGTTATACTTTTATCCTATTTTCATTCGCGATTTCTTGTTCTTTACGCAGATTTTCTTTTTCGGGTTCTATATTTTTTCGGGTTCGTTTTCTATTGATAGTTGACTTTCGTGGACCGCTTTTAGGTAGCGGTTGTACGATTTCGGGCAAAAAAAACTGCCTGTGATCCATTAATATTGGTATCTGTGGATCATACGATGTTAATGTCGGCTGGTCCAACGACAGTAAAGGCTGTGGATGGAGGCTGTGGAGTGTGGCACTGTCAGTTTCCATGGGGCGATCCGTTACGTAGCTAGGTGAAAAATCAGCGTCGTTAAATTTATCTTGGTTGTAGGTAAATATGCCACTTTTTTCAAATCCACTCATTATGTTACTCGGTGTCAAAGCTGAATGTAAAGAAGTGCGGACGATTCCAGTGATATCATATATGAGCCGTTTATTTTGAAAGTGACCCAACTCCATTTATGTTCGAATCGAGATATTAAAGGGTTTGCATTGGATAAAATTTAAAAATATGGGTAATAGGTAACATAGTAGAATAATGTTTTGGTGTTTCTAAGGGTGTCAAATTTATTACCCCAATTAGCACATTTAACGTTATTTAAGAAATAATATGTTTTTCATGGCTGTAATGGACTTGGGCCACTTTTAAAATCAATGAAATCACGTTTCCAATTTTTAAGAAAGCATACATAAAATAAATTTTCCTTGAAATAAAGATAAATGTATACACTTTTATGTTATGAAATCAAGAATGATAAATAACAGTTGCTAAATAATTTTTTCATTAATATTAATATTGTTTTAGTAATTATTATTCAGTCTTCTCCAGTTTGTGTATGCGGGAGGGATATAAAATAACTATTGTGGGCAGCTGGTATAAAATGTGGTATACAAAGGTAGTATATCAAAATTTCTAGTATTTGAGGTTTGTGAGTAGTCTCGTATTTTTTTTTGTAGTTTTTTATATTTTTAGACTTAAATTCATATTCGAATTCCCTAAGTTTTTCCTTGAAATATTCTCATACAGTTTTTTTTTGCAATTTAATATGTTATAAACAAATTATTAACTAATTACTGAAAATTACAGTGGTATATCAGGAGACCCATATGAATCCATTAGCAAATCGAAACTGAAATTAAATTGTTTATAATAAATTCATTCCACATTGATGATTCAACTGCTACATTAATAATTAAACCATAAAGTTTACGAGATCAAATCATAAACTTTAATTGCATATTTTCCATATCGGTTCGAAACTCTCTCACAATCAGTGGGACTTACGCCACTTTCAAAATAAACTTTTTCCTCACTTCATTAACCCAGCAAATTTTGATGTTACAAAATCTTAATGATTTTAAATATATTAGTAACAAGTTACTTCAGTTTAAAAAGATCAAGTAAAAATCTAACTATTAAGGTAACTAACTAAATATTTTTGACAAATGGACTTTCAAAATAAACGGCTCATATAGTCATTGTTTTTCCAGCATTATTCCGAATCCATGCATCTTGAGTTGATATCTTTTAAAAGTCCATATACCGACACATCAAGTGGCTGTAATTTGTGGGAACAATGTGGAGGAAGAGAAGGCTTCACCAATCCATTTTCCTTAACTGGATCTAGTATTGGTACAGATAAAATGCTGTACAAATATGAGAAACTCGTCATTAGTAATCCAACCGCTAGAATTTCCAGAACCAATGCAATCAGTACGACCACCCCCAATGAAATGGTCTTGAAACTTTTTGCGAGGGAAGATGAACACGGGTGGAATCGACGAACCTGTAGCTGAAACCGCTACTAATATATCCACGTTCCACGTTAATAGTTCCACGTTCACCTGATGTTACTGAACCAACATTTCGCTTTCCTTTAGCAGCAACTTTTTTTGATGGTTTGGTGACAGTTGATATACCAGTTTCATCTGCATTGCAAATGGAAATAGCTGTAAATTTAAATCGGTCCGTAACTTATGCTAATTTTCTATAAAACTTTTGCACATTAGATTTGTTAGGCGACTTAGCTCTGCTGAGACTTGTCGCTTCAAGTTTTCTAATGGACAGACTTGTATATCGTTTAAGAAAAGCAGACATCTAATCTCCACCGGCTATTTTGTTGGTATGCCATGTTTCCGGTACACTTATTTTATATTTAATGGCACAGTCATAAGCCATGCGACGAACTTCTTTAGGACCTATGCCGTGGAAAATTTGTGCATGTTTAAGCAAGTATTCTGTGAGACTGGCTTCTTGTTCTTTTTTTTAATGTCTGCCTTGGAGTACCACAGTCAAATCTCAAGTTGACAGGATCATTCTTCATTCGTGTAATCAATCTTTCCAATGTGGTTCTATTTAATTCAGTCACGACGTACCTGCCTCAATGATTTAATTTCATTGAACTAAATCTGCTGCACGTTGCACCAACTCAACAGATTCTGATCGTGGCACTAGATCAGATTTTCTTTTATACTTGCGCATACTGAAATAAATAAGTTTTTATTAATTCAATATATAAATGGTGGGGTAAAAAGGTTCAATGTGGGCTATACTCCACTTTTTACCCCCACCACGTTTAAGTGTTTTTACAGGTTATAAAAAAATACCGCTCAAACTAGCTAAAAACTAATCAAAAATCGTGAAACCAAATAAATCACGTATACTATTAAACTATGTATAGGCATTGTAAACTAAATAACACTGCTCAAAACTAAAGTGAATAATGATGAAAAAATTTACTTACGTTAAAATTTTGAGACGCGATCGTGAATCTGAGGCTAACGGTTTCGCTCGACTATCAAAGGATCCTCGTTACGCCCCCCGCGCACTCATATGAGCGATCATACAGTTAGAAAGAACGATACGTCACTAGTTTTTTAGATCATGTGTCCTTTGCTTCTTGACGGTCATTGAGCATTCCGCTCAGGTGTTCCGTCGTCTTGGGGTTTGGTTGTCGTTGTTTTTTTTTTTTTAGTCTGTTTGTCTGTGTCGTCTGTTGTTTGTCTTTCGTTGAGTTTGGGTTTCGTTGGCTTTACTTGATTACAGTTGGGTCCTGTTGTCTCGGTGTGGTTCTCGGTTTTCTTCGTTGCTTCTTCTGTGTTTCATCTTCTGTGGTTGTTCTCCAGGGGCCTGTGGTCCTGATGTGTTTGGTCTTCTCGTTGATGGTGATTGGTTGCTCTTCTTCTTGGTCGGGTTTACGCTTGGGGGCGGCTTCGATGGGGCTGTGAGTGTCCATTGGTGTATTTCTTCTCCATGGGGCGGCTTCGGTTGTCTTTTCTGCGGTGGCTTCGTTTGTCTTCTCAGGGGCGGCGTCAGTTTTCTTTTCGGGGGCGGCATTGTTTGTCTTTTCGGCGGCGGCTACGGTTTTCTTTTCGGCGACGGCTTCGGTTTTCTTTTCGGCGGCGGTTTCATTTGTTTTCTGGGGGGTGGCATCAGTTGTCTTCTTGGGGGCGGCTTCGGTTGTCTCTTCGGCATCGGCTTCAGTTTTCTTTTCGGGGGCGGCTTCGTTTGTTTTTTCGGCGGCGGCTTGGTTAGTCTTCTCGGCGGCGGCTTCGTTGGTCTTCTCGGGGGCAGCTTCAGTTGTCTTTTCGGTGTCGGTTTGAAGGGGTTTCTCGTTGGCGATTCGGGTCTTTTTCAGTTTAATTATATAATTCATCATCTCTACGAGGACGCTGTCGTCCACGGTGTCCAGGTAGTCGGGGTCGAGGAATTTTGCTGCGAGAGCTTCGTTGGGCGTTGTCGGAATAAACGTGTTCATCTTGACACAGCGGAGGAGCGAGTGGACGAGTTTTTTAGATACTTATGGTGGACCTTTATACCCGTGGACCTTTAAGCCCCGCCCTACCCTATTCATTTGAATAGCATTGCATTAGTGCGTTGCAGCCAATTCCAATGATATTCTTATTTAATAATTGCATTAATTTTTTAAGCACATTATTTTCACCTTTCCTTTTTTGGGAGTCCTCCAAAATGATTATTAGTATTATCTGCTAATAGGGCGATTAGTTTTGCTTTCAAATTATGGTAAAGTATTGTTTTAAGAATGTGTTGGGAATGGAGTGTTGTTTCTTCATTTACGGAATCTAAATTTAATAGTTTAACATTTACTCCAGTTTCGAAGGAAAAGTATAGTACTGAAATGGGATACATTTTTATTTATGTCAGATATCAGGCGTCTGATAAAATTGTAATATAGTTTGCATTTTCCAAATCTAGTTTCAATAATTCGCTTTGAATATGCATAAAATCACAGTTTTAATTATTTATTTTTACAACATTGTACATCTTATAGAAAGGCAGTACAAATGCAGTGTCTAAGAATTGGACAGTTGAGACTATCTCAAAGAAGTTCTGTATTATTATAACCTTTTATTGGCATATATACAAAATATATTAAAATATATTACATACTATACATATATTACCTACACTTTATATACTAAAGGAATAGGTTCTTCCTTTTTGCCTATTTGCTCTTTCCACTTTTTCACCCTCCTTAACAATTCCAAACCAATTCCACTTTCATCCATACACTTCTTCCATTCTTGTCCTAGCCTTTTCTCCTGTTCCTTCCATTCATTCCTTGTACATTCTTCTATCCAATGTTCCCACCTATCCTCTCCAGCCCCACAAACTGTGCACTTCCGATATTCTTCACTCATCCAATATTTCCTACCACGCTCTTCACTTCCACACCTAAACCTTGCCAGTATGACCTGCGTGTCTGCCTCTTTCGTTGAGTATAAATAGGTAGGTAAACGACCAAGCACCTGAATCTTTGCATATTCTTTGAAAAATCTACTGTTTGCAATTTGGTCTTGGCGTTCCTGTAACTCTACCTCTACTAATCGCTCACCTAGCATTTCCACCCAATTTGCCCCTTCCCTCTTAAGTTTTTTTAGTCCCTCGCCAGATATCCCTGCTCTTTCATATAATTTCCTTTTATTCATTCCCCACGCATTCCCATTCTTCCCTCTTTCACCCTCCTGATTTGCCATTCTAAATACCTCTTTTATTATTCTTTCATCCCCCATTTCACTCACCTTGTATTCATATCTTATCACCCTGTTTGCCGCTAAAACGGCCACCTTGTGGGCATTCACCTCTTGCAGAACTATGTAGCCTGGTGTCGATTTGTCTAACTTTAGGAATTTCTTGTAGAAGTTTTGTTGAACCCTCTATATCTTCTCTTCCTCTCTAATCCCCCATACTTCCGAACCATAGGTCAAAACACTTCTCACACACACTTTCCATATTACCTCCGCCGCCCTAAAGTTCCCTTAAAAACTAGATCTCCATCCCTTCCACATGCGTTCTGCCGCCACCCACGCTTTTTTGACACATAATCCACATGCTCCCTATTAGTGCACCCAGTTCCAAACACATATCCTAAATACCTAAACTTTTGCACCTCCTCAATTTCCTTTCCTAGCCATTCGAAACGTTCTTTCCTATATTTACCTCCCCTTTTAAAACGCATCCATTTAGTTTTTCCCACGTTTACATTTAGCTCTCTCTTTTTAAAATAACCTCTCAGCCTTTCAATCAACTCCTTCATTTCTCCTGCGGTTTTAGCGAACACTACCATATCGTCCGCGTAGGCTAAGCTCCACACTTTCTTTCTCCCTATAACCACGCCTCCAGCTTGGCCATCTGTCAACACTTTCTCCATGTCAGCCACATAGAGATTAAAAAGTGTAGGACTCAACGGGCATCCCTGCCTCAGATCCTTTCTTACTTCGAAATACTCAGATTCACACCCATTCACTCTAATCTTACATTCTGTTTCCTTATATAACTCTCTTACATTCCTTATCACACTCTCTGAGATTCCCTTTTTCCCAAGCACTCTACCAACTTCCCTCGATGTACCTAATCATACGCCGCCTTTAGGTCAATGAAAAGAGCAAACAGGCTCCCTCTGCTTATTTCTTGATCAATTATGTAGCGCAGGGTTACTAAATGCTCTATCGTACTCCGTCCCTCTCTGAAACCAGCTTGCACATCTGGCACTAGATGCTTCTCCTCTATCTCTCTCCTCAACCGCTCGTCCAAGATTTTGGTGAAAATTTTATATGCCGAATTCACTAGCGTAATCCCTACATTTTCCCTATCTCCACTCTTATATATTGGGTGAATTATTCCCTCCTTCCAGCTCGTTTGCACTCTTTGCTCCCCTCCATACCAAATTCAATTCTTGGGTGATTCTAGTCTTACACTCTTTCGGGATAGCTTTCCAGGCTTCGTTTCCTACGCCGTCAGGGCCTGCCGCTTTTCTTTGTTTTAGTGCTGCTATAACCTTTTCCACTTCATCAATCTTTATTTCTTCTTGACCTAAATCTTCCAAAGCTTGTTCCTCTCTTACTCTTCTATTCCCTACTCTTTCCTGTGGCTCGACTCCTTCCAACAGAACCATAAAGTGACTTTTCCACTTTTCCATCGGAATGCTGTTTGGAAATCGTTCTCTCCTCGCTCCTCTTTCTTTTAAATACTTCCAGAGCTGTGCTTCTGTTTTGATGTCAAGAATGCGCTGACGTTCTCTTCTCTCCCAATCCTGTTTTTTCTTCGTCTCCAAATCCTTTAATTCGCCTTTAGTCTTTAACCAATCTTCTTTACTACCTTCTTTCTCCTCCCTAGATGCAATTATTGTTTTCGTCATCAAGCTTATTGCCACTGGCATGTGGTCTGAATCAATTCTCCATCCTATCTCCATGTCTTTAATTTCCTGCCTTGCCGGGTCATTTGCCACTACCAGATCTATAGTCGATAATCCTCCTGCCCCCACAAATGTGAAATCTCCCTCCCAGTCTCCTTCCACACACCCATTTACGACGTCCCATTGATTTTCCCTTACCCATTCCGCCCACCCTCTCCCTTCTGCATTTCTAACTTTATCCTTGGCTTTCCTTATTATTTCTCTACCTTCACTATCCATTGTGTGGAACTGCTCTTCCCCGATTCTAACATTCCAATCGCCTCCTACCAGTAACTTTGCCATTACCGTTCCTTCTCCATTCATTTTTATTGCCTCTTTAATTACTTCCAGTCCTTTGTTGTTGTATACCGTGGCCACTTGTCACCAGGCTTCTTCTAATTCCACTTCCCTGCACACTACGCCTTCTGCCTCTTCCAGTCTTCTTTCTGACTCTTTGATATTTCTTTTAACTCCTGTTAATATACCCCCCTTTGCTCTTCCATACTTATATTTTCTCTGGGCCGGCTGCAATTTCCATCTATAGTCTTTGGGAAGTTTTCCTTTGCAGCTCTCCCATTCTTTTTCCTGCATCCAGGTCTCAACCAATCCAATTATATGAAATTTCTTGAGAAACTTGGCTAAAGCAGTACACCTGGTCACCTTAACATACACCCGTATATATTTGTGAAAACTAATGAGAAGAAGTAAACCGAAGAATTTAAAAAAATATTTAATAACATTATATTTACATTGTTTACATAAAAACATGTATTGTTACAAATTAAAATTTAAAAAATATATATTTTAATTCATAGTTAATTATTATTTATTTATCCTCATTATTTAGAGAACCCCGTTTAACGTTGTTATACTTAGCGCTGGCATTTCCCGGAGATACGTTTTCCGGGTCTTACTGGAATCGTTTATGCTTTACAATATAAACACAGTGATAGAGATAGCTGTATCTTACAAGGGGATTATCAGACCTGTTTATCACGGATTTTGATTAGTCTTGTATATGTTGTAGAGAGTACTTGGCTAGCGGTTTTTCATTCAACGGAATTAAGTTTACAATAATTTATATTCTGCGGCGTCAATTTTTTTTTAAAAGCGATAGTAGTGGAATGGATAGGATTGATGAATACGTTTTTAACAATACGGGTTCAAATCCTATCCGAATATATCTATCTTGTACGAATCAATGCTTCTAGAATTTCCATTTTTTTCAATATTATCGAACAGGGCATCGAAAAATAGTATAGTTTATGCAAAACCATTTAAAAATAGTTATTTTTGCCGCAGTAATTTTATTTAAAAATCAACAATTACGGGGCATCTTATTGCGATAGACTTCAAAATTGATGTAGAATTAATGCATGTATTTTTGTGGAATTCTCGCTTGAAGCTATTTCCCTATTATTCTTTAGCAAGTTAGGAAGGTTTTGAATGTTTGCAATGACGATATTTGTGTATTTGACTATTTACGATAAAATTGAAAGAAAAAGTTGTTTCGAACCCGCATAGCCAACTGTTATCTAAGAAAAAGTACTCAAATAAAAGCTCTTTATTGACATATTTACATAAATATATAAAATAATATTGATACAAAATTAGAAAAATACATGAACAAAATTATACACTAATTTTAAAATTAAACACAGAAATTCTTGGCTAGAGTACGTTCAATATTAGTTAGTAAACATGCTGGTGAGTTAGTAAACACAAACGGGATGTCCTTCAAAAAGATTTATTTATTACAACAAATGTATAGAAATAATAAAAAGCAAAAAGGAAAAATGTACAAAACTGCATCACGCATTCGGAGGTTGAAATGGAGGATGATCTTCAAACAACATGAGGAGAGTGGAGAAGGGAAGAGATGTTTGTGTCGGACGTTTTCAGGCGTTACTCTCGTTATACCGCGTCTTAGGAGGTTTTTATGATTTCTCGTTTCAGCGAGATAGAATTTTGTAGAAACACCACGAACGTTCACGGAAAAAAGTACACTTTAAAAATTACAGTTTCAAATAGTAACAGCGGCCTTACGAATTTGAAACTGTAAAAACTTGAAATTGCTTCTATTAAAATTACGGTTTCCGATATTATTAGTGAATAAGTTTTAAAAATTACAATGTGCGACTACAATCTTTACAAATCTGTATTCGTAATGTTGTGATCTCGCGATTTTGGTTTCAAAGAATTTGAGTTTCTCACGAGTCGGCAAAGAAAACTAAGAGGACACCCGATTAGTTTTTGTTTATTTAGGACCATTAGTCTGGTTTATCTAAATCATGCGGGCAGACGCTTGAACTTAGGGATCGTGCCGAGACGCCGAGAGGTTTTTGTTTTATGAGTTCTGGAAATTTTCCATAAAGATTAGGGGAGGACTCACACCAAGACCGAGGTGATGAGGTAGAGGGGAAGTTAAAAAGGGGCAGTCAGAATTGAGCTAGCAAGAGAGTAATTTGAGTTTTGAAAACGAGCCTCCGTATTTTCGTCGAAGTAAAGTAAATTCCGGGTTTCGACCACAAGTACCGTAGAATTTAGTGTATTGTTGTTAGTTAGTAATTATTGTAATAAGTTAGCGATTATTAGTTAGTAGATAAGTAGTATTTAATTACATATAAAGGACATATTTCCGTGAAATTAATTCATCCATTGTACTGATCCTGGAGCAGCACCATACCAAATTACCAGTTCGCAACAGTAAGGCCATTCGTAATTTTTAAAGTGTACGTTTTTTCCGTGTAATCAGCGACCATAGCAATGCTCGCTGGATTGTGCAAGCTCGGGATTCTTGTGTATCTATCAAAATTCCGAGCCATTCAGAGTCCGATTCCATAAAGAGTGAAGCATGCCGACAGATCTATTCGGGCCTAATAAGGCTTTCGAACTGTTTCCGAACTTTGGCAAGCCTCATTCGAACCTTGTCTCGTCCTAGTTAGGAGAGCCTAGGTTAAGCAAATCTGTGGAAATCGTAACTTCCACCTAATGAAGCCATATTGCATCGATGAGATTGTGAGGTTTATGTAGCCCCACGCCAAAGATATTGTGAGGTCTATGTAGCCCCATGCTAAAGAGATTGTGAGGTCTATGTAGCCCCAAGTTAAAGAGAAAGTGAGGTGTGTGTAGCCCCACGCTATAGAGAGTGTGAGGTCTATGTAGCCCCAAGTTAAAGAGAGTGTGAGGTCTATGTAGACCCACGCTAAAGAGAGTGTGAGGTCTATGTAGCTCCACACTAAAGATAGTGTGAGGTCTATGTAGCCCTACGATAAAAAGAGTGTGAGGTCTCTGTAGCCCCACACTGAAGATGTGACATGGTAGCAGCATGTCAGATGGTTGTCTGCCTAGTCTTGCCTATCTAGTCCTGCGTAATTAAATCTTTAACAACTTTTGGTTAATCCATCGGCTCTATTAAGGTGCGCGTTACGTCATCATTTCCTGTCGTAGTAGTTAAGAAAAAATATCTCAGGCGGATGTTACTTCCTTGCAACACACATTTAAAATCTGCGAGTTCAAATACTAAACTGATTACATAAACTGAAAACGAAACAAATATATTGTTTTTTTTCTCTTCATACTCAAAATTACACCTAATAACAGAAATTCCTATTAAAATAATTAATACGATCGAGGTCACAGACAAGTTCAAACAAACTTAAAAAATTTCACTTGCACTTGTTCAATGACTATTCCAAATTTCTCAGAATACCCCAAACAAGTTGAAACTCGCAATAAGCTTATTAGGATTTCTGAAGATAAGCGGAGCAATTCAAAGAAATATGACTCATACAGTCGAATAACGAAGTTGAATAACGAAGCTGATTACACAGCGTTTCTTATCTATTTTTCCACAATTCAGACATCCCATACACATGCGCGTCCACGGACAGGAACCAAGTCTAAGAAATCTCGCTTACATATAAAAACCCTATTCAGAAAAATATCACAGGAAACGTGCAATCAAACAGGAAATATGCTAACTCATTCATGGCGTGGGAATTTCACGAAAATCTGTCAGCAGTTCAAAATCAGGCAAGTTCAAACAGGAAATATAAGCAATGGCCTTATACGTGTTCGAATCTCAAGCATGTGAAGATCCAAAAATTGCACACTTGAATCAACCCTGCAACTACCCGCTACCCACCCTGCAACCCATTTTTAATTTTCCCACTTGTCTGTCTAGTCTTATCAGTCTAGTCTTGTCTGTCTAGTCTTGTCTGTCTAGTCTTGTCTGACTAGTCTTGTCGGTCTAGTCTTATCTGTCTAGTCTTGTCTGTCTAGTATTATCTGTCTAGTCTTGTCTGTCCAGTCTTGTCTGTCTAGTCTTGTCTGTCTAGTCTTGTCTGTCTAGTCTTGTCTGTCTAGTCTTGTCTGTCTAGTCTTGTCTGTCTAGTCTTGTCTGTCTAGTCTTGTCTGTCTAGTCTTGTCTGTCTAGTCTTGTCTGTCTAGTCTTGTCTGTCTAGTCTTGTCTGTCTAGTCTTGTCTGTCTAGTCTTGTCTGTCTAGTCTTGTCTGTCTAGTCTTGTCTGTCTAGTCTTGTCTGTCTAGTCTTGTCTGTCTAGTCTTGTCTGTCTAGTCTTGTCTGTCTAGTCTTGTCTGTCTAGTCTTGTCTGTCTAGTCTTGTCTGTCTAGTCTTGTCTGTCTAGTCTTGTCTGTCTAGTCTTGTCTGTCTAGTCTTGTCTGTCTAGTCTTGTCTGTCTAGTCTTGTCTGTCTAGTCTTGTCTGTCTAGTCTTGTCTGTCTAGTCTTGTCTGTCTAGTCTTGTCTGTCTAGTCTTGTCTGTCTAGTCTTGTCTGTCTAGTCTTGTCTGTCTAGTCTTGTCTGTCTAGTCTTGTCTGTCTAGTCTTGTCTGTCTAGTCTTGTCTGTCTAGTCTTGTCTGTCTAGTCTTGTCTGTCTAGTCTTGTCTGTCTAGTCTTGTCTGTCTAGTCTTGTCTGTCTAGTCTTGTCTGTCTAGTCTTGTCTGTCTAGTCTTGTCTGTCTAGTCTTGTCTGTCTAGTCTTGTCTGTCTAGTCTTGTCTGTCTAGTCTTGTCTGTCTAGTCTTGTCTGTCTAGTCTTGTCTGTCTAGTCTTGTCTGTCTAGTCTTGTCTGTCTAGTCTTGTCTGTCTAGTCTTGTCTGTCTAGTCTTGTCTGTCTAGTCTTGTCTGTCTAGTCTTGTCTGTCTAGTCTTGTCTGTCTAGTCTTGTCTGTCTAGTCTTGTCTGTCTAGTCTTGTCTGTCTAGTCTTGTCTGTCTAGTCTTGTCTGTCTAGTCTTGTCTGTCTAGTCTTGTCTGTCTAGTCTTGTCTGTCTAGTCTTGTCTGTCTAGTCTTGTCTGTCTAGTCTTGTCTGTCTAGTCTTGTCTGTCTAGTCTTGTCTGTCTAGTCTTGTCTGTCTAGTCTTGTCTGTCTAGTCTTGTCTGTCTAGTCTTGTCTGTCTAGTCTTGTCTGTCTAGTCTTGTCTGTCTAGTCTTGTCTGTCTAGTCTTGTCTGTCTAGTCTTGTCTGTCTAGTCTTGTCTGTCTAGTCTTGTCTGTCTAGTCTTGTCTGTCTAGTCTTGTCTGTCTAGTCTTGTCTGTCTAGTCTTGTCTGTCTAGTCTTGTCTGTCTAGTCTTGTCTGTCTAGTCTTGTCTGTCTAGTCTTGTCTGTCTAGTCTTGTCTGTCTAGTCTTGTCTGTCTAGTCTTGTCTGTCTAGTCTTGTCTGTCTAGTCTTGTCTGTCTAGTCTTGTCTGTCTAGTCTTGTCTGTCTAGTCTTGTCTGTCTAGTCTTGTCTGTCTAGTCTTGTCTGTCTAGTCTTGTCTGTCTAGTCTTGTCTGTCTAGTCTTGTCTGTCTAGTCTTGTCTGTCTAGTCTTGTCTGTCTAGTCTTGTCTGTCTAGTCTTGTCTGTCTAGTCTTGTCTGTCTAGTCTTGTCTGTCTAGTCTTGTCTGTCTAGTCTTGTCTGTCTAGTCTTGTCTGTCTAGTCTTGTCTGTCTAGTCTTGTCTGTCTAGTCTTGTCTGTCTAGTCTTGTCTGTCTAGTCTTGTCTGTCTAGTCTTGTCTGTCTAGTCTTGTCTGTCTAGTCTTGTCTGTCTAGTCTTGTCTGTCTAGTCTTGTCTGTCTAGTCTTGTCTGTCTAGTCTTGTCTGTCTAGTCTTGTCTGTCTAGTCTTGTCTGTCTAGTCTTGTCTGTCTAGTCTTGTCTGTCTAGTCTTGTCTGTCTAGTCTTGTCTGTCTAGTCTTGTCTGTCTAGTCTTGTCTGTCTAGTCTTGTCTGTCTAGTCTTGTCTGTCTAGTCTTGTCTGTCTAGTCTTGTCTGTCTAGTCTTGTCTGTCTAGTCTTGTCTGTCTAGTCTTGTCTGTCTAGTCTTGTCTGTCTAGTCTTGTCTGTCTAGTCTTGTCTGTCTAGTCTTGTCTGTCTAGTCTTGTCTGTCTAGTCTTGTCTGTCTAGTCTTGTCTGTCTAGTCTTGTCTGTCTAGTCTTGTCTGTCTAGTCTTGTCTGTCTAGTCTTGTCTGTCTAGTCTTGTCTGTCTAGTCTTGTCTGTCTAGTCTTGTCTGTCTAGTCTTGTCTGTCTAGTCTTGTCTGTCTAGTCTTGTCTGTCTAGTCTTGTCTGTCTAGTCTTGTCTGTCTAGTCTTGTCTGTCTAGTCTTGTCTGTCTAGTCTTGTCTGTCTAGTCTTGTCTGTCTAGTCTTGTCTGTCTAGTCTTGTCTGTCTAGTCTTGTCTGTCTAGTCTTGTCTGTCTAGTCTTGTCTGTCTAGTCTTGTCTGTCTAGTCTTGTCTGTCTAGTCTTGTCTGTCTAGTCTTGTCTGTCTAGTCTTGTCTGTCTAGTCTTGTCTGTCTAGTCTTGTCTGTCTAGTCTTGTCTGTCTAGTCTTGTCTGTCTAGTCTTGTCTGTCTAGTCTTGTCTGTCTAGTCTTGTCTGTCTAGTCTTGTCTGTCTAGTCTTGTCTGTCTAGTCTTGTCTGTCTAGTCTTGTCTGTCTAGTCTTGTCTGTCTAGTCTTGTCTGTCTAGTCTTGTCTGTCTAGTCTTGTCTGTCTAGTCTTGTCTGTCTAGTCTTGTCTGTCTAGTCTTGTCTGTCTAGTCTTGTCTGTCTAGTCTTGTCTGTCTAGTCTTGTCTGTCTAGTCTTGTCTGTCTAGTCTTGTCTGTCTAGTCTTGTCTGTCTAGTCTTGTCTGTCTAGTCTTGTCTGTCTAGTCTTGTCTGTCTAGTCTTGTCTGTCTAGTCTTGTCTGTCTAGTCTTGTCTGTCTAGTCTTGTCTGTCTAGTCTTGTCTGTCTAGTCTTGTCTGTCTAGTCTTGTCTGTCTAGTCTTGTCTGTCTAGTCTTGTCTGTCTAGTCTTGTCTGTCTAGTCTTGTCTGTCTAGTCTTGTCTGTCTAGTCTTGTCTGTCTAGTCTTGTCTGTCTAGTCTTGTCTGTCTAGTCTTGTCTGTCTAGTCTTGTCTGTCTAGTCTTGTCTGTCTAGTCTTGTCTGTCTAGTCTTGTCTGTCTAGTCTTGTCTGTCTAGTCTTGTCTGTCTAGTCTTGTCTGTCTAGTCTTGTCTGTCTAGTCTTGTCTGTCTAGTCTTGTCTGTCTAGTCTTGTCTGTCTAGTCTTGTCTGTCTAGTCTTGTCTGTCTAGTCTTGTCTGTCTAGTCTTGTCTGTCTAGTCTTGTCTGTCTAGTCTTGTCTGTCTAGTCTTGTCTGTCTAGTCTTGTCTGTCTAGTCTTGTCTGTCTAGTCTTGTCTGTCTAGTCTTGTCTGTCTAGTCTTGTCTGTCTAGTCTTGTCTGTCTAGTCTTGTCTGTCTAGTCTTGTCTGTCTAGTCTTGTCTGTCTAGTCTTGTCTGTCTAGTCTTGTCTGTCTAGTCTTGTCTGTCTAGTCTTGTCTGTCTAGTCTTGTCTGTCTAGTCTTGTCTGTCTAGTCTTGTCTGTCTAGTCTTGTCTGTCTAGTCTTGTCTGTCTAGTCTTGTCTGTCTAGTCTTGTCTGTCTAGTCTTGTCTGTCTAGTCTTGTCTGTCTAGTCTTGTCTGTCTAGTCTTGTCTGTCTAGTCTTGTCTGTCTAGTCTTGTCTGTCTAGTCTTGTCTGTCTAGTCTTGTCTGTCTAGTCTTGTCTGTCTAGTCTTGTCTGTCTAGTCTTGTCTGTCTAGTCTTGTCTGTCTAGTCTTGTCTGTCTAGTCTTGTCTGTCTAGTCTTGTCTGTCTAGTCTTGTCTGTCTAGTCTTGTCTGTCTAGTCTTGTCTGTCTAGTCTTGTCTGTCTAGTCTTGTCTGTCTAGTCTTGTCTGTCTAGTCTTGTCTGTCTAGTCTTGTCTGTCTAGTCTTGTCTGTCTAGTCTTGTCTGTCTAGTCTTGTCTGTCTAGTCTTGTCTGTCTAGTCTTGTCTGTCTAGTCTTGTCTGTCTAGTCTTGTCTGTCTAGTCTTGTCTGTCTAGTCTTGTCTGTCTAGTCTTGTCTGTCTAGTCTTGTCTGTCTAGTCTTGTCTGTCTAGTCTTGTCTGTCTAGTCTTGTCTGTCTAGTCTTGTCTGTCTAGTCTTGTCTGTCTAGTCTTGTCTGTCTAGTCTTGTCTGTCTAGTCTTGTCTGTCTAGTCTTGTCTGTCTAGTCTTGTCTGTCTAGTCTTGTCTGTCTAGTCTTGTCTGTCTAGTCTTGTCTGTCTAGTCTTGTCTGTCTAGTCTTGTCTGTCTAGTCTTGTCTGTCTAGTCTTGTCTGTCTAGTCTTGTCTGTCTAGTCTTGTCTGTCTAGTCTTGTCTGTCTAGTCTTGTCTGTCTAGTCTTGTCTGTCTAGTCTTGTCTGTCTAGTCTTGTCTGTCTAGTCTTGTCTGTCTAGTCTTGTCTGTCTAGTCTTGTCTGTCTAGTCTTGTCTGTCTAGTCTTGTCTGTCTAGTCTTGTCTGTCTAGTCTTGTCTGTCTAGTCTTGTCTGTCTAGTCTTGTCTGTCTAGTCTTGTCTGTCTAGTCTTGTCTGTCTAGTCTTGTCTGTCTAGTCTTGTCTGTCTAGTCTTGTCTGTCTAGTCTTGTCTGTCTAGTCTTGTCTGTCTAGTCTTGTCTGTCTAGTCTTGTCTGTCTAGTCTTGTCTGTCTAGTCTTGTCTGTCTAGTCTTGTCTGTCTAGTCTTGTCTGTCTAGTCTTGTCTGTCTAGTCTTGTCTGTCTAGTCTTGTCTGTCTAGTCTTGTCTGTCTAGTCTTGTCTGTCTAGTCTTGTCTGTCTAGTCTTGTCTGTCTAGTCTTGTCTGTCTAGTCTTGTCTGTCTAGTCTTGTCTGTCTAGTCTTGTCTGTCTAGTCTTGTCTGTCTAGTCTTGTCTGTCTAGTCTTGTCTGTCTAGTCTTGTCTGTCTAGTCTTGTCTGTCTAGTCTTGTCTGTCTAGTCTTGTCTGTCTAGTCTTGTCTGTCTAGTCTTGTCTGTCTAGTCTTGTCTGTCTAGTCTTGTCTGTCTAGTCTTGTCTGTCTAGTCTTGTCTGTCTAGTCTTGTCTGTCTAGTCTTGTCTGTCTAGTCTTGTCTGTCTAGTCTTGTCTGTCTAGTCTTGTCTGTCTAGTCTTGTCTGTCTAGTCTTGTCTGTCTAGTCTTGTCTGTCTAGTCTTGTCTGTCTAGTCTTGTCTGTCTAGTCTTGTCTGTCTAGTCTTGTCTGTCTAGTCTTGTCTGTCTAGTCTTGTCTGTCTAGTCTTGTCTGTCTAGTCTTGTCTGTCTAGTCTTGTCTGTCTAGTCTTGTCTGTCTAGTCTTGTCTGTCTAGTCTTGTCTGTCTAGTCTTGTCTGTCTAGTCTTGTCTGTCTAGTCTTGTCTGTCTAGTCTTGTCTGTCTAGTCTTGTCTGTCTAGTCTTGTCTGTCTAGTCTTGTCTGTCTAGTCTTGTCTGTCTAGTCTTGTCTGTCTAGTCTTGTCTGTCTAGTCTTGTCTGTCTAGTCTTGTCTGTCTAGTCTTGTCTGTCTAGTCTTGTCTGTCTAGTCTTGTCTGTCTAGTCTTGTCTGTCTAGTCTTGTCTGTCTAGTCTTGTCTGTCTAGTCTTGTCTGTCTAGTCTTGTCTGTCTAGTCTTGTCTGTCTAGTCTTGTCTGTCTAGTCTTGTCTGTCTAGTCTTGTCTGTCTAGTCTTGTCTGTCTAGTCTTGTCTGTCTAGTCTTGTCTGTCTAGTCTTGTCTGTCTAGTCTTGTCTGTCTAGTCTTGTCTGTCTAGTCTTGTCTGTCTAGTCTTGTCTGTCTAGTCTTGTCTGTCTAGTCTTGTCTGTCTAGTCTTGTCTGTCTAGTCTTCGTTGTCTGTCTAGTCTTGTCTGTCTAGTCTTGTCTGTCTAGTCTTGTCTGTCTAGTCTTGTCTGTCTAGTCTTGTCTGTCTAGTCTTGTCTGTCTAGTCTTGTCTGTCTAGTCTTGTCTGTCTAGTCTTGTCTGTCTAGTCTTGTCTGTCTAGTCTTGTCTGTCTAGTCTTGTCTGTCTAGTCTTGTCTGTCTAGTCTTGTCTGTCTAGTCTTGTCTGTCTAGTCTTGTCTGTCTAGTCTTGTCTGTCTAGTCTTGTCTGTCTAGTCTTGTCTGTCTAGTCTTGTCTGTCTAGTCTTGTCTGTCTAGTCTTGTCTGTCTAGTCTTGTCTGTCTAGTCTTGTCTGTCTAGTCTTGTCTGTCTAGTCTTGTCTGTCTAGTCTTGTCTGTCTAGTCTTGTCTGTCTAGTCTTGTCTGTCTAGTCTTGTCTGTCTAGTCTTGTCTGTCTAGTCTTGTCTGTCTAGTCTTGTCTGTCTAGTCTTGTCTGTCTAGTCTTGTCTGTCTAGTCTTGTCTGTCTAGTCTTGTCTGTCTAGTCTTGTCTGTCTAGTCTTGTCTGTCTAGTCTTGTCTGTCTAGTCTTGTCTGTCTAGTCTTGTCTGTCTAGTCTTGTCTGTCTAGTCTTGTCTGTCTAGTCTTGTCTGTCTAGTCTTGTCTGTCTAGTCTTGTCTGTCTAGTCTTGTCTGTCTAGTCTTGTCTGTCTAGTCTTGTCTGTCTAGTCTTGTCTGTCTAGTCTTGTCTGTCTAGTCTTGTCTGTCTAGTCTTGTCTGTCTAGTCTTGTCTGTCTAGTCTTGTCTGTCTAGTCTTGTCTGTCTAGTCTTGTCTGTCTAGTCTTGTCTGTCTAGTCTTGTCTGTCTAGTCTTGTCTGTCTAGTCTTGTCTGTCTAGTCTTGTCTGTCTAGTCTTGTCTGTCTAGTCTTGTCTGTCTAGTCTTGTCTGTCTAGTCTTGTCTGTCTAGTCTTGTCTGTCTAGTCTTGTCTGTCTAGTCTTGTCTGTCTAGTCTTGTCTGTCTAGTCTTGTCTGTCTAGTCTTGTCTGTCTAGTCTTGTCTGTCTAGTCTTGTCTGTCTAGTCTTGTCTGTCTAGTCTTGTCTGTCTAGTCTTGTCTGTCTAGTCTTGTCTGTCTAGTCTTGTCTGTCTAGTCTTGTCTGTCTAGTCTTGTCTGTCTAGTCTTGTCTGTCTAGTCTTGTCTGTCTAGTCTTGTCTGTCTAGTCTTGTCTGTCTAGTCTTGTCTGTCTAGTCTTGTCTGTCTAGTCTTGTCTGTCTAGTCTTGTCTGTCTAGTCTTGTCTGTCTAGTCTTGTCTGTCTAGTCTTGTCTGTCTAGTCTTGTCTGTCTAGTCTTGTCTGTCTAGTCTTGTCTGTCTAGTCTTGTCTGTCTAGTCTTGTCTGTCTAGTCTTGTCTGTCTAGTCTTGTCTGTCTAGTCTTGTCTGTCTAGTCTTGTCTGTCTAGTCTTGTCTGTCTAGTCTTGTCTGTCTAGTCTTGTCTGTCTAGTCTTGTCTGTCTAGTCTTGTCTGTCTAGTCTTGTCTGTCTAGTCTTGTCTGTCTAGTCTTGTCTGTCTAGTCTTGTCTGTCTAGTCTTGTCTGTCTAGTCTTGTCTGTCTAGTCTTGTCTGTCTAGTCTTGTCTGTCTAGTCTTGTCTGTCTAGTCTTGTCTGTCTAGTCTTGTCTGTCTAGTCTTGTCTGTCTAGTCTTGTCTGTCTAGTCTTGTCTGTCTAGTCTTGTCTGTCTAGTCTTGTCTGTCTAGTCTTGTCTGTCTAGTCTTGTCTGTCTAGTCTTGTCTGTCTAGTCTTGTCTGTCTAGTCTTGTCTGTCTAGTCTTGTCTGTCTAGTCTTGTCTGTCTAGTCTTGTCTGTCTAGTCTTGTCTGTCTAGTCTTGTCTGTCTAGTCTTGTCTGTCTAGTCTTGTCTGTCTAGTCTTGTCTGTCTAGTCTTGTCTGTCTAGTCTTGTCTGTCTAGTCTTGTCTGTCTAGTCTTGTCTGTCTAGTCTTGTCTGTCTAGTCTTGTCTGTCTAGTCTTGTCTGTCTAGTCTTGTCTGTCTAGTCTTGTCTGTCTAGTCTTGTCTGTCTAGTCTTGTCTGTCTAGTCTTGTCTGTCTAGTCTTGTCTGTCTAGTCTTGTCTGTCTAGTCTTGTCTGTCTAGTCTTGTCTGTCTAGTCTTGTCTGTCTAGTCTTGTCTGTCTAGTCTTGTCTGTCTAGTCTTGTCTGTCTAGTCTTGTCTGTCTAGTCTTGTCTGTCTAGTCTTGTCTGTCTAGTCTTGTCTGTCTAGTCTTGTCTGTCTAGTCTTGTCTGTCTAGTCTTGTCTGTCTAGTCTTGTCTGTCTAGTCTTGTCTGTCTAGTCTTGTCTGTCTAGTCTTGTCTGTCTAGTCTTGTCTGTCTAGTCTTGTCTGTCTAGTCTTGTCTGTCTAGTCTTGTCTGTCTAGTCTTGTCTGTCTAGTCTTGTCTGTCTAGTCTTGTCTGTCTAGTCTTGTCTGTCTAGTTTTGTCTGTCTAGTGTTGTCTGTCTAGTCTTGTCTGTCGAGTCTTGTCTGTCTAGTCTTGTCTGTCTAGTCTTGTCTGTCTAGTCTTGTCTGTCTAGTCTTGTCTGTCTAGTCTTGTCTGTCTAGTCTTGTCTGTCTAGTCTTGTCTGTCTAGTCTTGTCTGTCTAGTCTTGTCTGTCTAGTCTTGTCTGTCTAGTCTTGTTTGTCTAGTCTTGTCTGTCTAGTCTTATCTGTCTAGTCTTGTGTGTCTTGTCTTGATTTTCCCATTCTAAAACCATGTTGTTCCTTTGGCATCAAATTGGTTTTGTTTATAAAACTCAACAATCCTTCCTCCATGCTGCACCCCATTACTTTTGACAGTGCTGTTAGTAGAGAGATTGGCCTGTAGTTGTCTAGCTTGTGTTTATTTCCTTTTTTATGTACCGGGATGATAGCGGCTGTTTTGAGTGATATAGGATAGGATTCACTATGGAATGAATAGTTTACTAGCTCTGTAGTTGGCCGTGCCAGCTCTTTGCCAAATTCCTTTATGATGTTGTAGGGCAGCATATCTGGCCCATAACTCGCTCTCTTTTTGAGTTTTTACAAAAGTTCTGCCATTTCCAGTACCGTGTAATCTTCTAAATACATTTAATGCTCAATCCACAGAATATGATTGAGCATTCAATGTATTTAAATACAAAAGTTTTATAAACAAAAACAATTTAATACTAAAGGAACAACATGGTTTTAGAATGGGAGAATCCACAGAAAATGATGATCAGTAATATTGATGTTAGGAATATTATTGGCCATGGTCTGGGGCGCATTTATGAAGAAACTATTAAACGCTTCAGCAATTTCATCGGGGTTTTCTAGATGGATGTCACTCAGTTCGATGGTAATATCTTCCCTCGCCTTGGTTTTGTTGATCAGTTGATAAATCGTCTGCAATATGGCTTTTTTGCTTATTAACGCCCTGTTCAATTTTGGATTCACAATAAGTTCGTGTTGTTTGTGTTATTAGAGAGTTATGTTTTTTCTTTTCTGCTGATAGCTTTTTTGAAGCGTTGGGAAATTTATCAATTTCTTACTTGAAATCTTCGCCTCTACTGAGATCCAGGAATTTCGGTGTTCTTTTATCTCTATTAGAGGAAAACATGAAAAGTTGTGGTGTTGTATTGTTGTAATTAGTGTATCTGTTTTTGCTATCGCAATTAGTTTTTTCATGCATATCCTCCCATGAAAAAAAAATTCAGAAGACACAACAGGAAAACACACGGCCCACAAGCGGACAAATAATAATGGAGAGAACTCAATAAACTTCTGCAGGAATTTCGACCTCAAAATAATGTCAACAAAATTCCAGAAACCACACAACAAAGGACTTTGAAATCTCCTAACAACGCCCTAGGAGAATTTCAGATCGACTACATAGCGACATCCAAGAAAAACACCAGAGAAATTATGAATGTTATGACAAGGAAAGGATTTTTAGAATCCGATCATCATCTCCTACAAATCAAAGTAAAATTTATAGCCTACAGACAAATCAAGAGAGAACCAACAGAACTTTCAGAACAGACCCAGATTACCTACAATTAAACAAGAAAGAAATCACAGAAAAAATCACTCAAAGAAAATTGAGAGTAACAATTGGACAGAACAGTCAGGAAAAATGAAAGAATTGTTAAAATTGGGGCATCCAAAGAGAAAAAGGAAACACAGATGGTGGAACATTGGACAGAGCTATAGAAGACAGAAGACAAGCCTGGAAAAAAATTAACAGCCACAGAACACCCAAAAATGGGAAGAATTTAACAAGATACAGAAGGCCTCCTCCAAAATAATCCGCAGAGAAAACAACATGTTGAAGGAGATAGATGAGGACTTCAACAAAAACAACACACGACATTTTTACAGAATATTCAGGGAAAATATGAAAGGATATCAACCACCAAGCTTATGCTTCAAACGACAAGACGGATCATTGGACACAAATCCTAAAAAGAACTGTAAAATATTAGCAAAATACTTTGACACACTACTCAACTGTGAAAAACCAACACAGAAGCTACAGTTTGAAAAGCCAGAACCTAACCTGGATTGCAAACTCCCAACACACGAAGAAATTGTGAATATAATAAAATCACTGAAAAATAACAGAGCACCTGGATAAGATGGACTGATTTCAGAAATCTGGAAGCTAGACCATGAAAACATTACACCTAAAATACACAGAATCATCGAAAACATCTGGGAAACAGGAAAAATACCAGAAGAATGCAAGTTAGCCCTAATACACCCCCTCCACAAGAAAGGAGACAAAACGGATCCTAATAACTACCGAGAAATTTCATTACTACCTGTGATATACAAAATTCTGTCCAAATCCCTGTTAAATCGGCAAGAACCTCAGACGGACCCACAGATAGGAGAATACCAAATGAGGGTTCAGGAAAGGAAGATCATGCAGTGAACAGATCTGTTGTTTGAGAACAATACTAACAACGAAAAAGACCAGGAACACCACAGTAATATTCGTCGACTTCAAGAAGGCCTACGATTCCATAGATAAACACTCTTCAGCACATTGGAAGAAATGAAGGTGGACAACAAGACCAGAAATCTAATCCAGGAAACACCAACAAACACCACATCAAAATTGAAGTTCATGAGAGAGGTCTCGGAACCATTTGAAATCAAGACAGGAGTGAGACAGGGAGTAGGCCTCTCACGCATACTGTTTAATTCAGTTTTAGTGAAAATAATCAGGACATGGGAAAAAGGAGTTAGTGGGGTAAAGATGGGGAGACACAAGGATAGAATCGTCAACATAAAATGTTTGGCATTTGCTGATGATATATCCACCATAATAAATAGTAGGAAAGAAGCCAAAGAAGCTCTAGAGACACTACACGAAATCTGATCCAAAGCAGGGCAACAAATCTCCTACGAAAAAACACAGTACATGGACACAAAATCCACAGACAGACACTCACTGATAACTAAGTATTGAAAGACAGCACAAGTAGACAGTTTCAAATACCTGGGAGAGATTGTACAGAAAACAGGACTGAACGCAAAATCCAATGAAGAAAGGATAACGAAACTACAACAAGCATATAGACTTACATGAAACCACTACAACAAAATGAGTATCTCTATCAGTACTAAATTAAGACCTTACAATACAGCAGCTCTACCAGAGGCCTTGTATGCGTCAGAAACAACGGTAAAGTTGAAACAAAAACAAAAACAACAAGGGACGAACGAAAATCAAGGATATAGAAAAACAAGAGATGAAAATTCTAATAGAGACGATTACAAACAACTTCACGAAAAGAAGGGCAAACTACTTTGGACACATATATAGCATGAATGAAAACAGACTAACCAAGAAAAATTTTAACATAGTGATGACTAATACAGTGAAAAGCAACTGGTTAAAAACCTTGGAAGACCTCGAGAAACTCAACATCTTCACAGAAGACATGACCGACAGGAAAAAATACAAGAAATCGAAAATACGAAAAAATTCAAAAAGAAAAAATCAGAAAATAGAAGTTTGAACAAACTCCCAAAGAGAAGAAAACAGGAAAGCAGTGGACAGAAGAGATGAAAAAGAAACACAGTGAATATATGAGAGGTTTCTGGGCAGAAAGAAGAAGGCAGAAAAAATTACATGTTTATTAATTGTGCTTTAGTGCTATCCTTAAAGGGTAATGTTCCTATATTTTGCGGGGCCCTGTGCAACGTAATGAAGCGGGGCACTGCGCAAAATAATGAAACGGGGCCTTCTCTCATATGTACGGTGCTTAAAAAAATCTAGGCAATAGTAACATTTAAATTCGATTTAATTTAACTGGATTATTAATAAAGTTATTTATAACATCATCATAATCTAGTTTCTTAGCAATTTCATGTTCGATGGAAATTATAGCCAGCGACGACAGATGATCTTGAGACGTGGAGTAGTTCTTTATCAGTTTCAATTTTGAAAATAATATTTCTGCTGATGCAAGCGTAACAGGGTTAGGTAATAAAAGTTTATACCTAATTCATATGAGTTAAGTAGCAATTTTGTTTTTTACACATAAGCTTTCTCTCGGAACATCGCATTAAATTTTTTAAAACATCGCATTAAATCTTTTAAAACTGGATCAAATTCTGCAATCAATTCAACAAGGGACAAAAAGTTACCACTATGAGCTATATATAACCTTAAATTCTAAATTATGTTCCGCTAAAAACATTATAGATGCGACAATATGTCTTAAAACATTATACAATCTGTGTGTTTCCTGATTTATTAGCTTTCACCGAGACTGATTCGTCTCTAAATTACATAACATTTGTGTGCAAGAATGCATGTATTTAATATGTACGGTGGATCGTTCAAGAGATTTTAATCGTTTACTTACGTACCGTCAAACGGAAAACCCCTTACCTGCCAAAAAAATGTGATCAGATGAAAATAACTTGCAGCAACAACAAAATATTTTGTGAGAATATTTGCCATTATTCTCACATAATGTGTAGCGGAAAACATCTCTTATTAGCATCATTTGGGAAATCATTTGTAGTTGAAGTAGAAGGTGGACCACATTGAACAATTATTGTTCTCGTATCATGGTTGAACATTGGCCAGGTGGTTAGAACATCAGTGGTAAAAAATAATCCATCTATGTCTTTCTTCTTTTGTGATTCACTTTTTAGTTTTCCAGATGTGATTGTTTAGCATTCATGAGATGACGTATCAGGTTCTTTGTGTTCTCTAATGATTTCAACAGATACTTCTTTCTTTGTTTTAGTTTTGTGTTGTGGAATTCTCGTTGTCAACATCAGCAGAATTTTTCATGAAAATAGGTGAAATAATTGTAGATTTCTATAAAAAAAAAATCTTTTTGATGTTGTTTTGCCGCTATCAGTTTTATTTACGAGTGGTAGTCTACGTTCGGCGTATTCAAAGTAGCAACTCAATTAAGCGGCTAAATGTGTCCGTCGCAGCAGACTGCGGCGCGCCAATATGCTGATCGCAGCCTTACAGATAAAATATCGACTCAACCCTCTGGATGCGCGGGGCCCTGTGCCGTCGCACAATTCGCCCACCCTTCACGCCGGACCTATATATATACATATATATATATATATATATATATATATATATATATATATATATATATATATATATATATATATATACACATATATATATATATATACATATATATATATATATATATATATATATATATATATATATATATATATACCAGAGTTATAGAATTTTAAATGGATAAGCAAGATAGCTTTTCTTATTGACATTACAACTTACCTCAATAAATTAAATAACACTGCAAAGCAAAGGAAACTTAATCAATGAGTTATTTACGTTAATTTATTTATATTAAATTTAAAAAAAAATTACGTTCATTTTTTATTTCTTAACTTGAAAATAATTATTCTCATTTTCCTATTTTGCAATCAGTTTGTAACTAACAATGACAAACAGTGTCCTTCAATTAATATTTACAGTGATTCACTAAAATTATTGGACAGCAATTTTTGTT
The DNA here is from genome assembly GCA_944588485.1 of Phosphuga atrata. Classification (NCBI taxonomy): domain Eukaryota; kingdom Metazoa; phylum Arthropoda; class Insecta; order Coleoptera; family Silphidae; genus Phosphuga; species Phosphuga atrata. Next base: position 22,529,433 of record OX155900.1, read on the forward strand.
ATCGCTTTCAAGATTTTGGTGCAAAAGAAATTGATATATTAATATTTGAAGATTGAATATTTTAAAAGCACCAGAAAATTTACAACTAGAGATATTGACTTACAATCAAATGTATATAAAAATAATTTCGATGAAAATAATTCAATTTTTTTAATTTTGGTTTATCAGAAAATAAATATTCTAATTTAAGAAATTTTGCGAATCAATGATTAGCATTTTCTCGAGCACTTATTTATGGGAACAAACATTTTCCAGAATGAATTTAATATATATATATATATATATATATATATATATATATATATATATATATATATATATATATATATATAATAATCCTTTATTGGCATAAATGTAAATACACGACCGTTCGTACATTAGTGTTGTATAGAAGTATAGAACAAAAAATAAAAACAAAGAAAACAAAAAAAAAACAAAAAAAAAGACACCAGAATGAAACGGAAAATAAAAATATCCAAATTAATACAGCAAAAAATTAACAGTTCAAAAGTTCTTAGATCAAAAAAAAACAAAAAAAAAAGGAAGCCTTTAACCCTGTCCTTTGCATTTTTTTCATGAACACAAAGCCGGAGCCACTCTCATCCATAACCTTCTTCCAGTTTTTCGCCACTGATTTTTCCTCTTCGCTCCATTCACATTTCTTAAAGCTTAACACCCAATGTTCCCAGAGCTCCTCCCCTTCTCCACATACTCGACAAGTCCTATCTGTTGCAGCCATCCAATATCTTCTACCCCTTTCCTCACTACCGCACCTAAACCGGGCAATCGCTACCTGTGGGGCTTTAGGATTAACTAGATACTCTGGACATCTGCCAAAAACTTTGATTTTGCTATAGTCTCTATTATAGGTACTCTCACCTATGTGTCTTTGTCTCTCTTGCAGCTCTATCTCCAGTAGTCTATCTGCCAGAATCCTTTCCACTAACATTCCCTCATTCATCATTCTCTCGATCTCTTCTTGGTTCCATCCCCCTCTTTCATACATACGCTTGCGCAGACATCCCCATTTTGTTTCCTTATTACTCCCTTTACCCTCCTTTCTTGCCGCTTTCAAAACGTCTTTCACTATTCTTTCTTCTCCCGCACTATTCACTTTCCTTTCAAATTTAGCCACTGCCATAACCGCGGTGTTTGCCACCTTGTTAGAATTTGCTTCTTGTTGAACGATGTACCAGGGGGTGGACTTTTCTAGCTGCAGGGCCCTCTTTATGAACTGTAACTGCACTCTCTCTATGTCGTTTTCCTCTTTCACACCCCAAATTTCTGCCCCATACATGATAATACTACGTACGCACGCCTTCCATACAATCATTTTCGCCCTAAAATTTTCCCTCAAGTATACTCTCCATGTATCCCAGAGCCTGTTAGCAGCCACCCACGCTTTTTTTACTATATACTTGATATGTGCAGCGCACGACCCATTTTGTTGGAACATAAAGCCTAGGTATTTAAAACTGCTAACTTGTTCTATCTCACTCGCTTCCCATTCAAAACTCTCTTTCCTTGATCCCTTTCTCTTCCGAAACAGCATCCACTTTGTTTTCAGCACATTTACCTTTAACATTCGTTTTTTAAAAAACTTTTCCATTCGTACCAACACCTCTTTCATTTCCACTTTCGAACTTGCTAAGACAACGACGTCGTCCGCATAAGCTAGACTCCAAATCTTTTTCGTCACTATTACTACCCCTCCCGCTTGACCCAAGCTTAGCGTTCTCTCGAGGTCCGCAGTATATAGATTAAATAGTAGTGGACTTAACGGGCACCCTTGTTTTAACCCTTTCCTAGCCTCGAATCTTTCAGATAGCCTTTCACCTATCTTCACTCTACACCATGTTCTCTCATATAGATGCTCAATGCTCTTCCTGATCTGTTGCGATATACCTTTCTCCCTCATATATTCCCACATTTTCTCTCTCACTACTGAGTCATATGCAGCTTTGAGGTCAACAAATACCGCGTACAATTTCCCCTTAGGTTTAGCTATTTCTCTTTGTATGATATAATTCAATATGTATATCTGTTCAGTTGTTCCGCGTCCTTTTCTGAAGCCAGCTTGTATCTCTGCGATTAGATTTCTTTTCTCTGCTTCTTCTTGTAACTTTTTTTCCAGTATCTTTGCATAGATTTTGTATGACGTGTCCATTAGAGTTATCCCCCTATAGCTTCCTAGTTCCTCCTTGTTACCTTGCTTAAAAACTGGTACAATAATTCCTTCCCTCCAACTGTCCGTAATTTGTTTGCTACCTTTGAAAAAGCTGTTAAGTTCACCACGAAGTCTCTCCTTCACAATTGGTGTGGCTAGACACCACGCCTCACTTGGCACCGAGTCTGGGCCTGGAGATTTCTTTCTTTTGAGTGCTGACATAACCGTTTCAACCTCTTCCTCTGTAATCTCTTGTGATTGCGATTCCACTGGTCTAAAATCTCTCCATCTTTGCTCCCTAATTTCTGTCTCTCCGGCCAGCAACTCACAGAAGTTATTTTTCCACCTTTCTGTGCTAATTACTGATGAGATCTCTCTTTTTGGTTTCCTTGCAGCAATCAGTTTCCAAATATCCGACTCTCTGCTCAGCTGGCTGATTTTCTTTATTTGGCATTCCTCCCACTCTCGTTTCTTTCTCGTCTCTGCTTCTTTCATTTCTTTATTCTGTCTTTTGAGCTTTTCGAGTGTTGTTCTTCCTTCTCTCCAGGCTCTAAATTCGGCTCTAGTTCTTTTCTTTATACCTATTAGTTCCTCGTCTATCCAAGCATTTCCGCAATTTTTCTTTGGGTGTGATATTTTAACAATTAGTGCTTTCTTTATCATAGCAGTGAGTTTCGGTAGTTCCGCATATTCCACTCCATCCATTCTGTCTAAGTTTTCCTGGTATCGCGCAATAGCCGACTCCTTCCACATCACCGTTTGTTTAACCACACCTTTGCTTTCCCCCCAGCTGTCTATCTCACCATACAGGGTAATTTCTAGTGGTAGATGGTCCGATTCCAGCCTTTCTCCTATTTTGAAAACATCGATACATCTTATGGCGTCTTCGTTGGCGATCCCGAAGTCAATGACCGAGGTACCGCCTCCACCAATATACGTTAACTCCCCTTTCCAATCGCCATTTGTGCACCCATTTAACACATATGTTAAATGGGTAAATCAGTTATGGTTCTCAACCCAGTCTAACCATTTTTTCCCCTCCTTGTTAACTGATTTGTCTTTCGAAAGTCTAGCTATTTCCACCCCTTCTGCATCGAGACTTCCAGCTTGGAGTTCACCGATCCTCACATTCCAGTCTCCGATGATCAGTACTTTCTCTCCTGAATCCCTTGCCAGGCTTTTCTCAATGTATTTCATAATGCTCTCTAGATTGTTGTTGTTATAGACAGTAATTACTCTCCACTTATCTTCGCCTACTCGTACTGCTCTCTCTTGTACCCCTCCTATGTTCTCCATATCCATATTGTATTCTTTCTCCGCTACAAGCTTTATACCGGTAATTATCCCTCCCTTTGCTCTTCCCCTGTTGGAGATCCTCTTTGCAGATTGAATTTATTAAAAACAAAATATAGAAAGATGTTGACTGATGAAAATTAGCAAAACCTTTTGAGAATCTTAGTATCTCAAACCCAACCCGATATAAATGAATTCTCGAAAAACATTCAACAACAAAAATCGCATACAATTTAAATTTTATTTTTGTTTGAATAAAATACATTATTTTTGTATACCTATTTGCAGTTTTATTCTCTTAAAGAAAATGTCCCTCCATTTTTGTTCTCCGATGTTGTTATAGGATGTAAAAAATTGTTACTTTTTTTTCATTTTAATAATATTTATATTCGATTAAAAAAACTATTTAAGCTACATATTACATTCGAAAACATCTGACTCGCGGCCCGCCTAAAATTTGTCTTTATAAAACTGGCCCGCCGTCAGAAAAAGGTTGCCACCCCTGCAAGCTAAAACAAGAGCTATCGTATTCATCATTTAGGAAAAAAATGCTAACAGAACAACCATTCTACAGCCTAGAAGAATTTTCTAAATACTGTTTATAATTCTACTCAATATAATTTAATTTAAATTTTCCTATTGTGACGTTTTTCAATTTGTACCAGCTACATCTTTCTGAAATAAACTAATTTTGATTGACTAAGCAGACAAGACTAGACAGACAAGACTAAACACACAAGACTAGACAGACAAGACTAGACAGACAAGACTAAACAGGCAAGACTAGACAGACAAGACTAGACAGACAGGACTAGTCTTGTCTGTCTAGTCTTGTCTGTCTAGTCTTGTCTGTCTAGTCTTGTCTGTCTAGTCTTGTCTGTCTAGTCTTGTCTGTCTAGTCTTGTCTGTCTAGTCTTGTCTGTCAAGTCTTGTCTGTCTAGTCTTGTCTGTCTAGTCTTGTCTGTCTAGTCTTGTCTGTCTAGTCTTGTCTGTCTAGTCTTGTCTGTCTAGTCTTGTCTGTCTAGTCTTGTCTGTCTAGTCTTGTCTGTCTAGTCTTGTCTGTCTAGTTTTGTCTGTCTAGTCTTGTCTGTCTAGTCTTGTCTGTCTAGTCTTGTCTGTCTAGTCTTGTCTGCCTAGTCTTGTCTGTCTAGTCTTGTCTGTCTAGTCTTGTCTGTCTAGTCTTGTCTGTCTAGTCTTGTCTGTCTAGTCTTGTCTGTCTAGTCTTGTCTGTCTAGTCTTGTCTGTCTAGTCTTGTCTGTCTAGTCTTGTCTGTCTAGTCTTGTCTGTCTAGTCTTGTCTGTCTAGTCTTGTCTGTCTAGTCTTGTCTGTCTAGTCTTGTCTGTCTAGTCTTGTCTGTCTAGTCTTGTCTGTCTAGTCTTGTCTGTCTAGTCTTGTCTGTCTAGTCTTGTCTGTCTAGTCTTGTCTGTCTAGTCTTGTCTGTCTAGTCTTGTCTGTCTAGTCTTGTCTGTCTAGTCTTGTCTGTCTAGTCTTGTCTGTCTAGTCTTGTCTGTCTAGTCTTGTCTGTCTAGTCTTGTCTGTCTAGTCTTGTCTGTCTAGTCTTGTCTGTCTAGTCTTGTCTGTCTAGTCTTGTCTGTCTAGTCTTGTCTGTCTAGTCTTGTCTGTCTAGTCTTGTCTGTCTAGTCTTGTCTGTCTAGTCTTGTCTGTCTAGTCTTGTCTGTCTAGTCTTGTCTGTCTAGTCTTGTCTGTCTAGTCTTGTCTGTCTAGTCTTGTCTGTCTAGTCTTGTCTGTCTAGTCTTGTCTGTCTAGTCTTGTCTGTCTAGTCTTGTCTGTCTAGTCTTGTCTGTCTAGTCTTGTCTGTCTAGTCTTGTCTGTCTAGTCTTGTCTGTCTAGTCTTGTCTGTCTAGTCTTGTCTGTCTAGTCTTGTCTGTCTAGTCTTGTCTGTCTAGTCTTGTCTGTCTAGTCTTGTCTGTCTAGTCTTGTCTGTCTAGTCTTGTCTGTCTAGTCTTGTCTGTCTAGTCTTGTCTGTCTAGTCTTGTCTGTCTAGTCTTGTCTGTCTAGTCTTGTCTGTCTAGTCTTGTCTGTCTAGTCTTGTCTGTCTAGTCTTGTCTGTCTAGTCTTGTCTGTCTAGTCTTGTCTGTCTAGTCTTGTCTGTCTAGTCTTGTCTGTCTAGTCTTGTCTGTCTAGTCTTGTCTGTCTAGTCTTGTCTGTCTAGTCTTGTCTGTCTAGTCTTGTCTGTCTAGTCTTGTCTGTCTAGTCTTGTCTGTCTAGTCTTGTCTGTCTAGTCTTGTCTGTCTAGTCTGTCTAGTCTGTCTAGTCTGTCTAGTCTGTCTAGTCTTGTCTGTCTAGTCTTTTCTGTCTAGTCTTGTCTGTCTAGTCTTGTCTGTCTTGTCTTGTCTATCTAGTCTTGTCTGTCTAGTCTTGTCTGTCTAGTCTTGTCTGTCTAGTGTTGTCTGTCTAGTCTTGTCTGTCTAGTCTTGTCTGTCTAGTCTTGTCTGTCTAGTCTTGTCTGTCTAGTCTTGTCTGTCTAGTCTTGTCTGTCTAGTCTTGTCTGTCTAGTCTTGTCTGTCTAGTCTTGTCTGTCCAGTCTTGTCTGTCCAGTCTTGTCTGTCTAGTCTTGTCTGTCTAGAAATACAAACTGAACGATCTTCGACCAAACGATTACGGCACTAAAGCGACTACCCTGACCATTAATAGAGATGATGCCAAGAAATTAACAAAAGATGGACTGCACGTAGGAATTGTACCATGCAAGGTCGAAAGGTGGATAAGGCTGCGAAGGTGCTATAAATGCTGGGCTTTTGATCATATATCAACTCAATGTATAGGACCAGATAGGTCCAAACTCTGTCTCAATTGTGGGAGAGACGGACACTGCCAGAGACTGTACTAATAATGAAGAGTGTGTTTTGTGTAATAAAACAAGCCACAAAACGGGAAATGGAAAATGCGATGCATTTAGAAAAGCTTTACGACTGGCTAACAAGGCCACGAATAATCCAGATTTCTTGCTCAATGATTAAGTTCCTCCAATTAAACATGAATCGCTGCAGAGCGGCTCACGATATGCTAAGGCAGGCAATCAGCGAATATAAAATAGACATAGTTTTAGGACAAGAACCCAATACAAATAGGTTAAATAATGAATACCATGACACCAACTGTGACACTTTTATTTACGTTAAGAAAGGAATTCCAGTTATAAAAAATTTTAGTAGCAATGGCTTCGTATGTGTGGAACTACCCGGGATAGTAGTTTATTCCTGTTATTTTTCCCCAAACAGGCCGCTCGACGACTTTGAGGAACTACTAACAAATATTGAGAGACATGCAAGAGGAATGAGAAAACATTTTATTATCGGTGGAGACCTGAATGCGAAAGCAACTATATTTGAATCAAAGAAAGTTAATAATAGAGGCAGAATTCTGGAGGAATGGGTCGCATCAAACGATCTCGTGGCCCTAAATATAGGAAACAAGCCCACCTTCAGCAATAAAAACGGTAATTCAATAATAGATATTACAATGACATCTACGGGCATCTGCAGACGGATAAAAGGATGGCACGTAGTGGAAAATTTAGAAAATATGAGTGACCACTTTACAATACGGTTCGATATGGTATCATCTGAAATTCCGAAAACAGATATGCAAATTAACGGATGGCGAATCAATTCAGAGGGTTGGGCTAAATTTACCGACGAATGTGGGAACATGTTCTCACACCAAGAAGGGGAAAATGGAATAGAACCGCATACTCTAATTGAACGTATAAAATGCAAGTGTGAAACCTGCTTCCCCCGGAAATCATACCCAAAGCAGAGGCGGCCACCGGCGTACTGGTGGACACCTACTATAGCGGAAAAAGAAGACTATGTATACATAATAGAAGACTATTAGTTAGAATAAATAAAACAGCTGGAGACTCTGCACAGAAAGAGGTAGCCCATGAAGCATACAGAAAGGCCCGACACGAACTTAAACTGGCCATCAGTAAAGAGAAAAAGAAGCCTGGAAACAACTATGTAATGAACTGGAGAACGACATCTGGGGAAAGGCCTACCAGATTGTCCAAAATAAATTAAATTTGATTCCACAAACAACCCTGACGGACGCTGAAACTCTGAATCAAGTGAGTAAGCTCTTTCCAAGGCATCCAGTTAAAGAGTGGCCGGAAGTAACAGTACACGAGGAGGAGATAATACCCTTCGAACCAGCCGATATCATAGTAGCGGCTGCTAAACTCAGAAGGTTATGAACCGCTGCCTTATCCAAGGTATCTTTCCGGACAAGTGTAAGACAGCTAGATTGACACTTATTAAAAAGCCTCAAAAGGATCCCCTAGCACCGACTACGTACAGGCCAATATGCCTATTAGACGCTACAGGGAAGCTTTTCGAAATACTGATAAAAACACACTAGAGATGGAATTAGAGCAGAAAAAGACTCTCCATGAAAACCAATTTGGCTTTAAGACAGGTAGCTCCAAGTAATGGAAGTACCAGAAAAGATAAAGAAGAAGTCATTTAAAAATAGAGAATACTGCGCAATGGTCACGCTGGATATTGAAAATGCTTTCAACTCTGCCCCCTGGGAAAACATAATCTGCGCACTAAGAAATGCAGAGGTTAGTGGATACCTACTCAAAATTATCCAGTCCTATCTCTCTAATAGATATATTGTAACTACTGGTGGGGCACGTAGAAGTCCTCGGTCCAATATTATGGCTTGTATTTTACGATAAAATATTAAGAACAAATGTACAAACGGATATAACACTGGTAGCATATACAGACGACCTTGCCGTTGTGGTATCTGTTAGAATGTATATTTATTTATATCAAAATAGTTTAATTTAAATACTAATAACGCCATCTATGGGCATTTTACAGTAATGTAAATCTATATTTCTATGTACGAGAATAAAATTGAGTTGATCTTGTTGTAACAACTATCGTGTTTCATTAGGTTATGGGCCCAGACCCATTTTTTTTCGAAAGTAATTTCTGTGGTTTTCCATTTTGTGTAAAAAATGTCGACATCAAGTTATTTAGTGAATGTTCCAAAACTAATAGGACGCGAGAACTTTGACGATTGGGCATTCGCAGTTAAAAACTTTATGGTGTTAGAAGGCATTGATCTAGACAATATTTCACCGGATTTAAGTGATAATGAGCAAGTAAAGGCCAAAGTCAAGCTAGTTATGACTATCAATCCTTCATTATATGTGCACATCAAGAATGAAAATTCAGTTAATAGTTTGTGGAAAAAGTTGAGACAATTGTTTGACGACACGGGGTTTTCAAGAAAAATCAGTTTACTTAGAACGTTGATATCTATCCGACTAGATAATTGTGAATCAATGACAAGTTATGTGTCCCAGATGGTAGAAACGGCGCAGCGTTTGAAAGGGACGGGTTTTGAAATTAATGAGGAGTGGATCGCATCATTGCTTTTAGCCGGCCTTCCTGAAAAATTCGCACCGATGATAATGACGATAGAGCACTCTGGTTTGACCGTTAGTGCTGACGTCATCACTGGAGCGGAATCAGCGTTTTGGACAAATCGACGAACGAAAACTGGCAACACCGCATATACAAAACCAAAACAAACGTCAAAGTCAATGACAAGCAAGATATCATACGGAAATAAACAAATAAAGTGTTATAAATGCAAAAAGATTGGACACTATAAAAACCAATTTACTGAACCAAAAGTAAATGAAGCAGGTACCTTCAGTGCAGCTTTTCTTAACGGAAAATTCAGTGCAGAAGATTGGTATGTTGACTAGGGCGCAAGTGTTCATATGACAACAAACCCGGAAAGTTTATTGCAAATTTGGAAACACGAAATAAATGAAATAGTTGTTGCAAATAAAATGTCTATGCCAGTTATGTGTGCCGGTGATACATTGATAACTACATGTGTCAATAATAATCAGTTTGACAGTTGTGTGAGAAATGTTTTGTGCATTCCTAATCTCACAACAAACCTGTTATCTGTTAGCCAGTTGATAGCAAATGGAAACAAAGTATCATTTGAAATGAATTGTTGTAAAATCCGTAATCAACAGAATGTGCTAATTGGAATAGCTAATTGGCAGAATGGAGTATACAGATTAAACACAGTTAGGTCAATGGTGTCAGCAGCTTCGGCAGTTCACACAACAAATGCAAGACTGTGGCATAGGAGACTTGGGCACATCAACAGTAGTGACCTGGAAAAAATGAAGAATGGTGCAGTGGAGGGTGTATGCTATAAAGATAAGGCCAACATCCAGAAATCCAATTGTGAAGTATGTTGCAAAGGTAAGCAGGCTCGCTTACCATTTCCACTTGCAAACCATAGGAGTGAAACCCTGCTAGAAGTGGTGCACTCGGATTTATGTGGGCCCATGGAGACCAAATCCATTGGTGAGGTTTGTATATTTTTTGAAGGAAAAGAGTAAAGTACCACAACGTTTCAAGGAATATAAAAGTTTGGTAGAAAATCAAACTGGAAATAAAATCAAAATACTCAGAACAGATAATGGAGGAGAATTTTGTTCCCAGCAGATGGAAAGCTATTTAAAAACACAAGGTGTAGTACATCAAAAGACAAACCCATACAGCCCTGAACAAAATGGTCTATGTGAGCGGTTCAACAGGACCATAGTTGAACGTGCTAAATGTTTACTCTTTGAGGCTTGATTAGATAAAAGTTTTTGGGCAGAGGCAGTGAATTAAGCAATATACCTAAAAAATAGGTCGCCGGCCTCAGGTCTAGGAGAAGTTACACCGTTTGAGAAATGGACAGGAAGAAAACATGATCTGAGTCATATCAGAGTATTTGGTAGTTCTGTAATGGTACATGTGCCTAAAAATAGAAGGCAGAAATGGGACAAGAAAGCTATCAAATACATCTTTGTTGGTTATCCAGAGAACATAAAAGGCTATAGATTATACAACTTAGAAACAAGACAAGTTACTACGAGTAGGGACGTGACTATCATGGAAAAGAAAGAGATCACAGGTGAGACTCAGATAGCAGTACAGGAAAGGGAAGGTGAACAGGATTCAGAGACAGTGGAGGAAGAAACAGAAGAGGAAACAACTATTTTGGATCCAAATGATTTAACCTATGTTTGTGAGACATCCAATTCCAGCTCGAATTCAGATGATTCATCTCATACATTATGTGAAGAAGATAGAAATCTTCAGGCAGATGAAGCTCCAGCTATACACAGGAAGCGTATAAGAAAACCAGTACAGAGGTATGGTTTTTCCAATTTTTGTACTGTAGATAAATTGGAGTCTTGGGATGAGGATATCACTTATGAAGAGGCAATGAGTGGGTCAGAGAAAGAGATGTGGAGACAAGCAATGGAAGAGGAGCTCAAGGCTTTCGAAGAAAACCAAGCTTGGGAATTGGTGGAAGACAAGGAAGCAGACAGAGTGGTAAAGTGCAAGTGGGTTTTTAAAATGAAACTTGAAAGTGATAACAAAGTGAGAATTAGAGCTCGTCTAGTCGCAAAGGGCTTTACGCAAAAAGAGGGTGTAGACTATAGAGAAACATATTCACCTGTTCTAAGGTATTTCACTTTGAGGCTGTTATTTGCTATAAGTGTAACATTAAATTTTAAAATTAACCATCTTGATGTGACCACAGCATTCTTAAATGGCCTTCTCGATGAAAATGTATTCATGCAAGTCCCACCCAACTTAGAATGTCAAGGTAATACTGTTCTTAAATTAAAACGAGCAATAGATGGGTTAAAACAATCTGCCAGAGTTTGGAATAAAAGAGTAGCTGATTGTTTGTTAACATTAGGTTATGTAAAATCAAAACTAGAACCATGCTTATATAGTAAAAAGGTAGATAAGGCGCAGATTATTATAACTGTTTTTGTTGATGATTTTTTCATTTTTTCCAATAGTGTTACTATGATAGATAAATTAAAGAAAGACTTAATGTCAAATTTCAAAATAAAAGATTTGGGTCAAGTGAAAAAATGTTTAGGCATGAGGGTTAGGATTTATGAAAATGGCAGTATATCTTTAGATCAGGAGCTATTTGTAAACAATATTCTGATAACAATTAATATGTTAAATTGTAATGGTGTGAATACTCCAATTGAAAATAATTTAAAGTTAGAAAAATCTGAATATCTTGACAAACAATATCCTTATCAACAGCTAATAGGGAGCCAGATGTATCTGTCTATCCTAACACGCCCAGACATCAGTTTTGGTGTGAGTTATTTGAGCCAGTTCAATAATTGTATTACAACAGGCCATTGGAGACAGGCAAAATTAATACTAAAATATTTACAGAGCACCAAGTCCTATGGGCTAATGTATACTAATGACAATAATAACTTGGAAGGCTTTGTAGATGCTGATTGGGGCTCAAATAACATTGTCAGGTGCTGTGATATCATATGAGAGTAAAAAGCAGCAGACAGTGGCATTGTCGAGTACAGAAAGTGAGTACATGGCAATATCAGAAGCCTGTAAGGAAGCTATCCATTTGAAAAACTTGTTGTCAGAAATTGTTGGTTGTAATTATACAATTAATCTGTACAACGACAATCAAGGAGCTCAGAAGTTAACAGAGAATCCTCTGTTCCATAGGAGAACAAAACATATAGATATACGTCACCACTTCATTAGAGAAGTCGTGGCAAACAAAATTATAAAGATTGTTTATCTGTCAACTTCTGAGATGCCAGCAGACCTTTTAACAAAAGGATTAAGTAGCATTAAGCATAACAAATTTACTAAAGAATTAGGGATTAAAACCATTGTATAATGTTTATATAATATGTGTGATAAAAGCTTCATCATAGATTATTATATAAATATATATATATATATATATATATATATATATATATATATATATATATATATATATATATTAGGGTGGGCCAAAAAAAACTTTTAATTTTTTTTCTTTTAGCTACTACGAAAATATCGTCCATGATGCCGAAAAAAAAAATCTGGTAAAGTTTCAGCCCTTAATATTAATATTAAGAGGTGGCTCATTGTGATTTTTGATTTCCCATTTAAATAACATAAGATTTTTTTTTTGTTTTTGTTTGGATTTTTAATGCACTCGAACGAATAAATGTCTCGTGGAAATAAATACATATTCTTGTAGGAAATTTAACGATCTACAAAAAAAGTCTGAAATTATTTTTTGCTAAGTTGACTCGTTTAAAAGTTATTCGCGGTTAAAGTCCAACCTCAAATAGTTGAGGATAACTTTTGCAATTTCTTATACTCTATCACAAAGTAATGACTCAAAAACATAAAATATCTTAGTTTTCGTAAATGTTATCGAGTTTTTTTGATAATTTCGTAGAGAAAATTTTATGTGACGCAGTACTGTACAGATTGTCAAATATGTCAAATAAATGTTAATTCGTTATTTAAAGTCAACTTATTACTTTTTTGTATTTTACCGCTAAAATCACTGTGGTTCTCGAGCATAGCGCCACTTCTATGGCATTATTTACATGTAAATAATACTTAAGGTAAGGACAATATATTACAACTTTGTTTATACTGTGTGAGATCTTGGGTTGTTTGATGTGTATTTAATTATTATATTCGAGTATTAGTAAAGTTTACTGAGTTATTTTCGATTTTTAATTTTTATTATTAAAACTTTTTGCCTTTAATTAAAAAATGAGCTGCAAGCCTATTTTTTTAATTGGTACTCCAAACCCGAACGTCTTTGGCCGTAAATTACCTACCGTTAAAGAGGTTATGTCTGTGTTTTTTTATCACCATGTTGTATTGAAGGAGACAATTAAACAAAGTGCAGGGAATACCATAGTTAAAGTTGAAAAGCAATGGTATTCTGCTGGATTGACTGTTTGTGGAAGAGAAAACGCTGTAAAAAAATTGCTAGGCTTACATTGTAAGTGGAAAAGTTTAAAAAAAAATAAAAGCAGAAAAAATTCACCAGCTCAGATGAAAAATCAGTCTCTTTTTCAAAAAAAGTTGTCTGAACTCTTTGATACTACGAATCAAAAAAACCTTCAATCAATATATCACGATAAAAAGATTTTTCTAGAGGGGCAAAAATCTTCGAATCGGAGAGGAATTATAAATTTAAGTTCACAACCAGACACTGAGGCAGATGTGATGATAGCCGATGAAATGAGTAAGTATTATATTTTATGAACATGTAGAGGAAAGTAACCAAATATGGAATACCGTTTTGTTTTTACGCATAAAAAAAACAAATTTAAAAAATCTAAAACTTTTAATCGTAATGATCAACAGACATATTTTGCCCAACATAGTAACAGTCTTGTATTATATTTATTAATTATAAGTAAGTACTTATTAAAATTACTTACTTACTATAATTTCTCTAAAACAAAGTCAACATAAAGGTATCTAATTATGGAATAGTACCCCAAATATGGAACACTACAAAACCTATCAAAAATCAACCATAATTTCTATGAGATACTTTAGAACTTTGGTCAAATATAAAATGTAACTTAAACTACTTGCAATAATCTCAAATCCAGGGGTCGAATTCTGCACCAGCGCAATCATTATGTGCCTAGAGTTCGCATATGTATTTTTACGTGTCATAAAAAGTTTTCTGACAGTGACAAAACAATACAGTCTCACCCCGGCTATAGTACTCGCTCGACTAACGAGTTGAAACCTATACGCGCGTATAGTGTTAGAGTTAGATGATCACTGCTTATTGCGTCTAGAGGTATTTGTTTTCGAGAAATGCCGGTATTCCACATTAGGGATACTATTCCATATTTGGTTACTTTCCTCTAATAATTAACATTCATAGTGCATAGTGCTCATAACTCGATATAAATAAATGCCTAATTAATAATTATCCAACTGTACAATACATAAATTGACTGTTATTAATTGTTTTAACGTATAGTTATAATTAATTTATTACTTGATTAAAAATATTGCTAGCTATCATTTTTTCTGAATAACTATAAGTAGATGACTACAAATTCCTTTTACTTTCAACTTTTAATATTTAATTTTATTTTTCCTAAAATTGTCAAAGACTCTTTTTCTACATCTAATAATATTCGTATGCTTATAAAAATATTCAAATTTTCAATTGTAGATCAGTCAGTGAAAACAGATAAACATATCCCAATAACTAGACAAGAATCTGACCTAATAATATCCGAGTCATCAGCAAGCGTGACTTCAAAAAATCAGTCTCTGATTTTGAAAATGAATACACTCCTCCTATTGCTTCTAAAATTAACGTGATAACACCAGAATTAGTTGCTGCATTAGATCGATCGAATGTTTCTTGTAGAAATGCCATGTACATTATTGCTGCGACTCTGAAAAGCGTTGGAGTTGATTTAAATAGTGTAAATATCAGTTACAAAACAATTCAACGTAGCCGAATAGCTTTGCGAAAAGAAATTGCGAAGGGGTTAAAAGATGAGTTAAAGTTTGAAAATAATTGTATTGTGCACTGGGACGGAAAACTGTTGACAGACATCACGGGAACCGATACTGTAGATAGACTTCCAATCGTTCTGACATCATGTAGTGGTGAACAATTGTTGGGTGTGCCGAAGCTAAAATCAGGAAGTGCCAATGATCAAGCAGTTGCTATTCTTGAAACTCTAAAGCAGTGGGGTCTTAGTTCATATGTCAAAGGCATGTGTTTTGACACAGCAGCTGTTAATACAGGTTAATTATTTATGATATACAAGCTATTCATTTGAATCATCTATGTTTTTCGATTGTTCCATTCGTTTTCTAGGAATTCATCATGGGACTTGTGCTGAAATAGAAAAGGCTTTAAGTCGAGAGTTGATCCATTTACCTTGTCGCCACCACATCTTTGAACTCGTTTTTAAAGGAGTGTTTGAGGTATATTGGCCAACCTCATCAGGCCCAAACGTTCAATTCTTCTCTAGATTTAAAAATAAATGGAATGACCTTAATAAATGCAATTTCAAGGCTGGGATGGATGATAGTATCGTCAATGAAATATTGTCAAATAGCAAACAAGCGTTAATTAATTTGATTGAAGAAAATTTACAGGTATGAACTCATAAATTTGACTTCACAAAAATTATACATGCCATATGTTCTTGATGAAGTTGTCAGATCATCCTCACTTTATAGGATAATTTGAATTATTTTTTTTCTAAATACAGGTCCGTCAACCGAGAGATGATTATAAAGAGCTTTTAGAGATCTCACTGATTTTTTTGGGTGAAAAGCCAAAAGATAACTCTACGTTTAAATATCCAGGTCTAATTCATCATGCTCGTTGGATGTCAAAAGCCATTTATTTGTTAAAAATATTTCTTTTTAGAGGAGAATTTAAATTAACCGCACGAGAAATTAACGGTTTACGTCAAGTGTGTATTTTTCTAGTAAAAATATATTTAAAAGCTTGGTTTACTGCTCCATCTGCGATTTTGGCACCACGCAATGATCTGATCTTCATGCAAGACTTGATTAGGTATAAAACTGTAAACAGTTCCGTATCAAGAGCAGCTTGTTCAAAAATGATACCTGATACCTGTGGTATTTGAGTGAACAGTTGGCAATTATTTCTCTGTTTGACGATAATGTGCCTCTACTCGTAAAGCAGAAAATGATTTTATCTTTGGAAAAAAATCAAATAAGCACTGATCCAAAAAAGAAGCGATTTGAAATTGAGCAAGAAAATTTAGATACGTTGTTATCAGCAGACCTGAGTGATTTTATTTCAAAAAAATCATTGACTACATTTCAAATATTTGATTTACCTACTGATTTCATGGACAAAAATGTTGAATTTTGGACACAGGATGAGAGCTATCAAGAGAATCTGACATTTTTAAAACGTCTCAGCGTTGTTAATGATGTAGCAGAAAGAGGAGTTGCATTAATAGAAGAGTATAACAAATGTCTGACCAAAAATGAAGAACAGTTGCAATATTTATTGCAAGTAGTTAAAAATCACAGGCAAAAATTTCCCAATTGTAACAAAAAAAATTTAGTTTGATTTTGAGATTAAAAAAATGGCAAGTTATAAAATAAACAGTTTTATTACAATTGAAAAATTATTGAAACATGATTTTTAATGTTTCACATTACCTAATAGTCAAGTGCAAATAAAGCACTTATTAATTTTTCAGGGAATGATGCTCTCAGGTAAAGTACAGTTCCGAGTGTTTTTTTTTTTAATTAGGTATGAAAATATCGATTTTTCTTACGATTATCGATATTTTGTAAAAATTTTATTGTTTTATCAAAAAAAAAAACGATAAGATTTACGAGAACTAAGATATTTTATGTTTTTGAGTCATTATTTTGTGATAGAGTATAAGAAATTGTAAAAGTTATCCTCAACTATTTGAGGTTGGACTTTAACCTCGAATAACTTTTAAACGAGTCAACTTAGGAAAAAATCATTTCAGACTTTTTTTGTAGATCGTTAAATTTCCTACAAGAATATGTATTTATTTCCATGAGACATTTATTCGTTCGAGTGCATTAAAAATCCAAACAAAAAATAAATAAATTCTTATGTTATTTAAATGGGAAATCAAAAATCACAATGAGCCACCTCTTAATATTAGTTTTAAGGGCTGAAACTTTACTAGAATTTTTTTTTCGTCATCTTGGACGATATTTTCGTAGTAGCTAAAGAAAAAAAAATTAAAAGTTTTTTTTGGCCCACCCTAATATATATATATATATATATATATATATATATATATATATATATATATATATATATATATATATATTTTTATATATATATATATATATATATATATATATATATATATATATATATATATATAATTTTCAGAGATTTATTATTATTCTGATAAGTGGAGGTGTTAGAATGTATATTTATTTATATCAAAATAGTTTAATTTAATTACTAATAA
Source organism: Phosphuga atrata (assembly GCA_944588485.1). Classification (NCBI taxonomy): domain Eukaryota; kingdom Metazoa; phylum Arthropoda; class Insecta; order Coleoptera; family Silphidae; genus Phosphuga; species Phosphuga atrata. The sequence continues at coordinate 22,546,754 of OX155900.1, forward strand.
CGCCATCTATGGGCATTTTACAGTAATGTAAATCTATATTTCTATGTACGAGAATAAAATTCAGTTAGTCTTGTTGCTAGTCTTCTTGTAACAACTATCGTGTTTCATTAGTATCTGCTCGGACACCACAGATCCTGGAAGATCGCGTAGGACATGCTGTTAACAAAATCAGCCAGGAATTGAGGAAAATGGGTGTCAAGCTCGCCCTTAAGGAAACAGAGATGGTCCTCCTAGCCGGGCGATACAAGATGCGCAGCCTAACAACTGAAATAGAAGGAACGCTGGTTCAGAGCGTAAAATCTCTTAAATATATGGGGATACACGTGGACAAAGATATTAGAATGACCACACATATTAAGAAGACATCCGAGAAGGCTAACACTACTCTGATGGCTCTAGCAAAAATTATGCCTAATATTGTAGGGCCAAGATCAAGGAGGCGTAGAATACTTGCGCATGTAGTCTCTTCTATACTTTTATACGGGGCGCCTATATGGGCTCAGACACTACGACATAAAAGATACGAGGGAATGATGGAGAGTATTAATAGGAAGTTAGCAATACGTGTAGCGGCGGCCTATAGGACCGCCTTCACCATGGCCGTACTCGCAATTGCAGGAATACCACCTATTATGCTACGCGTCCAAGAAAGAATTTATATCCATGAGAGAGGGAGGCTTGCAAAATCGGAAGCAAGAGAAATAATGTTGAATGCCTGGCAACAAAAATGGGCAGAGTTTACAGGGTGGACAAAAACCTTTATTAAAGATATTCGAAAGTGGAGCAATAGGAAGTGGGCTGACTTGGACTACCATTTAACCCAAGCATTAACTGGACATGGCGTGTTCACAACATAACTGAAGAGAATTGGGAAGAGTGACACTGATGAATGTTGGTATTGCGGAACTGAGATGGTGGATTCTCCAGAACATACTCTGTTCCAATGCCCAAAGTGGGATCAGATAAGAAGTATTGCCCACAATAAATGCCAAGTGCAAGTAACGAAAGAAAACGCGGCAGCACTGCTCCTCCAGACGATGGACAACTGGGACGCTCTAACAGAGATGCTACGGGAGATTATGAGAGGAAAGGAGGCTGAAGAACAAAGAAGGAAATCCCTGAACGATTAATTGAGTAAAACAAAATATGAAAACGCTCTCCTCGAAGTAATGCTTGATGGCAGTTCCGGGGCGACGCGGGGAGTCTAAAAGAAGATCTCTCCAGAATGGTTAACTTATTCTGTACTGTATTTTCTTGCAAATAAAAAAGTCAGTCTAGTTGTCTGTCTAGTCTTGTCTGTCTAGTCTTGTCTGTCTAGTCTTGTCTGTCTAGTCTTGTCTGTCTAGTCTTGTCTGTCTAGTCTTGTCTGTCTAGTCTTGTCTGTCTAGTCTTGTCTGTCTAGTCTTGTCTGTCTAGTCTTGTATGTCTAGTCTTGTCTGTCTAGTCTTGTCTGTCTAGTCTTGTCTGTCTAGTCTTGTCTGTCTAGTCTTGTCTGTCTAGTCTTGTCTGTCTAGTCTTGTCTGTCTAGTCTTGTCTGTCTAGTCTTGTCTGTCTAGTCTTGTCTGTCTAGTCTTGTCTGTCTAGTCTTGTCTGTCTAGTCTTGTCTGTCTAGTCTTGTCTGTCTAGTCTTGTCTGTCTAGTCTTGTCTGTCTAGTCTTGTCTGTCTAGTCTTGTCTGTCTAGTCTTGTCTGTCTAGTCTTGTCTGTCTAGTCTTGTCTGTCTAGTCTTGTCTGTCTAGTCTTGTCTGTCTAGTCTTGTCTGTCTAGTCTTGTCTGTCTAGTCTTGTCTGTCTAGTCTTGTCTGTCTAGTCTTGTCTGTCTAGTCTTGTCTGTCTAGTCTTGTCTGTCTAGTCTTGTCTGTCTAGTCTTGTCTGTCTAGTCTTGTCTGTCTAGTCTTGTCTGTCTAGTCTTGTCTGTCTAGTCTTGTCTGTCTAGTCTTGTCTGTCTAGTCTTGTCTGTCTAGTCTTGTCTGTCTAGTCTTGTCTGTCTAGTCTTGTCTGTCTAGTCTTGTCTGTCTAGTCTTGTCTGTCTAGTCTTGTCTGTCTAGTCTTGTCTGTCTAGTCTTGTCTGTCTAGTCTTGTCTGTCTAGTCTTGTCTGCCTAGTCTTGTCTGTCTAGTCTTGTCTGTTAAACAACTACGCGGTGACCGTTTCAGACCGAGTTCGAATCAGAGCGGTACTGTACATTTTTATTAATTTGTATTAGAGCCAATTCATGGAAATAGAGGCAGATTTTTGCTTCTAATAATGGAAAGCCTTGGAGAAACAAAAAATTAGGAAGAAAGAGAAAACCCATTCCAAAAAAGGGAAGGATTGAAAAGAACGCCCCCCTCAATTGCCACAACGAGCGAGGATCGAACAACAATAACCGATAAGGCCAGTACGCCCGTCCGGCGGTCAGCCTCCTTTACGGGTGCTATCTGTACAGGAAAATCTCCACCGCAGGGCGATACTTCTCCAAGCGAACACACTGCAAAAAGGAAGCGAATAAACCCAGATGGACAGAAACAGTGTACATATAATGACAAAGAGTTAAGGGCTACAATAAGAAAAGTCGTTGCAGAAGCACAAGACCTTCGATGGCTGGCGAAATCTAACAATAACGCAGATATAAGAAGAGCCGCAGAAAATCTGTGGATATTAACAGATAAAATGGGCAAAATATTCGAGATGGTTCAAGAAAACTCTGAAAAGGAAACGACACCCACTAGAAATCAGAGCAACACACACGAATGTAGCACACAAACAGAACCAACTAGCCCAGAACTGACTGAAAACAAAGAAAAGGAAGGGGAACTCTTGATGGAGCTATATAATGAAATAGAAAGGGGAAATTCTTATCAAGAATTTCAGGAAGTTGCAGAAAAAATCTGGCCCCGGGCAGCTTTCAAAAGAGTAAAAATTGGAACGGGAAACATGCAGTTAGCATCACTCGACTGGGACCTGGTCTGGTGCGTGGCCGACAACATGAATCCAGAGGAGGGAGTGCCCCAAGCACTCTGCAACACGTATATGAGATCAATTGAGCTAGAGCGCCAGACAAATCAGCCTGGCAATGTAGTCTACCTAACACACTCCATAGGAGTCCCAACAGAAAATGGAGAGATCAAAACAACAAATCGTTATATATACCAGCTGATTGTTAAAAAAGCAGATGAGGAAGAAGCAGACAAAACTATCATCCTACGACAGACATTTGACAGTCTACAAAAGCTAAAACAGCTAACTGAAACGCACACCAGGAAGAAATTGGCATTCGCTAAATCAATGGTAGTAGAATGGCCAACTATACTAAAAATGATAGAGTATACATTTGCCGGGACAGATATTGATATAAGAGTGTTTTTGCCCCAAGGACCAGCAGAGCCAGAAATAAAAATACCCAATGCACAGAAATGGACGGAAACTGCTAGAAAAAGTCGAGACAGGAAAGAAAATCGAGGGAAAAATCCAAAAGAGGTGATACTTCTAAAATCAGAAGGGAAAGCATACGCTGATTTACTCAGAATGGTTAAAAAAGAAATTAACCCTGAAGTTTCAGGAACACGAGTAGCAGGACTAAGAGAAACAAAAAACGGAGAGCTCCTGCTTGAAGTAAAAGAAGGGAGTGCAAACAAACTGAAAGAACTGATAGCAAACAAATTTCCAGACATCGATATACGATCAAAAAATACGGACACCTTGGTGAATATAAAGGACATAGATGCCGTTACCACACTAGAAGAAGTAGAAGAAGCGATAAAATCTGCACTCGATAATATTGAAGGAGGTATCACAATAAAAAACATCCGACCCGGGTATGGGAATAGTCAGATCGCAACCGTCGCGCTTCCCAAAAATTCAGCGAAGGCCCTCATCGAGAAAGGAAAGTTAAAGATCGGCTGGCTACACTGCAGAGTCAGGGAGAGGATAGATCTGGTAAGGTGCTATAAGTGCTGGGAGACCGGCCATGTTTAAAGGCCGTGTAAAGGACCAGACAGACAGAAGATGTGCCTACGATGCGGCCAAGAGGGACACCAAGCGAAGGACTGCAAAGAGGAAATGTACTGCCCAATTTGCAAGTTGACGGGACATCAGGCGTACTCCGGAACATGCCCAGAATACAAAAAAGCTCTGTCGGAGGAACTTAGATTGAGACGGCAAGGAAACAACAACAATGGCTAGTATCATCCAAGTCAATATAATGAGATGTCGTGCAGCGCACGATCTGCTAATCGCAACAGCCGCAGAGCTGAAAGCGGACATCATAATAGTGAGCGAACCTAACAAAAAACTAGCAGCTAGGGCAAATTGGTTCATGGACGAAAAAAAGATGCAGCAGTATGGATAAAGAACCGAAAACTACCAGTTATAAGAACAGGCCGAGGACCAGGATTTGTCTGGGTTGAGTTGCCCCAATTTATAATCTACAGCTGCTACTTTTCTCCCAATGCAAAACCGGAACAGTTGTCCCAATCCCTAGAAGCTCTAAGCCATCAGGAACCAAGGAAAAAGAGATCAAGTTATTGCGGGCGATTTCAACGCTAAGTCCCCCTACTGGGGTTCCTCAGGCATGGACAAAAGAGGAAACCTGGTATCGGATTGGGCTGCGGAACTAGATCTATTGGCACAAAACCAGGGAAATGATTACACGTTTGGGCGAGGAAACTCTCAGTCCATTATAGACATCACGTTCTGCAATAACTTAATCGCAAGCAAGCTCCAGGGCTGGAGAGTTCTGGACAAAGAATCCTTGAGTGACCACCGCTACATCATCTACAGCATACAAGAAAACAGAAGGTCAAAAGAAATAGCTCCCCCATCAAGAACTAGATGGACAATAAAGCACCTGAATGAGGAAAAAATTAAAGCATGCCTAACTCAAGAACTAAGCAATAGCGACACAAAAAGTGCAGATATACTGGCTCAGGCGATGCACAAAGCATGTAAAAACTCAATAGCTGGGGAAGGACGACGAAAAATAAAAAAGACAACATACTGGTGGACCGAGGAAATTTCGAGCGTAAGAACTGCTTGCACTGCTGCCAGGAGGAAGTACCAACGCCTAAGGACAAAACATGCTGATAGCGAAGTTACCAAAGAGGCAAGTCAGGTATATAAGAGCCGAAGGAAGGAGCTGCGTCAGTTAATAAACAATACTAAGCAGGAGCACTGGAAAAAACTATGTTCTGAGTTAGAAAATGACATATGGGGGGAAGCCTTTCAAATCATAAGAAGAAATATGAAAATTTGCTTACGAATTCCTGCATTAACTATAGAAGCTGTACGTAGAGTAGCTGACGTGCTCTTTCCACACCACACTCCTTTCGATTGGCAACAGCCCGAAGTCACCGATATACCTCTCTTCACTGCCGAAGAATTATCGCTCGCAAGCAGGCGAATTAAGAACAAGATGGGGCCAGATGGAATACCACCTGAAGTTGTAAAAATAGCTGCCCAGCACCAATCAAGCTTCGTATTAGACACGATGAATATGCTGCTCACAACGGGAAACTTTCCGGCCAGATGGAAAAGGGCAAAGCTCGTTCTCATCAAAAAAGGAGATAAAGAAATAGGGAACCCCACATCCTATAGACCTATTTGTCTACTGGATGTGTCGGGAAAACTCTTAGAGCAACTTTTGCTAAGCAGAATAAAAGGAGAACTTGAGGTTGGACATGGTTTGTCAGAAAAACAATTTGGCTTGAGGCAAGGAAAATCCACAATTGACGCGCTAAGATCTGTCATAGAAATTGCCGAAAAGGCGAAGTCTGGCACACAGAGAACAAGGAAACTGTGCGCGCTGTTAACCTTCGATGTTAGAAACGCATTTAACAGCGCTAGCTGGAAGCAGATCATGGAAGGCCTAACATCAAGAGGTATATCACCGTACCTACTATGCATGGTGAGGAGCTACCTTAGCGATAGAAAGTTAATACTAAAAGGGGCTCGAAAAACGGAAGAGAGAAGCATCAGCAGCGGTGTTCCACAAGGATCGACACTAGGCCCAACCTTGTGGAACGTTTTATATGACGATGTCCTGAGATTAAGACTGCCATTGGGGGCGACAGTGATTGCCTTTGCAGACGACTTGGCTCTAGTGGTAACAGCCAGAACAGAAGAAGGATTGATGCAGACAGCAAACCACGCTGTAGAGCAAATCATTAACTGGATGAAATCCAAAAGCCTCAATCTAGCGCCAGAGAAATCTGAGGCGGTTCTTCTGATAGGACAAAAAAAGGTCCAACCAATAAAATTTAAAATTGGAAAACTGACAATAATCCCAAAATGTCAAATAAAATACCTGGGCATAGTAATAGACAAGCATTATCTTTCACATCGCACATAGCAGAAGCTGCAGCAAAGGGCATGAGGACAATGGCAGCAATACAACAACTAATGCCTAACATTGGAGGACCCAGGAGCAGTAAACGCCGACTGCTCAGCTACGCAGTACAGGCCACTATGATGTACGGCGCACCAATATGGGCCAGAGCACTGGGAAAACAGAGCAATATCCAAAAGCTCCTTGCAGTGCAAAGACAAATGGCTCTAAGAATCTGTATCGGTTACCGCACAATATCAAAAGCTCTAAGAATCTGTAGCGGTTACCGCACAATATCAAGTGAGGCAGTCTTTACCTCGTCGGTATCCCGCCTATCGACTTGCTTGTGGAAGAGCAAAGAAAACTGCAAGAGACAGGTCGCAGCAAACTTCAAAAAAAAATGGCCAGGAAACATTTAATTGAAGAATGGCAGCAAAAGTGGAAGCACGGCATTAAAGGAGAGTGGACCAGACTTCTTATCCCTGAACTTCAACCCTGGATAGACAGAGAGCATGGTGAAAATAGCTACTACCTCACCCAAGTATTGTCCGGCCACGGCTGTTTTAAGGACTATCTGCATCAAATTGGCAGAGCCTCAGATGACCAGTGCATATACTGCGGAGAAACCGATACTGTGGCCCATACAATTTTTGACTGTTCTCGATGGGAAATGGAAAGGTATGAAATTACAACCAATTTAGAAGTACCACTAAACCCAAGAACGATAATTGGACATATGCTCAAAGCAAAAGAAAACTGGATTAAGACACAAGAATATATTCATTATATTATGAAATCCAAAACAACAGATGAAACGAAAGAACAAAAGATAAAGAGAAATTAAAATTTAAATAAGTCACCCGTAACTCCGAGGCCATGCGATTAGCAGTACCAGAGTTCACGGGAGTGTTTCCAGGGGGGCCATTTGTCTGGTTAGGTGTATAACCGCCAGCTACGTCCCTCAAAAAAAAAAAAAAAAAAGAAAGAAAAGTCTTGTCTGTCTAGTCTTGTCTGTCTGGTCTTGTCTGTCTAGTCTTGTCTGTCTAGTCTTGTGTGTCTAGTCTTGTCTGTCTAGTCTTGTCTGTCTAGTCTTGTCTGTCTAGTCTTGTCTGTCTAGTCTTGTCTGTCTAGTCTTGTCTATCTAATCTTGTCTGTCTAGTCTTGTCTGTCTAGTCTTGTCTGTCTAGTCTTGTCTGTCTAGCCTTGTCTGTCTAGTCTTGTCTGTCAAGTCTTGTCTGTCTAGTCTTGTCTGTCTAGTCTTGTCTGTCTAGTCTTGTCTGTCTAGTCTTGTCTGTCTAGTCTTGTCTGGCTAGTCTTGTCTGTCTAGTCTTGTCTGTCTAGTCTTGTCTGTCTAGTCTTGTCTGTCTAGTCTTGTCTGTCTAGTCTTGTCTGTCTAGTCTTGTCTGTCTAGTCTTGTCTGTCCAGTCTTGTCTGTCTAGTCTTGTCTGTCTAGTCTTGTCTGTCTAGTCTTGTCTGTCTAGTCTTGTCTGTCCAGTCTTGTCTGTCTAGTCTTGTCTGTCTAGTCTTGTCTGTCTAGTCTTGTCTGTCTAGTCTTGTCTGTCTAGTCTTGTCTGTCTAGTCTTGTCTGTCTAGTCTTGTCTGTCTAGTCTTGTCTGTCTAGTCTTGTCTGTCTAGTCTTGTCTGTCCAGTCTTGTCTGTCTAGTCTTGTCTGTCTAGTCTTGTCTGTCTAGTCTTGTCTGTCTAGTCTTGTCTGTCTAGTCTTGTCTGTCTAGCCTTGTCTGTCTAGTCTTGTCTGTCAAGTCTTGTCTGTCTAGTCTTGTCTGTCTAGTCTTGTCTGTCTAGTCTTGTCTGTCTAGTCTTGTCTGTCTAGTCTTGTCTGTCTAGTCTTGTCTGTCTAGTCTTGTCTGTCTAGTCTTGTCTGTCTAGTCTTGTCTGTCTAGTCTTGTCTGTCTAGTCTTGTCTGTCTAGTCTTGTCTGTCTAGTCTTGTCTGTCTAGTCTTGTCTGTCTAGTCTTGTCTGTCTAGTCTTGTCTGTCTAGTCTTGTCTGTCTAGTCTTGTCTGTCTAGTCTTGTCTGTCTAGTCTTGTCTGTCTAGTCTTGTCTGTCTAGTCTTGTCTGTCTAGTCTTGTCTGTCTAGTCTTGTCTGTCTAGTCTTGTCTGTCTAGTCTTGTCTGTCTAGTCTTGTCTGTCTAGTCTTGTCTGTCTAGTCTTGTCTGTCTAGTCTTGTCTGTCTAGTCTTGTCTGTCTAGTCTTGTCTGTCTAGTCTTGTCTGTCTAGTCTTGTCTGTCTAGTCTTGTCTGTCTAGTCTTGTCTGTCTAGTCTTGTCTGTCTAGTCTTGTCTGTCTAGTCTTGTCTGTCTAGTCTTGTCTGTCTAGTCTTGTCTGTCTAGTCTTGTCTGTCTAGTCTTGTCTGTCTAGTCTTGTCTGTCTAGTCTTGTCTGTCTAGTCTTGTCTGTCTAGTCTTGTCTGTCTAGTCTTGTCTGTCTAGTCTTGTCTGTCTAGTCTTGTCTGTCTAGTCTTGTCTGTCTAGTCTTGTCTGTCTAGTCTTGTCTGTCTAGTCTTGTCTGTCTAGTCTTGTCTGTCTAGTCTTGTCTGTCTAGTCTTGTCTGTCTAGTCTTGTCTGTCTAGTCTTGTCTGTCTAGTCTTGTCTGTCTAGTCTTGTCTGTCTAGTCTTGTCTGTCTAGTCTTGTCTGTCTAGTCTTGTCTGTCTAGTCTTGTCTGTCTAGTCTTGTCTGTCTAGTCTTGTCTGTCTAGTCTTGTCTGTCTAGTCTTGTCTGTCTAGTCTTGTCTGTCTAGTCTTGTCTGTCTAGTCTTGTCTGTCTAGTCTTGTCTGTCTAGTCTTGTCTGTCTAGTCTTGTCTGTCTAGTCTTGTCTGTCTAGTCTTGTCTGTCTAGTCTTGTCTGTCTAGTCTTGTCTGTCTAGTCTTGTCTGTCTCGTCTTGTCTGTCTGGTCTTGTCTGTCTAGTCTTGTCTGTCTAGTCTTGTCTGTCTAGTCTTGTCTGTCTAGTCTTGTCTGTCTAGTCTTGTCTGTCTAGTCTTGTCTGTCTAGTCTTGTCTGTCTAGTCTTGTCTGTCTAGTATTGTCTGTCTACTCTTGTCTGTCTACTCTTGTCTGTCTACTCTTGTCTGTCTACTCTTGTCTGTCTACTCTTGTCTGTCTACTCTTGTCTGTCTACTCTTGTCTGTCTAGTCTTGTCTCTCTAGTCTTGTCTGTCTAGTCTTGTCTGTCTAGTCTTGTCTGTCTAGTCTTGTCTGTCTAGTCTTGTCTGTCTAGTCTTGTCTGTCTAGTCTTGTCTGTCTAGTCTTGCCTGTCTAGTCTTGTCTGTCTAGTTTTGTCTGTCTAGTCTTGTCTGTCTAGTCTTGTCTCTCTAGTCTTGTCTGTCTAGTCTTGTCTGTCTAGTCTTGTCTGTCTAGACTTGTCTGTCTAGTCTTGTCTGTCTAGTCTTGTCTGTCTAGTCTTGTCTGTCTACTCTTGTCTGTCTACTCTTGTCTGTCTACTCTTGTCTGTCTACTCTTGTCTGTCTAGTCTTGTCTGTCTAGTCTTGTCTGTCTAGTCTTGTCTGTCTAGTCTTGTCTGTCTAGTCTTGTCTGTCTAGTCTTGTCTGTCTAATCTTGTCTGTCTAGTCTTGCCTGTCTAGTCTTGTCTGTCTAGTTTTGTCTGTCTAGTCTTGTCTGTCTAATCTTGTCTCTCTAGTCTTGTCTCTCTAGTCTTGTCTGTCTGGTCTTGTCTGTCTAGTCTTGTCTGTCTAGTCTTGTCTGTCTAGTCTTGTCTGTCTAGTCTTGTCTGTCTAGTCTTGTCGGTCTAGTCTTGTCTGTCTAGTCTTGTCTGTCTAGTCTTGTCTGTCTAGTCTTGCCTGTCCAGTCTTGTCTGTCTAGTTTTGTCTGTCTAGTCTTGTCTGTCTAGTCTTGTCTCTCTAGTCTTGTCTGTCTAGTCTTGTCTGTCTAGTCTTGTCTTTCTAGACTTGTCTGTCTAGTCTTGTCTGTCTAGTCTTGTCTGTCTAGTCTTGTCTGTCTAGTCTTGTCTGTCTAGACTTGTCTGTCTAGTCTTGTCTGTCTAGTCTTGTCTGTCTAGTCTTGTCTGTCTAGTCTTTTCTGTCTAGTCTTGTCTGTCTAGTCTTGTCTGTCTAGTCTTGTCTGTCTAGTATTGTCTCTCTAGTCTTGTCTGTCTAGTCTTGTCTGTCTAGTCTTGTCTGTCTAGTCTTGTCTGTCTAGTCTTGTCTGTCTAGTCTTGTCTGTCTAGTGTTGTCTGTCTAGTCTTGTCTGTCTAGTCTTGTCCGTTACGGGCACGTATGTCTACGAGTCAGTAATTTTCTTATGTAAAAACAAACACCTGTTTGAAGAATACACATTTAAACACACGAGGGATACCCGAAGTAAGGGTTATAATTATAAAAAGCCGCTTCACAAGTTAACCATGTCACAGAAGATGCCCCCATACAGCAATATTGACTTATTCAATGGCTTGCCCAAATATTTAAAACAAATTAAGAAAAGTAATGATTTCAAGAAGGAGCTTCAACGTGTCCTCATACATCTGGAACCATACTCTATCCAAGAATACTACGCACAAATTAAATACTATCAAAGGTAGTACAGATTGTATCCTCGACAAATTTCATTTAATATTGCAGAATGTCACTTCCTTATTTTTTAGTATATTAATATTGTGTCATACTGTTATGTTTAGATAATGAAATAAATTATTTTGATTTGATTTGATTTGATTTGACTAGACAGACAAGACTAGACAGACAAGACTAGACAGACAAGACTAGACAGACAAGACTAGACAGACAAGACTAGACAGACAAGACTAGACAGACAAGACTAGACAGACAAGACTAGACAGACAAGACTAGACAGACAAGACTAGACAGACAAGACTAGACAGACAAGACTAGACAGACAAGACTAGACAGACAAGACTAGACAGACAAGACTAGACAGACAAGACTAGACAGACAAGACTAGACAGACAAGACTAGACAGACAAGACTAGACAGACAAGACTAGACAGACAAGACTAGACAGACAAGACTAGACAGACAAGACTAGACAGACAAGACTAGACAGACAAGACTAGACAGACAAGACTAGACAGACAAGACTAGACAGACAAGACTAGACAGACAAGACTAGACAGACAAGACTAGACAGACAAGACTAGACAGACAAGACTAGACAGACAAGACTAGACAGACAAGACTAGACAGACAAGACTAGACAGACAAGACTAGACAGACAAGACTAGACAGACAAGACTAGACAGACAAGACTAGACAGACAAGACTAGACAGACAAGACTAGACAGACAAGACTAGACAGACAAGACTAGACAGACAAGACTAGACAGACAAGACTAGACAGACAAGACTAGACAGACAAGACTAGACAGACAAGACTAGACAGACAAGACTAGACAGACAAGACTAGACAGACAAGACTAGACAGACAAGACTAGACAGACAAGACTAGACAGACAAGACTAGACAGACAAGACTAGACAGACAAGACTAGACAGACAAGACTAGACAGACAAGACTAGACAGACAAGACTAGACAGACAAGACTAGACAGACAAGACTAGACAGACAAGACTAGACAGACAAGACTAGACAGACAAGACTAGACAGACAAGACTAGACAGACAAGACTAGACAGACAAGACTAGACAGACAAGACTAGACAGACAAGACTAGACAGACAAGACTAGACAGACAAGACTAGACAGACAAGACTAGACAGACAAGACTAGACAGACAAGACTAGACAGACAAGACTAGACAGACAAGACTAGACAGACAAGACTAGACAGACAAGACTAGACAGACAAGACTAGACAGACAAGACTAGACAGACAAGACTAGACAGACAAGACTAGACAGACAAGACTAGACAGACAAGACTAGACAGACAAGACTAGACAGACAAGACTAGACAGACAAGACTAGACAGACAAGACTAGACAGACAAGACTAGACAGACAAGACTAGACAGACAAGACTAGACAGACAAGACTAGACAGACAAGACTAGACAGACAAGACTAGACAGACAAGACTAGACAGACAAGACTAGACAGACAAGACTAGACAGACAAGACTAGACAGACAAGACTAGACAGACAAGACTAGACAGACAAGACTAGACAGACAAGACTAGACAGACAAGACTAGACAGACAAGACTAGACAGACAAGACTAGACAGACAAGACTAGACAGACAAGACTAGACAGACAAGACTAGACAGACAAGACTAGACAGACAAGACTAGACAGACAAGACTAGACAGACAAGACTAGACAGACAAGACTAGACAGACAAGACTAGACAGACAAGACTAGACAGACAAGACTAGACAGACAAGACTAGACAGACAAGACTAGACAGACAAGACTAGACAGACAAGACTAGACAGACAAGACTAGACAGACAAGACTAGACAGACAAGACTAGACAGACAAGACTAGACAGACAAGACTAGACAGACAAGACTAGACAGACAAGACTAGACAGACAAGACTAGACAGACAAGACTAGACAGACAAGACTAGACAGACAAGACTAGACAGACAAGACTAGACAGACAAGACTAGACAGACAAGACTAGACAGACAAGACTAGACAGACAAGACTAGACAGACAAGACTAGACAGACAAGACTAGACAGACAAGACTAGACAGACAAGACTAGACAGACAAGACTAGACAGACAAGACTAGACAGACAAGACTAGACAGACAAGACTAGACAGACAAGACTAGACAGACAAGACTAGACAGACAAGACTAGACAGACAAGACTAGACAGACAAGACTAGACAGACAAGACTAGACAGACAAGACTAGACAGACAAGACTAGACAGACAAGACTAGACAGACAAGACTAGACAGACAAGACTAGACAGACAAGACTAGACAGACAAGACTAGACAGACAAGACTAGACAGACAAGACTAGACAGACAAGACTAGACAGACAAGACTAGACAGACAAGACTAGACAGACAAGACTAGACAGACAAGACTAGACAGACAAGACTAGACAGACAAGACTAGACAGACAAGACTAGACAGACAAGACTAGACAGACAAGACTAGACAGACAAGACTAGACAGACAAGACTAGACAGACAAGACTAGACAGACAAGACTAGACAGACAAGACTAGACAGACAAAGACTAGACAGACAAGACTAGACAGACAAGACTAGACAGACAAGACTAGACAGACAAGACTAGACAGACAAGACTAGACAGACAAGACTAGACAGACAAGACTAGACAGACAAGACTAGACAGACAAGACTAGACAGACAAGACTAGACAGACAAGACTAGACAGACAAGACTAGACAGACAAGACTAGACAGACAAGACTAGACAGACAAGACTAGACAGACAAGACTAGACAGACAAGACTAGACAGACAAGACTAGACAGACAAGACTAGACAGACAAGACTAGACAGACAAGACTAGACAGACAAGACTAGACAGACAAGACTAGACAGACAAGACTAGACAGACAAGACTAGACAGACAAGACTAGACAGACAAGACTAGACAGACAA